>OV651813.1:40794972-40797194 GCA_927349885.1 Psylliodes chrysocephalus
ACAAATTCCAATCTGAATATAACCCTATTTTTGCCTCAAGCAAATTTACCAAGTTCTTGGAAAAAGATTCACAAATTACTCAATTAACTTCATTGAAGGTTTTTAAACGACTTGAGCGAAATGTTGTGGTTATGGAATGGGCTGCTGGCCATGAAAATAGATCTAAACAAAAAATTTGATCATTGACAGCTTTTGCCAATCTCGAGCTACAATTTCATAGGGATATATTTTTTTTCCGCAAATCGATAGGAAATTTTGACATTCCAAACAAAAGAAAAAGTCAACATTTCCTAACTTTTAGGAAATATTCATTTTCTTACTGTAAGGAAATGATATTTCCTTACAGTTGTTAGTGTTCTACATAAATGATTGGAAACATGTTCTTTATAAGGATTATATTTTGAAAATCTCAATGCATTGCAGAATACATTTTAAATTTAGTTTGTTATATTTACAGTTATTTGACAGTTAGTATAATTATTGAACATTGGAGGAATATTATTAGAACTATGAGAAACATTTTGGACAAAATGCAGGGTAGTAGGGTTATTTTGTTGAACGTTTTGTACTTTGAAAATTTTATTTCCCATCTCAACCTTATTGTTAAGAGAATCTTCAATATATCCTTCAGCAACGTCTGATGACTAGTTATCTCGGCACCACATTCAACCAATATTGTTGCAGAAGACCGACGAAAGCAGTGACCAGTATATTCTGTCGGATTTACCAAGTTAAAATAAGTAGCTACTATTTTAGGCATTTTTCTAAATTGATGTATTCCTACCACTTGTCTACAACTCTTTCCGATTTGATATTTAAAGAAAAATCGGTCACTGTTCATATTTTCTGGTCTTAACGAAATATATTTTCGATAAACATTTAAGTACATCTGATTAACTACAAATGATCTTGGTTTGTTGGTCTTCGAATCAGGTACCTATGCTAATTAAAAACTTAGATTTTTAGGTCTTCTACATCGCGTAGAGTTATTCGGACTAACTCATCCATTCTACAGGCCCCAGAAATACCAAATATTAAATCCATCTAAAAAATAAATAAATAAATAAATAAATAAATAAATAAATAAATAAATGTGTAATCTAAATAGAAATTAAAACCTTGTAAATTACCTTAATCATTTTTCTTTATATGGAGCTTTCTTTCGCTTTGTTCCTTCGTTAAAATCTTAGATTTCTTTGCCCTATAACCTTGAGCTTGCTGTTTCAATAAAGAACGAGTTTTTGAATATGTAGATATATCTACAATCTACATTGTGTTTAATTGCAAGGGTTGACTTCAACATTGAATAATTGGCCCATATTTGTAAAAAACGCATTTTTTCAAGTTTTCCAGTTTCCCGGATTTTTTATGAACGCTAATCTTTATTTTTTATAACTTTGACTATTCTATAGTTTAAAGTGGTATCTGAAGAGGATCTCTGAATTTTTTTGAGACAAAATAATCAATATTTCAATTTTTATAAAGCTATTTATCACTGGGGTTCATACGTACCCCCACGAGTCCAGGTATGTTACTCAGGATGAGCATGCCAGGTAAAGGTTAATACGTTTACATAGTAACGCAACCAATTTTATTACGAATTTCAAAGCACCATTTATTTTCGAATAAAATTATTCCCGATTTTTTCAAAATTAATTAATATCTATCGAATTTTAAACGATTTGCGAAAAAATAGTATATTTACCTCGTAGGAAAAGCCACATTCCTATACTCGGTCTCGGCTTGCGCATCGACTTAGCAATCTTCACAGTCGCCCAGGAATGTTTGACTTTTCCTATTTGGTAAACAATTTACTATTTATTGCTACTTTGAATTTCACTAGGCATTATCGAAGTTTTTCGGAAACGATCCATTTTTTGTATAAGTTTTTTATAAATCGACAACACTGCAACCACGTTTGAAGCTGGATAATTGTCGATTGTCGAACATTCAGTTAGGTCCATTTATGTTTCACGCGGTGTTCCGAATTTAGCCCCCACGAGTTTCGCATTTACAATGGAATAATGGCCCTCTTTGTTTTCGAATGTGAATATTCATCTCTTTGTGCCCCGAGGTTTCTTCTTTAAACAAAGGTCTAGGAAGTGTGCCATTACAACATTTTCCGAAAAAGAACTCGTATTTTTACTCTTACGATATTCCATAAAACATGTATATGCATATTCGTACTTTTCTCTTGATTTCTTTGGCAATAATTCTAATAA
>OV651813.1:40797694-41245194 GCA_927349885.1 Psylliodes chrysocephalus
TTTGGCGGAATTTGTATTTTAATAAGTTGTAGTGTAGGTATTCACAACCTGTATTCAATTTGTTTGTATCCTTAGATAAAAGAGACCAGAGATATAACATACACTGGTGATTAACCTGCGCAAATGTTGCCAATTTCTAAAGAAAGGTTAACGGAGTGGGGAAACTGGGCGAACACCCGAACTCTGTGACAGGGACGAACTTTGTTTATTAGCATCCTAATGAACTATTAAATTTACTTAAAAGATGATTAATAGAATTTTGTGTTATGAAATAAAATTAACGTGATTTTTTAATATCAAACAGATGCTACGACATTTTACGCAAAGACCTTTTATAGAATATTTCGTTAGCGTTTATTTACTACGGACTTTTCTGCAAGAGACTACAGTAAAATTTTGAAATAAAATATTGTTAATCGAGTAAGAAATGGTACTCATTGTCTACGAGTATTACAAAAAAAAGCATGTGCACAGGTGAATACTGCAATTCAAGCCTTGTGAGTTGAACAATATATTTTTCTACGGCTATTACATAGATATTAAAAATTAGTCAAAATGAGAAAATGCTGTTTTGTATTGTAACCTAATAAAAAGGTATATTAAAGCTTCTTTCTTTAGGAATATAGAGGATGAGTCACATAAAACTCTAGAAATGCATATGTCTGAAACCAGATAACATTTTAAAATTTAAACCTATTAAAAGTCATTTGGTCGCTATGGATGGGTGATTATCGAATTGAAAATAATCGATTATTTTCGATCAATCGATCATTTTCAATCTATTTTTTTCGCATTTCCTTTAGATTTTTGATTAACTTTGAAAAACCAAAAATAATCGATTAATTTAAAAGCCA
This sequence comes from Psylliodes chrysocephalus, assembly GCA_927349885.1. Taxonomy (NCBI): domain Eukaryota; kingdom Metazoa; phylum Arthropoda; class Insecta; order Coleoptera; family Chrysomelidae; genus Psylliodes; species Psylliodes chrysocephalus. The sequence continues at coordinate 40,798,549 of OV651813.1, forward strand.
AATAATAGGCAATAAAAAAGATATAGAGCTTATATTTAAAAATCAAAAATATAAATATTAGGTATATTATAAAAATATTTATGATATCTATTAACACACGTGTACGAGAATTAGAATAAATAAATTATTTCCAATAATTTATTAAACATAAAAATATTGTTCGTAAACAATGTTCAATAGATTACTAAACGATATACTACAAATATAAATCAAGCTAATACTTAGGTACATTTGTACTGCCAGTCGTTAACAAATAAGTGTAGCTTCATTTTTATCGGTAAACTATCTTAAGCTTCGATTATTTCTTAATGACTAGGAGTACAAATAAAAGAAGCCTAAAATTACTTTTTTAATGAAAAAATCACATTAGGCTTTGCTTATTTCTTAACGACTTGCAGTCTACTTAATTAAAGAACATAGGTATTGTGATGTTTCTTTATTTTTAAACTCGACAGTTGCGGCCTCTTGATTTGGAATGGCATAGACTTTCACCCATTTTGTAAAATAGTCCATAACCACCAAAATGTATTTATTACCATCCTCGGTCGCGGGAAATGGTCCAGCAATATCTAAGGCGATCCTCTCAAATGGGCTACCAACGTTATATTGCTTCATGGGACCCTTCCTTTTTCGTTGAGGTCCATTACTCATAGTACAGGTGGTACATTTCTTACACCAGTCCTTTACGTCATCGGAACTGTTCATCCAGTAAAACCTTTCCCGAACTCTCTGAAGGGTTTTCCTAACACCGAGATGTCCTCCTGATGGACTGTCGTGTAATTGACGAAGTACTTCAGCTACTCTACTTCTTGGAATGACCAACTGTCTTCTGTTCTCAGAACCATCATCATTTTGAAGTACTCGCTTTATTAAGCCATCTTCCAGGATAAAGGAGTTCCATTGAGCCAAATACGACTTAAGTACTGGAGAGAGATTAGATACTTCTTGCCAAGTAGGTCGACGATTTTCCTCTTTCCATTGTCGCATCTCCTTTAAAACGGTATCATTCTCTTGTTCTTCCCTAATTTTAGCAGGGGCCCACTCATCGTTGACTACAGTTGTTCTTAGTAGTCCACTTTACTTGGATTCCGCTTTGTTACAGTGGGAGCACTCTGCTGGACATGGTCTTCTAGAGAGAGAATCAGCATTTCTGTGACTTATTCCGGCTCGATGTTCAATCTTGAAGTCGTACTCTTGAAGTCGTTCAATCCATCTGGCTATTTGACCCTCCGGGTTTTTGAACTGCATCAACCACTTAAGGGCGGCATGGTCGGTACGGATTAAGAATTTCCTTCCATACAGGTATTGGTAGAAGTGTTCCACGCACTTTACAACTGCCAGGAGTTCTCTACTTGTGACGCAGTAATTTCGTTCAGGTTTCGAGAGCACTTTACTAAAATAACCAAGTACTCTTTCTTTCCCTTCCTGAATCTGTGAAAGCACTCCTCCAATTCCCACATTACTAGCATTAGTATCCAGGATAAATTCTCCCTCTGGTAGTGGATAGCCTAGTATTGGTGCTGTTGTTAAATGGTTCTTTAGTGTTTCAAAGGCAGTTTGGCAGTCTTCGTCCCAGCAGAATTCTCTCGCTTCTTCTGTGAGTCGCGTTAGTGGCTTGGCAATATCTGCAAACTTCCTAATGAATTTTCGGTAGTACGTACAAAGCCCAAGAAAACTTCTTATTTGGTGTTTGTCCTTTGGTTGTGGCCACTCTTTAATAGAAGCGACTTTTTCCTTATCTACAGCCACGCCATCCTTACTGACTACATGACCCAGGTAATTTACTTTATTTTGGAATAGCTGGCATTTCTTGGGGTTTAGCATCAGTTGGGCAGCTTGAAGTCTTTTAAAAACGTCTTCCAAGTTTTTTAGATGTTCATCAAATGTCCTCCCCAAGACTATGATGTCTAAATACACCAGGCATGTTTTCCATGATAACCCTCTCAATACATTTTCCATAAGTCTTTCAAATGTCGCGGGGGCATTACGTAGTCCAAATGGCATGACATTGAATTGCCACAATCCAGATCCGGTGGTAAAAGCTGTCTTTTCTTTGTCTACTGGGTCCATTTTCACCTGCCAATATCCAGACTTTAGGTCTAAGGTAGAAAATAGTTTACTTCCGGCCAATGTGTCCAAGATATCGTCGATTCGAGGAAGAGGATAACTGTCTTTCTTGGTTACATTGTTCAACTGACGGTAATCCACACAGAACCTCGTAGTTCCATCCTTTTTCTGGACCAGGACTACCGGAGAGACCCAAGGGCTGGTAGAAGGTTCTATCACCCTGTTTTCCTTCATTTCTTGAACAATCCTTTCAGCTTTCTTTCTCTTGGCCTTTGGTAACCTTCGAGCTGATTGACGAATCGGCCTGGCGCACATGCTTTGATTACTATACGGGGCAAGAGAGAGGTCCGACACGCCCAACATAGGGCGCGGCCATTTTGAACCCTATGACACAGTTTATAACTAAAGAATCAGATCGCTCACTCTGCGTCGGCACTTTTTATCTCAATGTTCCAGTTTATACACTGCGCAACTCAGATAATACAATATATGATAACCACCAACAGCAGTCTTCTGCGTATCCTGAATTTGTATCCCTGGAGTGGATGTTATTTTGGAAGTTTCAACTGGTCCGAGTGAGCTAACTGATTCTTTAGCAATAAACTGTGACTCCAAAAATAATATTCACTGACACTGACAGCAGCAAGCAAAATAGCAGGTGCGTTTTAATCATCCGCTTCTGCTTCCGGAATTGTCGGTTCAGTCGTTCTAACCGGTCAGATTAAAACAAGAAAACCGACAATTCCGAAGCAGAAGCGGATGATTAAAACGCACCTATTAAAAATATTGCGCCAAGATGCAGGCAACACGTAATAAGGGTTCTATCTCCTTTTAAAAGGCACTCAGAAAGCTGCGCAGTGCGATCATTCTCCGTATAGTAAACGAAAATCAAAGTATGTGGCCTGGCGTCACCAGTGTCAACTTTGTGTTTTACAACAGAAGTTCTTCCTGTTTTTCCTCCTTTTGGTACAAAAATGTCACGATATCGTCGAAGAAAGTCCTTTATTTTCTTCTTCTCTGATTGATTCAGAGATTGACCAGCAACTGCAATCATTTGCTCGAATTTGTCGTTGGAATTATCAGAAGTTGTTGTCTGACGAATTATGGAAGTTCCGATTCTGGTCTCTTTCTTGATGGTAATCGGGTGATCATTAACGTTTATGAGACGGACTGGAATTTCTTTAGCAGTCGTGACCAACCCCTTTCCGATCAGAATGCCTCATCCAACCTCTTCATCGTGATTCCAAGGTTTCATCATGACAGGTGTTCCTTCTTCCATAGTTTCTTGAAGCCGTGCTACTATAACGGTTTCACTTCTACCGGGTACCACCGTATCCTCCTGTACAGCAACTGGCACGGTACTGTCCCCATATGGATGTAGGAATACCTCTTCGGCACCAACTTTGATCACTCTGTTTTTAAAGTCCAACTGGAAACCATGTAAGTTCATTACATCCATTCCAAGAATAACATCTTCTTCGATATCAGCGACAATAACAGTGTGAGTGAACTTTTGTGTACCAATTCCCAATTGAACCTGGATTTCCCCATGGATGTTGGCACTTTCACCTGTGGCAGTCCGTAGTCGCAATCTTGTTGGTAGGAGTCTCTTACTGTTATTTATGGATGTTGGTCGTATAATGGTCCTAGTTGCTCCAGTGTTCACCAACAGTGTATACTTTTTGCAATTTACTTCGCCGTCTACGTATACACTATCATCGCGACATTTCAAAGAGGCTATCAGTATGAGAGGGTCTTTGGAACGGTTTCGGGTCGAAGCTGCCCCCTCTAGGCCGACCCGCTCTAGTTTTCCTGCGGCGTGTTGTCTTGATTTGTTGGGACCCTAGGACGTTTGCACGAACTGCGTACATGTGCCAGTTCCCCGCAATTCCAGCACCTGATAGTCTTCGTCTTTATCTTTCTGTCAGTAAGGCTCTTCATCATATTCACCAGTTGATCGAGTTTACCTTCCTCTTTTATGGTCCCCACTTTATTGTATCCACCAGAGGCCTGTGTAGCTGCCTCATATTCAAGGGCAGCGGACAAGACATCGATCAATGTTTTGTGACGGGCTAGACGAAGTGTTCTTTGCATCTCGTGGTCACGAAGTCCATCAACAAAAGTTTGAACTGCCAAACATTCCATCATGTTTTCTGGAGCTAATGGATAAGCAAATCGCACCAACCTGGCAATATCTACTTCATATTCCTGAAGAGTCTCGTCTCGTTTCTGTTTACGATTCTTCAACTGTGACTGGTACAAATGCTCCAAGTGTTCGTGGCCATATCGCATATTTAGTCTCTTTTTGAGTTGTTCAAAATCATCTGTTTCTTCCAAGGGTATAGTCTGAAGGACATCCAAAGCGTCTCCTCGAAGGGCGATGGTCAAATTTATTGCCTTCTCTCGTTCAGACCACTTGTTTGCTCTGGCAGCTGTTTCGAACTGCTTAAGATAGTTCGTCCATGACATCTTTCCGTCGAAATTTGGGGTCTTAACACGAGGAGAGTTTACAGCTTCTTCCAATTTCACCTTCGACTCCACCTCATGGCACTTTATTTCACCGTCCTTGGCCGGTTCTGTATGTTCGAGTTCTTCTATCTTCTTTTCCATCTCCTTTATTTTCTCCTCAACGGAAGACATTATTTTCTCCTCGACTGATAATATCTTATTTTCCATGGAAGAAATTTCAGAAGACACTTTTTCTTCCAAGGAAGAAATGTTAGACAAAAATTTATTTTCCATACAAGACATTTTGTTTTCCAAGTCGGAAGAAATTTCATCTTTTAAAGAGGAGATATCAGAAGAAACTTTAGTTTCTAAAGAAGAAATTTCATTTTTCACGGAAGAAACATCAGAAGACACCTTTTCTTCTAAGGAAGAAATGTCTGAAGAAACTTTATTTTCCAAAGAAGAAATATTAGAAAAAATATCGGTTTTCATAGAAGCCATATCAGAAGACATTTCGGTTTTTAAGGAAGAGATTTTACTTTCCATATCGGAAGAAATTAAAGAAATTATAGCAGAAGATGAATCATCAGAAAATAGATACGTTTCCGAATCAAAACCTTCATTTTCTAGTGCTTCTTTAAGCCTCTCTGTCAGTTCTGCTTTCTTCCCTGTCGTCTCCAACTCACGATCTTCTAACTCCCGACGTAGCTCGGTCACTTTTAAATCACACAGTCTTTTAGCCATTATTGTCCACTATTTATTTACACTATCTCACTTCTCGACACCAATGTGATGTTTATTTTCAAACAACAGTTTATTTATTAATAATTTATTTAAACACTTATTTATTTTATACACAACTATTTTAATTTATATATACTTCAAATGTCTTTAAACTGATCACTATTTATATTCACCACTGTATATCTACTAATTACTATTTATCTTCACTGTCCATATAATAACTGATTCTGATGGCTCTCCTCCACCAATTTATATACAAATTGGTGGTCTAGAATGCTCCCCCACCAAAATTGCCAGAAGGTACCAGAAACGTTATCACGTTATATTTAGACTAGAAATAGTATCTCGTTGACTCTGGAATGTTCGCGAAAGTGTCTCCACCATAGTCGTCCCATAGGTTTGGTCTTAAGGGGTTTAATTATGTATAATAAGCGGACAAGTTGAGCCTCAAAGGCCAAACAATACAGAGAGGGACTTGGAGTATTAGAGCATGACTAAATAATGAAATGGCTCACATTACAGTATGTTTAATAAAAAATGATTGTCAATTTTTGTGATTTATAAAAAATATAGTTAGTAATAGGTAAGTATTTGAAAATAACATTTATGTTGTATTAAAAAGTACTTAGTTACTTACATGCTTTCTAATTCTGAATTTTCTTTTTCTGCAACAGAGGCTTCATGGTTTAGATCATCACTGAAAAATTAAAAAAATTTGAACGATTAACCCACAAGTGCAGGGTTCTTTACATTTTAGTTTCATCTTCTTCTGGGACCTCAGTAAGTCCTGATGGCAATGCACCTGAAATTAATCTAGTTCTTCCTTTGCATCCAGTCTTTGACATAAACATATGTCCAGAAAAATGATTGGAACATAAAACATCACTATTTGAAATTTTTTCTGGAGTAAGTTTCAATATGTTTCATCAAATGCGTTTTTCGGCAGGATTAGTTGGAAACCTACAAAAACAAAAATTATTGATTTAACATCTTCAACATTATCATGATAAAATGAGTTAAAAACGAAAAGCTTGTTTATATTGAAAAATTGTGATAATTTTTTTAACTTTTTAGTAGAGTCCAAAATCTAAAACAATATTCTTCATACATAATACAAGTTCTTTAAATTTAATTCACTAAATTTACCATTTATTTTAAATTCATGTTTTAACGGCCTTTTGCATAAAATGTACATACTTATGTTTCTTTTAAAAAAATGGTAGAGACGCTAATGGTTACTTACTTGTAAAATGACCTTGACGATGCCTTTTCGTATTTCTATTTAAAACTTACAAAAACTCTCATCATTGTTAAAATTTGTATCACTAAAGTAATAAAATACAAAAAATCACTTATAAACTACAAAAATAAGCTAGAAATTAATGAAAGTCAAAAATCAAATGACAGTTCTTACAATTTCGAACGATTTGACATGCCAAGCAAAACGAAACAGACCAATGGGAATGCTGGACACTATATTTCCCCCTGTACCAAAACAATATCCATTTGGACGATGGCTCTAGTAATAAATGCTCGAAGGTCGGCCCTGGAATAGAAATATCGGAGCAATTCGAGTTGCGTCGTGGACGCAATGATTTTTAATTGGTTGGTTACTTAAGGTTGGAATAGACAACATGCGCTATGTGTAATGTTACATCTCCGGTCTTTTTAATCTAAATTTGTATCGTAGTAATAGGTTGTTAAAAAAAACAATTTCAGAATAAAAATAAATTGTCAAATGGAATTTGGCTATCAATAAAAATCAAAATACTAAACTTACATACTTGAAGATTTAATTCTAGATTCAGTCCAAACGGGAGATATCCCGATCAAATACAAATAAAGATTTCATAAAAACTGATCATGTATTCACCATTTTAATGCATACAAACGACGAAGAAAATTAAAATGAACTCTATGCATAACTTCTTCACCGCCTATAAGATTGTTGAATCTTGGATAAGTTTCCACAGGTCTCTTGTAAACCATGAACTCATGTTCCCATGTATCTCATCTACGTTTCACAGAAATTATTTTAGACATTCTAAAATATACGTAAAATAGATTTTATGGATATTCTCATTGATTTTAATTTAATTTTAATTATTAAATAGTTAATAGTGCGCTGTACCGCTTGGGTCGCCACTCGTCATGGAGTTAGAAGGAGGCGCTACAAGCGTCTTTTTCAAACATTCAGAACGGTATCACTGAGCGTGGCTTATGTCGATTCAATATAACCGATTCATCAGATACGGACTACTTTGAATGCCAGCTTTACTATAAAACGAATGATTAAGGTTATAATAACTAATTTTCAGTCATTCCACTTATAGATAAAATTAGTTTCAAGGAATAAAAAAATGTTTAAGTGAAAAATTTTATGTTACATAGTATTTTATAGAATAATTATAAAGTCTAGAAATTTTATTTGATATATGATGGTTTAACATAATTGTTATGTTAGCCCGTAACTGATTTAACATAAAATAATCTCTGACTAAACGGTACGCTCCGCCCGTTCTACCCGTTTCTCGAGCGTCAGCGTCAGCGGCATACCTAGAAGATTCCGTCGTTTCAAGCATGAGTCAGGTGCCACAGACGTGAAGGTCGCTTGCTTAGACAGAGTCGGCTTAGGAATTTCATGACAATATGTGGAATATGTTTTTGTAAATAATTTTTACAGACACCATGTATACAGTTGCGGAAATTTTAAAACAACCCAACAAACATTGTAATCAATTGCCTTTTAACTTTAATATTCGATAGGCCATTGAACCTAACAAGAATTGCCTGGATATTGAAGGGAAAATGAATGCGTGGATTAAAAGATAAAAGTCTACTTTTGGTCTTTCGATAGTGGCCCAGCATAATGTTGGTTGATAATAGCCTTGCCTTATGAAGGATAAGTAACTGTAGTGGGTAAAAGCATAAACTGTTATTGTAGTCGGGTCATCATCACCTAATCAGTTGGCCTTTCGTTGGGAAATAATTGATAACATCGTTTTACTAGTTTTAGAAAAGAAGAAGAATCAGGGCAAGGCATTTTCGAGAGACTTCCGATTCGGACACCTTCGTGGCAACATTGAAATGGCGGTCTCCGAATGGGGAGCCCAGAAGTACAAGAAAAATATTTAAATATCTAGTATAAAAGTATACCAAATTAATTAGAATATCCAACAATGTGGAAAAAGTGATGGCAAAGGTCAGACGCATGTGAATGCAGCTTTTCCATAAAAAACAAATAAAAAACACAGTGCATATAGATAAAATAGTATTTTCATCTATACTAGGACAGTCTGGGTAAATAATCCTGACGGATTGAGCCCAAAGAAACCGAAAGAAGAAGAAGCCAGATTTGCTACAAGTCCTAAGCCTTGATGAAGTGTGAAGGGCAGTTTACACCAATATCTGTTAAAAGGATTTTTTTTACAAACGTACCAAAATAATGTAACATACGTCGCAAAAATGGATTTTAGGTGAATTGTTGTTTCAGTGAATTGTTGTTCGGTAAATTGTTTTTCGGTGAATTGGTTTTCGGCAATTGTTTTTCGATGAAATGTTTTCGGTAAAATGTTTTCGATGAATTTTCCGGCCCCCGTTATTTCACATGAAATGTATCTAGCAAACCCTTTCAACACATCTTCATTTTTCTGATTAAATAATAAAACGAAATAAAGGTAAATTATTTGTACACATACAAGTAGGTAACAGAATTAGGCATTCCAACGACCTGTCAAACAATAGATGCCAGTGGGAAATTCTTGTATATCTAAGGGGGTGGCGACATAGTCTTACAACTTGGACGCTATTTTTATTCAAAGTAGTAGTCGCCAAGCCTGCCAATTTATGAAGAAATGTATAGGTGGGTTTTTTAAATATTATTTTTATTGTGTTTGACATAAAATATTTAAATGTAATCCATTATATTCATGATTTTACGTAAAGTAGATAGAATACACCATATGTCGCCACCCTTAGATATACCAAACCTGCCCACTGGTAATTCATTTGTTTGGAATGCCTAATTTCCCACTGGCACATGTTGTTTGACAGGTCGTTGGAATGCCTAATTCCGTTTAGAAATCCCCAAACTTAAATTAAATTTGACATATGACATTCAATAATAGGGAAACCATGGTATGCGTAATGTCACCACAGAAACCTCAATACTGTAACCAAGTATGTTGTAGTAAGCTTATAAAGAAATGCCTTTAGTTGAGAGAAAATTATTTCTGCTGCTGCAAAAAGAATGGGGTAATGATAATAAACCACAAATACCTATTTTTTTTTATTTTTAAACATTTAGTTTATCCAGTGAATTTTTCTATTTTAAAGATTTTAGCCCAAAATTCACCTAAAGATAAATTTTTGTAATTTAATATTTCTTCAAAGTATTATAGAGGTTTACTTTATTAAAAACAATATAGAAATTATGCTGAAATGCTGGAGGCTGGTGGTTATCCCCTACTAAACTAAAAACTGACCCATAAAAAAATTAAACAATATAATAAAGTGACGCCTATCTTGGATTTGTTGAAACAAAAAAACACAGAAATAACAAATGTATAGATTTCTAAATTTTTCTAAGGATAGGCTTATTAGGCTCTGAAGTTTAAATGGAGCCACTCATAAAATTTCGATATTTTAAAAAGTAATAGATTTTTTCTGTTTTCTTAAAAGTCGTTATAACGTACTGGTGTAACTTTTTAGTAATATATTTGTTACAATTGTAATAGCAACGGCAACACTGACACTCACTACACAAGGTATCCCTCATAAACATCTATCTAAAATTAAAATAAATAAAGAGGCATTTTATTCATTATTTATGAACTGATAATAATTTTTAAAAAGTTATTGGGTAGATAATGGAGAACTACATCCAAAATTATTAAGATATAACGGCGTTCAATTTAAAATTTTAAGGGGTAAAAATTTAAGAAATGATTTGTTCTATTGGCTATTAAAACATCTTAAAAAATAGTTTAGTATGGATTAGCTTTTGTCCCATTTGGATATATCTATTTATTTATGACATATAGCTTGGAATAATTAGTCTGGGACACCTTGTATACATAATATACATCAAGTGTAATAGATTATTAAAATCAGCTCGTTTAGGGGATTATAACAATTCGAAAATATACAAGGTGTTCTGATATACCAGAAGTGGCTAGCTATCCATAATATTTTATATCGATAGAGCGGCCTAGACAATCTGTCGTACCAAATTTTCAATTAAATATCTCTGTTTGTTTATGACATAAAGCATGGATGATTTAGATTTAGTTTATGACTCGCTGCATACTTTTGTTGCAGATAAAAATGTTCCAATTTTTTCCCAAAACAAAATTTAATCCTAATTTGAATCCTATTTTTTATTATAGATATTCATTTTTGAAAACATTTTCTGTACCTATTTTTAAAAGTAAGTTTTTTTTTGTAGATATCAACGATTGTCATAGTGTTCTCGTGCGACAGTGTAGAAAAAACAGCCAAAAAAATTGTAACCACGTGTTATTTAAAGTCAGGATTATTAGAGAAAACTCCAATAAGGGACGACCTTATTTCATTCGCTCAATATGCCGAAAAACTCCTTCCACATTTTTCAGCAGCTGGATTTTTTCAAGTCAACCAAAAAATTTTGTCTACGTTATTTGCTGCCATTATCACTTATTTAATTATAATAATTCAATTTAATTTGGCAATGTAAAGATTTAGTAGTTCAAATAAAGTGAGAGAATAATATAATTTTCTTTTTCTACGCCTACCTCTGCAAATGTCCAAAATTGCAACTCCGATATTGGAGACATTTTATAACATTAAAAAATTACTTGCCCTTTCATACACTCCATGTGACAGCCCCCCTCAATTTGTTTAAATAGCAAAAGGGGTCGCATTGCTCTACATTAGAAACGTAATTTTATGAATAATTCAGTAAATTATGACACTTAATTTGAAAGCCAATTAATTGTATTGGTAACTCAATGCACTACATAACATTGTACATAGCTATATTGCATATTATTCGTGAAAGTACAAAAAAAACCCAATTGAAAGAAAAAAAAAATAATTTTACCCATATAATTGCATCACAAAATTAATCGTATTTCACAAACCTACAAATTCAACGTCTTCATCTTTCGGTTTTATTTCAACATCATACAAGGTGTAACAAAAAAGATGTGCAGAAAATTTAATCACAGTTGCTGAGGTCGAAAATAAGTCTATTTGCTTACGTAAAAAATGAATATTAAAAAAGTAAGTGTGTCAAAGTAGACATTTTAGAAGTGATTTATTAGCTCTTACTCTAAAACGGCTTAATTGTATATTATTAAACGAGCAAATAATGGCCATAAATTGCGAGTCTAATGCCATACTTTGTCTACGACCATTATGGTTTCTTTATTAAATAAAAGTTAAGTGTAGAATGGAAAGTTTTTATTAAACATAGGTAACTAACTGTTGTTTTTTCGACTTTTTGATTTTTCGTTTTTATCGATTTTTCGATTTGTCGATTTTTTTTTTTCGATTTTTTTTCGATTTTTCGATTTTTTTTCGACTTTTTCGATTTTTTTTCGATTTTTTTTCGATTTTTCAATTTTTTTTTTTCGATTTTTTTTCGATTTTTTTCGATTTTTTCGATTTTTTTTTCGATTTTTTTTCGATTTTTCGATTTTTCGATTTTTCGATTTTTCGATTTTTCGATTTTTCGATTTTTCGATTTTTCGATTTTTCGATTTTTCGATTTTTCGATTTTTCGATTTTTCGATTTTTCGATTTTTTGATTTTTTGATTTTTCGATTTTTCGATTTTTCGATTTTTCGATTTTTCGATTTTTCGATTTTTCGATTTTTCGATTTTTCGATTTTTCGATTTTTCGATTTTTCGATTTTTCGATTTTTCGATTTTTCGATTTTTCGATTTTTCGATTTTTCGATTTTTCGATTTTTCGATTTTTCGATTTTTCGATTTTTCGATTTTTCGATTTTTCGATTTTTCGATTTTTCGATTTTTCGATTTTTCGATTTTTCGATTTTTCGATTTTTCGATTTTTCGATTTTTCGATTTTTCGATTTTTCGATTTTTCGATTTTTCGATTTTTCGATTTTTCGATTTTTCGATTTTTCGATTTTTCGATTTTTCGATTTTTCGATTTTTCGATTTTTCGATTTTTCGATTTTTCGATTTTTCGATTTTTCGATTTTTCGATTTTTCGATTTTTCGATTTTTCTTAAGTAGATGCTCGGTAAGTTTAGCCGATGGTCCTTTTATAAACTCTTTGGCCTGTCTCTGTCCTGGGGGTCGATTCTCGACTTGTAGGAACCTTTTCCTATAGGAATTTGTGACACTTTCCTATATGTAGGTAAATGTCATAAATTTTAGATGTATAGAAAGATGTCAAAAATTCCTATAGGAAAAAATTCCTACGAGTCGAGAATCGACCCCCTGGAGAGTTTTTCCACCACTCCTGAGATTTTTTAAACATCCATTGCTTTGTGCATGTTCTGATAGTTGTTTTTGTTACACCACAGAAGGGTTCTGGGCCAATAAGAGCCTTTGAGGCTCCTTCTCGGGCTAGTAAATCAGCCTCTTCATTGCCTTTATGTCCTCTGTGGCCTGGTACCCAGACTAAAGTTAGTCCAATGAAAAGTTAGAAGTTTATAATAATATAATAATAATAAGAATAATAATAATAATACTCTCCCTAATTCACCCCCTTACGAGTGAATTTTAACCCCTGAAGTCGACTGAACGACTTGTGTAGGGGAAGGGACGGCTATTATTATTATTTGCCGTGGCGCTCCGGGGCGACTTAAAGATGATTGATGGTGCCATTTGACTTACAGTTGAGGAAAACCCGGAAAACCTCACCCACCATCATCGAGACGGTAATGCATGGCGATTTTTTAATCTGCATGTCATATCAACAGACTTATGAGACTATACTCTGTTTTTAAACTAGGAGGAGCGAATTGAACAGACGCATTTACACAGGGAAAAGTAACTAGATTTGTTACTAAGAGCGAGTTTCGAAATATAGTCGTGTTCAAAATTTATGAAATAATTATCTTTATCGGCCTTATTCGGTAAACGGCCAATGAGCGGTTAAGAAACGACTAAATGTCATAGAAGTAATTTTTTAATTGGTCCCAGACAACGATCGCAAATTTCACATTATTGTGATCTGAAATGTGTGTCTAAAACGAAATGTCACTGTCAAATTAAAGTCAATATGGTTGATTGATGTCAGAAATACTTTTTTCTTGCTTTTGAAATCGACTTTTTGAGAATAACTATGATCTTTTTAAAATGGATAATAAATATTTAAGAAAATTGTTAATGGAATATCCAGATGTAGCCAGGTTAGTATAAAATATAAAAATCTGTTTACATTTTTAAGGATATCTTTGTTATAGGTATAAAAAGTAAAAGTTAATCAGTGAATGACAAGTGGATCACACAGTAACTGGTATCTCTTCTATGAGTAATGTGGATATTACGGCTTATTTAGTGTTAACCCATGGTTAATGCGCTAGAGGGCAAATAAAGGCATTCAAAAGTTTACAGGCCTATGAGGCAGAATTTGTTTTGAAAACTGGAACCAACATTTTCATAACACTACATGTCAACATATATTTTTTAAAGTGAATACATACATATGTATTAATTTTAAGTATTTTTAAAATATTTTTTGTGAAAATAATGTTAACTCATTGTGCCAAATTAAGATTATCCCTAAAGTAGTAGATGGTATTTTAAATGTTATAACAATTTTGTAAATAGTTTTATTCTATTCTAATAAATAAAATTTGCTTGAATATTTAGTTACATTTTAATCATTTTGGTTAGATATTCATCAATTTTTAGTTTTAAAAAATCAGTAATAAAATTATTTTTTTCTAAAATACTTCGGAATTCATCTCTTCATTGTAATCTCCCATCTTTTTACCTTCAAAAACCAATAATGCATTTTCTACAAAACCTTCAGAATCAGCATGTAAAATAATAAGGTTTCTTCCCTTTCTTGTAAGGCTTTTCAGGAATTGCTACCTTTTATAGTACTCAGTGCAGAAGGATCCATAATTGTAGATTTTCAATACAATTGCTAGGAAGAAGTATTATTTGCGAAATAAAGTAAAAAAACTAAGTAATGGATGAGATATTAAATTATTAAATGTCAGAACTGTCAACAATATCAATTATTAGCTGATGTTCATGCTAAAAAGTAATGTGTGAAACTGACTGTAATCTGACCAATCAGAAGGCTACAGAATTGCCAACTTAAATTCAAATCGCTCCTCTTAGTTTAAAAATAGAGTATAGAAATCAACCTAAATTAGAAATCTAAACAAAATTTAAACAAACTAATCACTTTTATGTTCACGCTAGCATAAACAAAGGATAAATCAATAAACTTGTCTTCACAGAACACCTACTTTCTGGCATGGAACGAACATCTCATTTCAAATCGAGATGTAAAAAATGTAATCTGGACAGCTACATCTCGGATAAACAAACGCAGATGCAGATGTAGTAGATGTGTATAAAGAAACGCTCGAAATGTAAAAAATGCATGGGATATTCAAACGCGGACTAATAGGGGTTTAATTTTTGACTACTTATATTCAACGTACAAATGTCATTTTTAAAACAATGTTTAACAATAACCGATGCTTATAAAATGAAGTTCATAGTTTAAACTAAGATTACAACCCGTTCATATTGAAAAATACTTAATGAATATTTGTTTACGATTTTTTCTTTTACTGTTTTACAACTTAATAGATGATAGATTTCATTATGAGTATTTTTCACTATGACCGTCCTTCAGGGACCTATAACTCAATAATTAAGGGTTTCGGAAACAAATATACTACCTTGGAGGAAACAATAAAAAAAATTAAGGATTTGAGTGGCGTCCTGCTTTTAACTCTATTACATTGTCTAAAAGGGTTAAAGGGCTGCGAAACCCTTCTAAAAACCTATAGAATTAAAACATTTTAAACGTCACTAACTTAATTTTATTGGTCACTGTATAATAACACCCTATGTACATTATTATAAAAATATTTAAATCAGTTTTAAAGTAAAATCACTCCTAAAATTTCTACTTAACACTCAACTTTTTCTATTATCCATTTTTTACAAAAATAAATTATCTTAAATCGACTTATTTTCGGATCTCAGAAAGTACGGTTAAATTTATTGTATATATTTGTTTTTGTTTCATCCTATATATTGTCGTTTCTTTTACGCCACGAGTATGCCCGAAGGGGCCCCAGTTTGTATAAGGAGGGAAGTGCGAACCATCAACGTAGGCGCCTTCGAGTTTTTGAGATGTTTCATTTCACCTCTTATACCTATGCCTACTAAGAAATGAACAAAAAAGTTCTGTTATCCTTTTATAGATAGGGTAAAGAAAAGCCCAAATAACAAAAACATTATTTATTGTCAATAAAAAATAATTATCCATAATATCACATATCTAAATATATATCAGTCTTAACAATTTTAATCCTAGTTAATACAACCGGAAATTTGAAAAACATTGAATACCAAACAATAGCCAAATGCGTTTTAATCAACTTCTTCAATGGTTGGTCCACCCTGTTTTCCTCCAAATCCGCCAGCTTGTTGTCCACAGCTGCCTGGCATTCCAGGTTGATTACCTCCTTGGCTTTGGTATAATTTAGCCATAATCGCACTACAAGTTGATGTCAAATGTTTCTGTTTATCTTCATATTCATCTTTCTCTGCTAGGGAGTTACTGTCCAGCCACTTTAAGCAACTTTCACATTCTCTTTCGACTGTGGCCTTATCTTCAAACGATAGTTTGTCACCACAGTCTTGCACAGCCTGTTTGAGTTGGAAAACGTAACCTTCTAGCTGGTTTCTTGCAGCAACTCTTTCTCTCTGGCGGTCATCCTCCTCCTTATATTTTTCAGCTTCAGCTACCATTCTGTCAATATCTTTCTGGGATAATCTGCCTTTGTCATTCTTGATGGTAATGTTTTTCGAGTTACCAGAACTTGTATCTTTAGCAGACACATTCAAGATACCATTAGCGTCTAAGTCGAAAGTAACTTCAATCTTAGGAACTCCACGAGGTGCTGGAGGAATACCAGTTAAATCGAAGTTTCCCAGGAGGTTGTTGTCTTTGGTCATCGCTCTCTCACCTTCAAAAACTTGAATGGTAACAGCAGGTTGGTTGTCAGAATATGTAGTGAACGTCTGCGTTTGCTTGCATGGAATTCGGCAATTTCTTTCAATGATTTTCGTCATTACTCCACCAGCTGTCTCAATACCCAATGAAAGTGGCGTTACATCAACCAAAAGGACATCCTGGATCTTTGAATCTGTTTCACCACTAAGTACTGCAGCTTGGACTGCTGCTCCATAAGCAACAGCTTCATCTGGATTGATCGAAAGGTTCAAGGATTTACCACTGAAGAAGTTCTGCAAGAGCGATTGTATTTTCGGTATGCGAGTAGACCCACCTACCAATACAACATCATGAATTTGACCTTTATCCATCTTGGCATCTTTAAGGGCCTTTTCAACTGGTTCTAGGGTCCCTCGAAATAGATCGGAACATAGTTCTTCAAATCTGGCTCTGCTGATTTTGGTATAGAAGTCGATTCCTTCAAAGAGAGCATCAATTTCAATAGTGGCTTCAGTGCTAGAGGACAATGTGCGTTTTGCTCGTTCTGCAGCCGTTCTTAATCTACGTAAAGCTCTGGGGTTACTTCGTAAATCTTTCTTGAATTTTCTCTTAAATTCTTCAGAAAAATGAGTGACTAGTCTGTTATCGAAATCTTCTCCGCCAAGATGGGTATCACCAGCTGTAGCTCTTACTTCAAACAGGGATCCTTCATCGATGGTAAGAATAGAGACATCAAAGGTACCACCACCCAAGTCGAAGATAAGGACATTTCTTTCACCTTTAAGATTCTTATCCAATCCATAAGCTAATGCAGCCGCTGTAGGTTCGTTAATAATTCTCAAGACGTTGATACCAGCAATAGCACCAGCATCTTTAGTTGCCTGTCTTTGAGAGTCGTTGAAGTAAGCTGGAACTGTGATTACTGCATCTCGGACTGTGGTTCCAAGGTATGCTTCTGCTGTTTCTTTCATCTTTGTAAGTACCATTGAACTTATTTCTTCAGGAGCAAATACCTTTCTTTCTCCTTTGTATTCCACTTGCATCTTTGGTTTTCCACAATCGTTTACTACTTTGAAAGGCCAGTGTTGGATGTCTTGTTGGATTTTGGGATCATCATATTTTCTACCAATGAGACGTTTAGCATCGAATACTGTGTTGCTTGGGTTCATCGCCACTTGGTTCTTAGCAGCATCTCCGAGAAGACGTTCGCTATCAGTAAAGGCAACATAGCTTGGTGTTGTTCTGTTACCTTGATCGTTTGCGATTATTTCCACTTTTCCATGTTGCCACACACCCACACAGGAGTATGTGGTTCCCAAGTCAATACCAATTGCAGGAGCTTTCACCATTTTCTTAATTTTAACTTTCTTGCACAATAAAAATCACTAGGTATATTACTTTGAAAAGTTTGCTTTTAGCACTTTACTTTGAACGCTTACTATTCGCTTGATTTGAATCAACTGAAGTCCCGCCAGTCGTAAGTGCTTTTATATGAACGATAAAATCGACTCGATCATTCTCGAATGTTCATCGAATAGCCTCGAGCCGGTAGAAAGCGACTGCCGTTGCATGTGTACGTTCGAGACCATTCTTTCGAAAGTGGATTAACTGCACAAATTAAATTATCTAAAATAATAATCTTCCTTTATGTATATTTATAGAATATGTTTAGAATAAAAACGAAAAATCAATAATAATTTTCTATAGAATAATATTTATGACAATACCCAGATATTAAAAGATCCATATTCTTTTGGCATTTTTTTCAAAAATTAGAAAATGGTTCTCAAAACGTATTGTAGTAGAAAATAATGATATAAGATAAAAATAGATATTACACAACATTAAGGTGATTTAAATAAAAATTCTTAAATATTTTAGAAAGTTGGTTTTTAAATAGTGCTGTCATTGATTGCAGGCTGCAGCTACTATCCGTTAGGTATGTTATGTCGTTTGGGTTGTGGTAGACTTTACGGTCCCAATAAATTCACTTTTTTTTTTATTTAAATAATATTAATTTCGATTTTAATTACGTTTATAGACAATACCTATAACAATAATGTATTTTAAATACTTCTTGAAATTAAAAAATCAATGGTTTTATTAGATCTAATCTCAAACTTGATAACTTGATTATATGACTTTATTTTTCCTGATACTAAGTGGCTGAGTGGCTATGGTGCATCATCTATCAAACCTAATGGATAAAAAAATGTAAATATTTGGTAAAAATATTGAAAAATAATTAGTTAACGAGTTTAAGGAAATAGTAATTTGGGCAACAAGAGTGGATAATACGGCCATATTGCACGAAGACGAAGTTTGAGCACGACGCTGAGTGCAGCACGGACAATTCACTCAAGTTGTACAGTATATTTTTTCTACGACCTACTAACGAATAACGAATATCTACAAATTTTCAAAATTAATTTAAAGGTTAATAAAATAAAGTAGCTATTTTAAAAATTATTTATGATTCTAATTTATAAAATAAAATTGAAAAAAAAAATTAGTCCTCAATCCTGGATTTGAACCCCGGATCCTTCGCATGGCCAATCAATACTTTACCTCTGCGCTATGATACCTACAATTAAATTGGTTTTAGATAATTTTATTAAAATTAACGATTTATTTTGTATAGACGAATATATTGTGGAATGCTATTATTTATCTATAGCCGCAGAGGCTAGCCGCGAGATTAGTGTGCATCCACATTCGCGCAAGAGTTAAGCAGTAGTCTCTCCGGTCACGTCATGGATGGGTGATGGCTAGGACGTTCCACCATGAGCCGTATCACCATCGACGATGTGGAATGAATATTAGTGAATGAATGGAGTGAATTGGTGAATGGGAATGTAGTAGTACCTTCAATAGTAGTACAATAGAACAAATAGAAAAGCCAGAAGTGGTAGGTACGATTCATATCTACACCGACGGTTCTAAAACAAAACGGGGCTCAGGATGTGGAATATACTCCAGATTCTTAAACCTAAACATAAAATGGGCTGTGAGCAATAGTGCCAGTGTAGTTCAAACAGAGCTAACGGGGATTCTCATATCAGCAAAAGAAATAAACAGAAACAATATCACTGGAACTTGGAAGGAATATGCTCATCTATACAGATAGCAGACAAGCACTACTCACCTTGAACAGACCACGAATTTACTCTGTGTTAGTACTAGAATGTCACGTAGCTTTGGCCGAAGTATCCATCAACAATGTGGTCACCTTAAGATGGATCAAAGGTCACGCCACATCGAAAGGAAACCGTCTTGCTGATTCACTAGCCAAGAAAGCAGCCAACCAAATACTTTTTGGACCTGGACCTTGGCCTAACAAAATCGGTAGTGACAGACCTAATTAAAGAACATTCCCTTGTGAAATTCAAGGAAAGATGGGATTAAACAGGAAACTGCAGAGTTGCCAGGGAGCTCTTAAGTTATCCTGACAACACTCCAGCAAACAAATACTTGACTAGACAGAATCTGAGCCTAGTCACAGGCACTCTAACTGGTCATTGCCAAGTACGGAAGCATCTCCATATCATGGGGCTGTCAGAATCCGCACTCTGCAGAGGGCGCGAACAAGAAGATGAGACCATCGAGCATATCCTTTACGATTGCTCGAAGCTCCCATTTATTAAAAGATTTGTGTTCGGCGAGTATCGGCTAACACCGGCCGATATAAAGAGAAGCACCTCTTGGCGACGTTGTCAACTACATTAAATCTGTAGGCTGGCTCACGAGCTAGAAGGTGCCTATCATCTTAGGAGGATGCACAATGGGCCTAATGAGGCTTAAGTGCCGTGGGGGTAACCCACCCTCCACACTTTACAGATACAGATAGTGGTAGAATAAGTCGCAGGCTGCAGTGCCGCAAGGCTACAGGCGGGTTAAGGCACAAGGCTCCGAAGGGTGTAAAACTAAAAAAAAATATATTTTTTCTACACCCATATGGATATTAGCTTATCTACGCATAGATTAAAAAACGAAAAAGTATGCTATTGCGTCAGCTGAACGAATATATGTCATATCCCTTCTAGGTAATGAGAATACTGCAAAAATTAATAAATCTATTGAGATTAAATATACATTAAAATGAGTTACTTTTGTGTAGAATCGATAAATAGTAGCATTTCTATATTTGTTTCGTCCACATTTTGAAATTAATTTAAAATTTTAATCAAACTATTTGAAACTAATTTAATTACGAGTATTAAAACTAAAATCGTAAAAGTGGCCGTGTAGCTGTAGAGAACATCTGCCTTCCACGCGAATAGTCTGGATTGGAATCTGGGCGAATTTGTTTTCATGTCTATTTTATTTTATAAATTAGTAAAATTCATAGATTATTTTAAAATTACCTAATTATTTTGTCTTAATAACCTAAATTATTTTTAAACTTTGTAGATTTTCGTTAGTCGGTCGTAGAGAAAATATACTGTACAACTAGGATTACCAGATTTGCGAAAGTGAAAAGCGTGACAACCGTGACCACATAGCATTTTTATATAATCAGGTCCATTATTTGTGAAATTTCTAAAAAAAGGTCCTCAGCCTGTATATTTAGCAGATATTTATCTAAAAAAAAAAGGTCTTTACCTTATATTTTTCTATACATCCTTTTTATTTACTGGTTTAAATATTAACAAGCGTGGAATTTGCAGAAAAAGAGTGGCATTTACAGAAAAAGAGTGGCATTTGCAGAAAAAGAGTGGCATTTGCAGAAAAAGGTGGCATTTGCAGAAAACGAGTAGCATTTGCAGAAAAAAAAGTGGAATTCTTCCCAAAAGCGGGACATTTTCGTACTGTGGCGTTGAGCGTACAATCAAGTCAAAAAGCGTGGAAAATACGCCTAAAGCGTGACATCTGGCAACCCTATGTACAACTCGAGTGGATTGTCCGTATCCACTTTTGTTGCACAAACTACTAGGTATAACTAACAATATTACAATGTAATATTAGTTATTGTTAGTAAAATGTTTTGTTCCATATAATTCGTACCTAATATTAGTAATAAATATTGTTTATTAGTAGAATATGTTTTCCATAATACGTACGTATACTCTCTGCACTATGTGTTTCAGATAGGGTTGCCAAACATACTTTATATTAACGTATTCTACTTTATTTTCGATAAATATACTTTATACTTTTGCATAAAAATAAAGTATGCGAAAATACTTTATTTCCAATCATTATGGGTAAATAATTACTGAACTATTTATGGATAAATATAGGTTAAAACAAAATGTACTTATTAATGAAAACGATTAATAATTATTGAATTAAATGTTAGCGGTCAGATGTGACAGATGACAAATATCAGAGATGTCACTATCGACGAAATTGTATGAAAATTGTCCGCTGTTTTTGTTTATAATAATTAAAGAATCCATTTTAAAGTAAATAATATTATTTACTCTCTGTTCTCACCACTTCAGCTTTCATTGAGATATGTTTTCGGTAATGAATGACAAAAAAGAGAAACAGAGCGTCGATAAATTTAAATTAAAGGTTCGATTGTATAACAAGCTTTGAAACTTTCAAAGATAGCAAAAAAATTGTTAGCACATTTGTTTTTTTCAAATTCTTTATTTTTTCTATTCAAACAATTTTATACGTTATTTTTTGTTAAAAAAGTTGGTTACCCTTGTTCCAGATGATGAAGTAAGTAATGTAACTTCGAAGTCGGTCGCAAATTAAGAACAAAATACATATCTTTGTGAGATTCAAAAGATAGTTTCCTCACCTTTAAAAAAGTTAAACGCCTGTCAAAGTTTATCGTATTCATAAATTTAAATTTGACTGTTGTAAATGAGTGGTTTACAGAGAAAGGGCAACATTTTTTTAAGGAGGCCGCTGAACTGTGCGTATCCTATGAGAAATAAGACATATGATTTTTTCTTTAAATTATCAGGTAACAAAAATAAATTTAAAGTAAAATATTTTGGTTTTCGGCAAGATGATCTTTTATCAGCTTAGTGCAATTGGTGTGCTCCGGATCTAGAATCATCGGGACTTGAAACTTGAAAGGATGAACTAACCTAACTTTAAACTGTCAGTGTAAAAACGTAAACTGATTTTTCTAGAATACGAAAATCTTGAAAATCTTCCTCCATGTCGAAAACCAGAATCCAGAATTTTCAGGATAAACTGAGAATGGTTATTAAGGTTATTAAAAAATGATGAATAACTGTGCCAATCATTTTCTAAAAAATGGTGTTTTTTATTTAATAATTATTTATTTCTACTTGTTTTAACAAAATAGGTAATACCAGAGTGAAAAATTTGTATTTAATCCATTAATTTAAATCAAAGTGAGTGACGAATTTTCATGTGATTTTTAAAAGTTTACTTTTTTTCGAGTTTTAAATTCAGTGCACATATCTATTACTTTAATCCTTAGTTGGTAAATAGTGAATTACCTATATGTAATACAAGTTAAAGTGTAAAGCTGTAAAGACCAAATAAATGTACCTATTTTCATATAACTACAGCTATAATTTTTTGATCAATCATATCTACACGCCTTCTGTTAGAGATCATTTTCAAAATACCTTTGATTTATATCATAGTTTTGCTGTGGTGTATTTAATAGTAAGTATTATTTTGGGACATGGGTCAGTGTAGGGATGTACAGTTTTCACCCCGACTGTCTGGTTTTTAAAGTCTTGTCCGGTGTCCCCTCACATGATGAAAATGTCTGCAAATATCTAGACATTTTTTATGCCTCGAGATATTAAAAGGCGCGGCACTAAACTATGAGCAAACCAGTGTTGTTGTTTATAAAGTTTTTAATAGTAGGTTAAAGTTTTAATTTAATTTTTATTATTTTTTTTCCAAAAATTTTAAAGCAAATATGAAGGTTCAACCTACAACCCACAACCTACAAAATAATGAAAATTAATAAGTTTCTGACAAAATTTAAGGCGACTTTTACATTCAGTAAAGATGAAATAATAGCTCCACATAAAACTTTTAAGTTTATCAAGTGTTATTTTATTAGAAAAAGTTACTCAAAGTGGCATTCAATAATATTTGAAGACACAAGTGGATGAAGAGTCTATGTAGCAAAATAATTTTTACGAGATATTTTGTGTTAAAGTTTATTGTTTACAGTTTCAACTTACATTTCTAAGCATTTCCTTAGTAACACTAGAAATACTCTTTTTATTTATGACTAATATTAAAAACTTTTAAAACACATATTGCTACACTAATGACATTAGTAGTAACAAAATGGCAGTATTAGGGTTTTCTCGGTTTTCAAAATCCATTTAAAAATATGTGAATAAACTTGGAATAAAGTAATATAATGGAGTGAGTTTGTGGTTGGTTGCTAGTGGTAGTTTTTTACTGAATGTAAAAATCCTATTAGAAATCGTCCAAAACTTACCCAGTCAATAATAAATGCAGCTGGTTAAATTATAATTACTAATTAAAAAGTTAAAATAGAAGTATTTTCTAAATTATTTTTGTTATTAAATTTAAAAGTCTTCCGAAACTTAAGGCATAGGCTGTGGGGATGCTCAACTCAAATGAAAGTAAAATTAGGGTATTTTGAATGGTGATATAAAATTTAAAGAAAATGAAAAAATTATGTTATTGAGTTTTGAATTGTGCTGTACAGATATGTCAAAAAACTTTACCACAAAAAAAGATGTTCATTTGTTTCTTTTCTAGTTATAATCACGTTATAATCAAGGGTAATATAACAACACCTTGATAAATAGTCAACTATTTTTATTGCATCTAAATTTTGAGTGTTTTTGATAACAATTTGTCAAGACATACATTTGTCACTTCGATACCTGTTTGCCAGACTATCATAAGTGCCATTTAAACAAATGACGCTTACGTTAGTCTGGCAAAATGGTATCGACTTATAATCTGAATAGTTGGAGAGCTTTAGCATATGATTTTCATATTCATATAGAACTTAAAACTGGTGTGAACTCCCATATTATTTGATATGATTGTAAAGGTAAAGTAAAAATAGGTTAATACAAATATACATTAAAAGACAGGGTTCCAGAGTGAAAAGTTATTCGAAAATAATTTTGTAACATGGAGATTAATGCTACCTACCCTTAGTGTACGTTTTTTATATCTCCAATTAAGAGTGTTTGAGATATTGGAATTTTTCACACTAATGGATAAGGATGTATCACTATATTTTATGTTGTAATTGAATATTAGTGAAGGAAAAAATAAATAACTGTTATGGGAAGTGTGTAATTTTTGTACTAAAAAGTTTTTATCATAATTCAAAAATCAGCATTTCTTGAAATCGAAGGGTATGAAAAAGGTAATAAAAGATAATTTAATTATTTAAATTTAATTGATATAATATACAGTTCTTAATGAAGATCGAACAATAACAAATCCTAAATATTCACATATCAAAATATTATATAGTAATGAGTAAACATAAAAAATCCTATGATAGATGATAAAAATAAAAAATTTTAGTGCATAAACAATACCTTACATTTTAAACTTTAATAGAATAAACAAGATAGGGCATAACAACATATTAACACTTACTTAATATTTATATTTTTTGTCTTATTTATGAGCACATAAAAATTACTAAGAGGTATGCATAAGATGAGCATGACATTGTAGGTAGGCTATGTTTTATTTTGGCACAAACAGGGCTGAATAATATGAAATTAGAGAAAGTTTATATAGTAAAACATATTATTAAATTATATTTGAAAAATAGAACACATGAAAACAGAAATACAAATAATAGTATGCACGAGAAAGTTATCTTCACATTGGGTATTCTTTTGTCTATGATGTGTCATTTTATATTAAGTATATGATGCTGATGTTAAATTTTACCCCCTCATGTCAATTTTTATTTTAATCTATCTTCCCTTTCATCCCCTCCACGTGACAGCAGCCCTTCCATTTTTTAAAATAGTGAAATAAATCGTGCTATACATCTTAAATAATAAAACGCCAAGTATTCTATTACAGCTTCAAAATTAATAAATCAGAAATGATTACAGAAGGTGCTCAAAATGTTTTCCATTTACTTCCCGACATTTGTCAAAAAACTGGACAAGGCAACTTGATATTTAAGATTGTATAAGTGTGCGAACCTGATAAAAATAACTCATTATAACAGACATACACTTAGGTTTAGATTATTGACACATTTTGAATTCCGGTTTTCAAGTTCTTTCCAGCAAAGTGTCACAAGACTCCTCATCTTTCATTATTTGAAATTAATTGAAATCCGATTGAAATAATAATCGTTTTATTTTACTGATCTTGTAATATAAAATTTTTTCAAGTTGCCATTTCTAAACAAAGTTTAACCTTTGTAGGTATTTAGGATTTAAAAAATTAAAGCTGCTGTGACGCGGAAAGGATGGAAGGGAAAGCTGATTTTTATGTATTAAAATGATTTGATTAAAATAAAAATTGACGAGACTGAGCGTTTATAACTTTTTTTTAAATAACGGAGTTTACAGGGGGATAGACAAGTACCGCACTGTGTACTGTTGTTTTACTATTTAATTTAACTATGACACTTCTTTTTTAAATTAGCAATGTTGATGTTTTTTAATAAAGTTTTTCTGTTGCTATATAATACATAGATGTTTATGTGTACTGCAAAAAAGATATTTATTTAGTTTAATACAGGGTATCCCAAAAGTGCTGAGACAGAGTTACCACTTATTGTATCAAAATAAGATTGGACCCAATTTATATACACAGGGTGTTTAGTTAAAGGTGGGACATAGAACAACTGAAGATTCTCTGTTTAAAAATAAGACGATTAAACGAAACATGCTTAGGTAAAATGTTACTCGTTTTCGAAATACAGGGTGTTAAAGTTGAAAATTCAAAAATTATTAATGGCTATAATATTTTTAATAGTCATAATTTAACTAAATTCGGCAAACGTTTTTAGTGTCATTAGATTCACATATCAGCAGAAAAAAAAAACAATAAAATAATCTGTGCCAGTGGCGTACAGCATGGATAAGTAACACCTTCATCTCTTCTAAATTTTGCACCACTGCCCAAAAACTTATTTGGACTGTAATTTTAATGTTTTTTATGTTTTTTACATAAATTATGTACTCTTGTTGGAAACCTATAACCTAACTGGTTTTCTAGATATTCACACAAAGACGTGGATGCTCTTTATTTTAATTTATTTTGAATTTCTGAAATTTTGATTGTTCAACAAGAGTACATGATTTATTTAAGAAAAAATTTAAAATTATAGTCCAAATAAGTTATTGGACAGTGGCGTAAAATTTGGAGAATATGAAGGTGTTACTTACCCATGTCGTACGCCATTGGCAAAGTTTATTTAACTTATTTTTTGACATCAAAAACGAATACCGAATTTAGTAAAGTTATACCGAGTAATAAAAAAGTAGAGCCATTAAATTTTTTTGCGAATTTTCAACTTTAACAGCCTGTATTTGGAAAACGAGTAACCTTTTACCTATGACTTTTAATCAGAGAATCTTTAATTGTCCTATGTCCCATTCTTAATTGAACATCCTGCATATATACCAATATGTTAGTGAGAAAAAAAGAAATTATTAAAACATTTACTGTCAACAATAAACTGGGACCATTATTAATTTGTTTCCTGCCAATGGCTAACTAAATTGTATACTATAATTAAACTTGTACTAAGAATATCGATTATCAGTGTTTCGAGAAAAAACATTTTTTTTTCCTTTGAAACTATGCGAAATACAGTTTTTACAAATGAGGATGAAGAGTAAGCATTCCCGTCAAAAAAGAAAATTAAAAAAATACTAGGCGGTAAGGGTGGTTTTAGCCCTTCTACAATTTCTTTTGGGTTTCTTTGATTACTGAAAGTAGGGTCATTACTAAAATGTACTTTTGCCCAATTTCATTGAATTTGTTTGATGCATTTCTGAACATTGATGATTTTTTAAGTAAATTTTGAGCTCTTCTCATGAAAAACAGTACATTTTGGTATATATTGCATACATTGGGTCCAATCGACTTCTATGCCCCAGCAATGTTGTGACACCCTGAATTTCTTTATGGAGAATTTTATTAATTGCATATTTAATTGAACCAAAATAATACACAACCTTAAAATTTTGATTAGTTTAATGAACTCTGATTGATAATAAATAATTTAAATGGCATATGATTGTAAGTCAGTGAACAAGGCAGTGAAATTGTGAATGTCAATAAAGGAAAATACAAAATCTAAGTACCATCACAAAAGATTGTTTACAAGCTTTCACTATCACTAAAAAATGAGAACATATTTTAGGTAAAAAGACCTTCAGCTTTTTTCCTGTTTATTTAAAATAAAAATTTTAGTAATCTCTATAATTTTAATAATACAATTTCTAGTCAATATAATCTTAAAATAATACAGTTACTCAGACTTATTTTATGAAAGCACTGTATAATATTAACTATATAAATACTAAATTTCTAATTATCAAATTAAATTTTTTACTTTTAGCAATAAATACGAATTAAAAACATTTATCAATAAACTAAAATAGTCTTAAAATATCGTTAATATAAAAAGTATAGATTTTTTCAAAATATGGCAGAGTTATCTAAAGTGCTGGTACTTGCTGGAATTTAATTAAAAAAAATGGAAAAATATATACAACAGGTCTTATATAAAAATTTAAAATAAACATTGTGATGTAAGATAAACATTTTTCATTAAATAAAAATTGATCAACTGCATCGGATCATTATATAACAAATATTTAATATATTAGGCGATACTATTCTTATTTTTTTACTCCAGGAGTAATATTTATTTAAAAAATAAAAATGGCTGCTAAAAGCTAGGAGTGACTGCTAACAGGAATTATTAAATTATTTACCAGGCGCCGTATTTTTAACTAAAAAAATAGAACTTTAATTTTCAAACTAACAAATTTAAATTTTGTTAGTTTGAATTGAACTTTACTAATTCTTTCAAATTCTACAACTGATCACTATTTATTTAATAAAAAATAAATGTTAAATAATTTCAGTACAATAATTTTACTTGCATTTTTAGGTGTTTTACGCCTACAACTATTTTTTTTTATTTGCAAAAACATTGACCATTGGAAACATCAAAAGGAAATGAAGAAGTTTTTTTGCCAAAAGTCAGCCTATAAAATCTAAGTAAATATCTAAATTTAACTGTTAAACTCCTTATTCATCCATGAAGTTTCTTATTTTTCTAATTCGAATATTTGTTTTAACATTCACAATTCAAGTAGTTTCTGTATCCATTACATACAGGGCGATATAGATATTACCACTCAATAAAAACGTGCAAAATTTTAAATATTGATATTTTAACATCTACCTGCCACAATAAAAAATATTGATATTTCATTCTGATCTTGAAAATTTTGTGAGAAATAATATTATGACAACCCTGTATGATATTTATTGAGAATTTTATTCTCTAAATAAAATTATTATAAATTAATGATAATATAAGTAATTCTATAAGAATTATATTTTTGTACTCTAAAGAGATATAAACAGCACCCCACTATAGAAAGAACCAGGGCTAGTGATATATATCGCGATATGATTGTTACGTCACTTTTAAGCATAGGCGTGTAAATTCAATTCATAACACTTTTTATAGAAAATATATGGACAGAAAATAAACACATCCGTTAGATAAATATACATTAAAGATACCAGTCAATCTGTCAAAATTTGGAAGGCAACTTTAATAGTTAAAACCTTTTTTAATTGTTTATTGCATTTCACCAAATGATTATTAATATCAAATTTTAATTTTTGCTCCTTTTTTAAATCATAACACGCCTATGCTCTTACAATTAATCAAGCACAGTAGTATTTAAGCTACTTGTATCGACATTTTTTTCAACATTACATGACTATATATTTTATTTAATACCCGAAAACGGTTTCAGCTTACTTTTTCATAATCAAAATCATTTTTGATCTAATTTATAATTTTCATTTTAAAAGTATTCAAAAATTTATTGCAGAAACATCACAATAGAAATTGTCAGTGAACAGTATCTAATGTACTACATAGTTTAGGGAATCGAAGTTACAATATTTAATACAGATTAAGGATTAAATACTTATTTGAATTTTGTATCAAATTAACATGAAACACTTAAAAAACACTAAAAAAATGGCATCGTTGCCCATAAAATGACGTACGTAACTGCATATTATGTAATAACGTATTAAATCCATTTACAAATGGTCATCTACTGGATCTCCAAATGTGCTAAAACTGGACAAATCACTCGATATCCATATGGATTTCCAAGGATCAAAAATTGATATCCATTGCATATCCACATGGAGATCAATAGAGGATCCACTTGATGTACCTACTTGGGTAACATGGAAGCAAACTGCTCTATTTTTTGACAAATAAATATGATTTATGTTAAACTGTTACAAGAGATAATGAATGGAGTATTTTGAAAACTTGTAATTTATACTTTTAGTTATTAATTAATACTTAAATTTGTGTTATTAAATTAATTACTGCAACTTCGATTTTACCAAAAAATGGTTTTGATTGAAAAAAAGTTTCAACCGAAATTCTTCCACACCAAAATTTAAAAATAAATCGCAACGCTATGTACATAGATACGTTTAAATATTTAAATCATTCTCAATGATATGTATAACATTTTAAAAAATCTCAGTTACAAACTAAATTAATCACTATGTGAATAAAAAGCTTTTGAAGACCCTGTCAATCACCGATTGATGTATACACTTTCCGAATGTATTTTTTTTTTCGGAAAAATTTACCCCCATACATTCATTTCAGCCTTGTAGCACATTTTGAGCAAGTAGAGGCATATAAGATCAGTCTCCAGAAAATATTTTGTCTCGAAAAAAATATATATTTTTTTTAGTATCTAAGGTGAATTAATTCAAACAAACTTTTAGATTGAACATTACAAGTCAAACATCTTAGAAGAAACTAGTCTAATTTCTTAATTATAATGTAGGGATATAAATATATTATGCCTAATAAAAACATGTCCATGTTTTTATTCTATATTTACATAGTCTGTAACTATACCAGATCCGAAGCGATCTCTTAAAACAATACAGCAAATTAAAATGACACCTATTAGTGACGTTTATGACAACTTAATTGACAGTTCTGTCAAATACATAAAGAAATTGTTTTGAGGTTACTTCTGAAGTTATTAATTTGATTTTTAACCTACTTGTGGCATCAGTTTGTAAATATTTCGATCAGTTTCTTTTTAAATGGAAATTTCGAAGTTATGTTCTGTGACGTCATTTTTATCATTCAAAGTAGCGTTAAGTGGTATATGAAACAATTTATAATCAGTCCATTATAATTTAAAATCCTTTTGGCATATTTGAATGACAAAATTAATGTAAATAATTCTACTATAGGAAAAATTACAAATGTTCAGAGTAGGTATAATCCAAGCAACATTTTGTCTATACAGTATGTTAACACCTGGCACGAGACAAAATAAATATGAGACGCTTAATTATATTTGAATGTGAGATCGATAAAGAGAGTAATTGATTTAACCACGCCCTTTCGATGGCTAACATGGGATATTGCGGTCCCCACTGAGCGTCGGTATTATTCTATTTCTCTATATTCAATGGCATTATGTTTCTATACCGTATACTGATTAAATACTAGGCATTGTTAAGCTACTTTTATTGATACAGATAAGGGAAATGTTATAAAAGGGAATCAACAATGAATACGATGTTTTACGAGTGGGAGACAGTTTAAGAGGTGTTGCTTCCATTTGATCACATTTAACTACAAATTTTTTTATGAGAGGGGGCTATTGTATAAGACTTTGTTCTTTGCAAAAATCGGATATGTAAGTACAACAAAATTACTAGTTTTGATGCATGCTATAACGGCGGTCGATATCTTATTGCGATAAGCAGTAGCGTCATGTTGGAGCAAGAAGTACCACCGTCGGTTGCACAACGTATTACAAATAAGTTTCTCACGAAAGAAGGCGTCAAATCCTCCGACATTTGATCTAGATTGGCTGCATAGTTATCGGGGATACTTTATCAAAAACTCAAGTGTACAGAAAATTTAGGGAAGGGCGTAAAGCTGCTAAAAATGAGAGTCACCAAGCATAGCAGATGCCAATATTCGAGAGATTCCTGAATTTATTGACAACGATCGGCGCCTTACGGTGGATGAAATCGCTGATGTCACAAACATAAATGATGTGATAATTTATAAAAATATGTGCAAAATGTGTTCCACGATTTTTGATAGAGAATCAGAAACAGCGTTGAATGGAAATATGTCAAATGCTGTTGAAATGATATGTAGAGGGAGACAAATTTTTACATTGTAAGTGTGATGAGTCGTAAACACATCATTATACGTCCCAATCCAAAAGAGCGAGTATGGAATGTCGAAGAAGTGGGGAACATTGCCTCGTAAAACCCAAAACGAAACGTGTCGACTGGAAAAGTCCTTACAACCATTTTTTGGGGCTGGAAAGGAATATTGCTCGTTGATTTTTTTATGCTGTAAATACTCGATACTACTTTTGGATGACGCGAAAGCCGCATACAGATCCAAAAGATGCAGTATCCTAATCCGACACGTAATTTTGCCTCACGATAATTCTCGTCTTCCCGCAGCTCTTTTGACTACATAAAAGTTGGCAGAATTCTACTGGGGAATCTTGGAACATCCCCCTATAGCCCAAATTTGTTGACTATCATTTGTTTGAGCCACTGAAAAAAGTAATTGATGGACAGCGTTTCAAAAATGACAATCTAGAACGGTTAGTGCACAACTAACTGGGTTGTGAAAAGCCCTAAAATTTTATTGAGGAAGAAATCAAAAAACTTCCTAGGCATTGACAAAATGTGTAGATCTTCAAGGAATCTATTTAGAAAAATGTTAAGATTGTTTTTATATTTATTTTGCATTAATAAATTAACAAAAAAAAAGCGGTTTATATTCGACTGACCTCGTATTATACCTCAATGACTGTTTGCGAACAAGATGAACTTTTATAGTATGTCAGTATTACTATACACACTATATAGATGTTTGATTTTCATTGTCAACCTGAATTTAAAAAAGAAACTGAACTCAAAAATGAGACCGATTTGGAAAAACTGCTAGATGGATAGAATTATTTTCTAATATCGATCTTAAATTTCCATTTTCAAAGAGTAAGAAAATGATATGTATTATAATGGGTGTCCAAATTTGACCTTAGGATTTAATTTAAACACAAAATCTCCTTGAAATATTATAATGTTATTGTATTATTTTAAAGTTTAAATGGTACGGTTAATAATGTGACCCTTCTGCTTCTTTAGTATGCTAACATTCTTTTCCAAAATTTTCAATAACATTTTCGAAAACTTTCTGTTCAATTTCTTAATTTTTTTTAATAATGTTAACTCGAATCTGTTCAGGTGTTTAAGAGTTATTAGCATAAACTTTTCCCTTCCAAAGGCCGCACAAGAAATACTCCAATGATGTAAGGTCAGCTCTTCGAGAAATTATTCGATTGCTAAATCTCTCCCTTAAAAGATTTAATGTTTTATCCGATGTGTGGCAAGTGGCACCGTCTTGCTGGAACCACTTGTTCTGGACATCCCATATCTTCTAATTCGTTCCACAAATAATCTCTAATCATTGTCCTGTATCGCGCTCCATTCACAGTTATCAAATCACCAGCTTCATTCTGGAAAAAATAAGGACAAATAACGCCACAACACCAAAAACCACACTACGCAGTCACATTTATTAGATACTGTCGTTTTTCTAATATTTCTCTTGGATTTTCTTCACCCCATATTCTGCTGTCGAAATCTCTTCAAAAAACCCTCAATAACTTTAACAGATGGTGCTAAATTTCTTCCGAAATGCGTACGACATCTTCTCACAGTTTCAACAAAACATTCCCCATTTTGGTAATACATTTTCACAATAAAACAGGGGTTTTCGATGGATAGTTGTTCAATGTTGACCAAAAAACAAGTATACGCAAAGTTTTGACTTGACATATATCACCGTCAACATAGAAATACTGTCAATGAAGATTACCAAAAATGGGCGGTCAATTTAAATCGGAATGTCAAATTTGGACACCCAATACTAACAGAATGAAACTGCCATTTGTACTTGATTCAATTAATTTACCTAAAATAATTAAAAAAAGGAACATTTTAATCGAAGAAAATTTCTGGAAACTGATCCAAAAAAAAGCAAGAACCGGCGTTCACTTATGTCTCTCATTTACTTTCGGAACCGGACGTCATTCTGTCTTAACCATTTTTGACGTCACTGGAGATCGTCTTCAGATTTAGGAATGTCGAAAATTTCCGCAAATAAGGGAGGTAGCGTGAGTTTCGTCCAGTTCATTCGGAACCAGTCTAAGTGAGCTGTGTGTTTCGCTCCCAAATTTCTCAATTCCGGGAGCTTGATTAGTAAACTAGAAAAAATTTGAGGTTCGCTTGCGTGATTTCGTCCGACCTGAAAAACAATATTAGAATTAATATCAGAATCTTCACAAAGAATAATAATTATCTTCTACATATTTATGAGTCGGAAGGTAATTCTTTAAGGTGGACCCATACAGCGAAAACTGTTTTGTTTGTTATTCATATTTGAGCAATTAGATGTTGTAGCCCAAGAGTCCACTGCAAATTTTTACCGTCATCTGATAACGAAATGAAATATACCCCAAAAGCATGGAAAAACATTGTACTTTACCTAATGGCACCTGTGCCAATCCTAATCCTGAGCAAAGTGGTTTAAAAAAATTATTTTATATTAAAAAATTCACACAAGGCATGACAGCGCTAATTTTGTTTGCCCTTAAAGTTTTCCAGAAAATAACATTCAAATATATCTAGATATATATCGTTAAAGGGAAACATTTTCTTCCTCTTAACATCGCTGAAAAGTATCTATCCACGATTAGTAGGTAAAAATCATTAAAAATATGAATCAATTTTTGCTGATTTAAAAATTTTTTTGTATGCCTATTCTTGTGATTCATTTTTACAGGTTGCCATAAAAAACTACTATGATTATGGTTTAAAATAATTGTCTAACAAGAGTTTATAATTATTATTGACTATCTCTGCAAATGGTTTATACAATGTCATCCATCTTCCTTTCACACATAAACATGGTTTAAAAGGTAGGTAAAAATATTAATAATTCAGGTTTAAAAGCTAGGTTCACAATGAATTGGGATTGTAATTTTCAGGGAAAACACAGGGAAAAACGGTCATGTCTTATGTGATTTTTTGAATATAAAATATTTTTTTTAACCACTTTGCTCAGGATAGGGATTGGCACAGGTGGAATTTGGTGTACAATGTTGTTACATGTCTGTGCAGCATATTTCATTTCGTTATCACATGACGGTCGAAATTTGCAGTGGGCTCTCATACTATTGGGGTGAATAGCTGGTAAATATACAAAACAACAAAAATAAGTTTTAAATAAATCTCAAAAATCTCCTTACGAATTATTAAGACCATCCTCGGACCCCAGAATTCTGACCTTTTGGTTTTCGATTTGCGATCTACGATATATTCACAATTTTCAAAAATAATTTTGGCCAAAAAAATGGCAAAATTACAAATATATACATAATTCTATCAATAGGCCAAAAAAACAGATATTAAAAACAAAAAAGAGGGTATAATGTTGTAGTACTAATGAGACACGTGCTATCAAAACCTTTGAAATGAAGTTTCTAAAGATAATAGCACGAAACCAAATTCGACCGAATAAGAAACGAGGACATAAGACATAAGAAAATGAAACCGATATCAATTATTTTGACAAACTATAAAATAGGCAAATTATTCTGTATGGACGGGCAATAAGAATGGGAAACGTTAAAAATATATTATAAACAAAGAAGGGAGAGAAATAGAGGAAGACCAAGAAAATCATGACTGGAAAAAATAAAGGATATAGGAGTCAAAAGAAGGAAAGGAAAGTGGACAACAAAGAAAGCGAAAGACTGGGCAGAAAAAAAGAACCACAAAAATAAAAATCCATTATCGCCTTTCTTTTTTTTGCTCCCTGTTCTGCCCGCCCCTGTAGGGTGCTCACGGCAGATAAGGTTTAGATTATTAACTAGCAATAAATAAAATTGTAATTTTACCTGAACCTTTAGAGCCTCTATTAGTTTATCCTGATGATGTTCTATCGTTTTGACATCCGTAATTCCGGGTCGATCGGCTGTCAGTAGAACGACTGCTGAAAATAGTCCAACTTCGGTGTCGTTAAGGGATAGCGCATTAAAACTGGATGCAAAATGGATTACCGAGGATGTGAATTCACTCTAAAAAAAAGCATATTTACGTAGTTTTTATACAAGTTTGCCTTATAAATTGAGTCTTTTTTTAATAGGACAGATCCATAAAAAATTTTTTTCAAGTAGGTGACTTTTTTCATAAACTCAAAAATTTGAGAGATATTCCTATGCCCTTTGTACATTTTAAGTAAGGATCTGGTTAGTTTGGAAATTGTCAACATACTATACTTGGCTGAATATTGTCTTAAAAAAATGTTATTGGGCGTTTTTACTAGATCTAGTCATCGATAGAAATTTTAATCGATTAATAATTTTAGTTTAGTTTTTCAGTATGTCTTAAGAGTGATTTATGGATTTATCTGTTTTGCAGTGATTTTTAAGGTTTATTATTCTGATTGAAACACTTTATTTATAAATAAGACTTAGGCGTATAGTATAAATAAAAATTGTATTTATGTGTAAGGTTGGATTTGTTGACTGGCCAAATGTAAATGGAAATAGTTGAATAAATTATTTTTATCACAATGAAATGCAAAGAATTGAAACTCTGATAATGAATGATTGGTTGTGCACAGGCACAACTAGGACACAGAGGTTTATGCTTTATTCACCAATAAATATCATAACCAAAAACCAATTTTGCAAACAACCATAAGCAACATTAAGAAGAAATTGAGAGAAACAGGACGTAAAAGAGATATCCATGAAGGCAGTAGAAAACAAGAAACTGATAATCTATTCACGACAAATGACATTAGATTATAAAATTAACAATTCAATAGTACATAGAGCTAGTGATGTAGGTAAAGGGGGGGAACGTTCAATTTGCCACGATAAATCGTTCGTGTCCGCATGATAGATCGTTCTTCTATTGTGTGCGAACATTACCCAGAGAGTATACTCAGCACGAACCAGAATTTTCTCTCCCAATCAGCGCGCTTCATTCGCATCATTCATGACTTATACTGCTGCTGTGGTAGTAAACTTCCTTGTTTTATTTTGGTATTTTATTTAGTTAGCACATTCGATTCATTGCTTAAAGGTCAGTGCGTGTAATTAGATTAAATTAGCGTTACATTTTTTCATAAAAATGTGAAGTGGGAAATACTCAGCGGTTGAGTGCCAACTGAGCGCGTCTCCGGGTGGTGGATAGGAGAACGGCCAGGTTTTCTTGGTTAGTGGCATACATAAGCAGAGTGAGAGCCTAAAACCCCTCAACATCTTTTGCGAAGGCTACCACCGCGAACCAACTCCCCTAATCTAAGGTGTAAGGTAACGTGCCGCCGGATGAATTTTTGTAGGGGCAGATACGGCAGCAAACGCTCCCCTGAGGGAACCTGGCGACACCCCCTTGTATCTAGCCTTGCCGGCGCATGCGGGGCTCTGCGTCGCTTATCTTTTCTTCCTTAGCTACTCGTGGGAACCATATGAAATCTACAACACTAAAACCCAAAGAGGCTGGACGTCAACGCTCACCTCCAGCAAAGGAGACTGGACAAAAAAAGTCCAACTCCGGCGCAGGAGGCTGGACAGCGACAATCACCTCCAAAAAGGAGGATGGATGTCAACGTTCACCTCCTGCAACGGAGGCTGGCTAACAAAGTTCATCTCCCGCACAGGAGGCTGGGCAGCGACGTCCACCTCCAAAAGGAGGATTAACGTAGTTGACCTCCTACTAACAAGAGGATCTCTGGGTCTCAAGCAAAGAGGAGGAAGAGAGATAAACTGCAGGTAGTGCTACAACTGCTACCCTCAGCAAACGCTCTCACTCCAAACCAAATAAAAGCGGCCTAATCAAGTCCTTAGGCAGCGACGCTCGTTTTGTCCCGGAAGGGGAAAAATCCAGACAGGACCACAAAGTTCTGTCTGGGATAAGCTACAAGGATGCAGCAGCGAGCCACCTGAAAGTAGCTATAATAGACAAGGATAACCCTTACGGTAAGATAACTACTGAAAGAGAGATCCTTGTCAAAAATACACTGATTGGAGAGCTAGGCAAAACAATTTTTCCACCTCTTGTAGTTAAACCAAGCCACCTACATTCAGGTCTTGGACGCACTCTGGTGAAATCATCAGAGTAACGTGCGACGATGACCTGACGCTGGAATGGCTAAAAACCAAGTTACGAATCTTAAAAATATGGAAAGGAGCAACACTTGCTGTTGTAAGAATGGACGAACTACCCAAGCTCACTAAAGTCTCTCTGGATCCCAGGAGAAGCTCAAGCTGATCTTGACGAGGAGGTTGTGCTCAGGCGACTTGAGGGGCAAAACCCAAACTTACATGTGGCGAAATGGTACACCTTATACCATTAAACCAAAAAAGACTCCAAGGGCCATCTCTTCGCCTTCGGCGTCGAAGACATGAGAACCCTAAAGGTTAAATCGATGAGGATGATCTATGCGTTTACCTCATTAACTATAAGGCCAAAGGTCGAAAAAGAGGCTGAAGCGGGACCCAGCGACGAATCCTTTGCAAAGGACTCTCTTCCTCCCCAATTTAAGCCAACAGCGGAGAAAGTCGAGTCAGAAAAATGGTAACCGATGACCTCTAGCAAGAAAACTCCGAGGAGACACATGAGATTACCCCTTCTCCACTTTAGGAGGAAGGGATGATCGAATAAATAATTACACTGCTGCCCAAACTTCAACGGAGGAGCGGGAAGCATTAAAAGAGGTAACAATTATACAATGTAACTTGCAGCACAAAAGGGTAAATACGGCAATATTATGCCGCCGCCTTGATGAACTTTAAAATACAATAGCACTCATCCAGGGACCCTGTATAATAAAAACCAAAATTTTAGGTCTTGAAAAACTAAATGGTTAAATTTTTACTTTCTCCGCAACCAACAACCTATGACAGCCATTTACATTCCTAGGAAATACAAAGCCCATTCAATGGCGCACCTTTCCACCTCCGATTTGCTGCGGTTAGGATGGAATACGCCTTCAAAAGGGAAAAGAAACCGTTGATCCTGGCATCTGCATACCTCCCCTCCGAACTATATTATTTTCTAACGAGAAAAGTATTACATTTATCAATGGATTAGCAATATTTTCGAAACAGTTTTTTAAAAACAGTACAATCATTTTTCATCTGGACTTCCTTTATTCAAAATATCAAAAACAATATCATTTAAACTATCAAAACTAACAAGATTAAATTTTTTAAGACTTATATTATCATTTTTAATAATAATCGGTAAATGATTAATATAATCAATATAATATGTGTTAAGTGCATATGGCATTTCAATTGTTTTTTTACAATTAAATTTTCATTTATTTAAATGTCTACAAAGACATTTTGTAGGTAACAGTTCCTTCATTATATTCAATAATTTAATAGAATTATTTTTATTTTCCATAATTTGGGCCATATTTTCTCTTTTCATTTCTAATTATGATTTTATTTATATAATTATTTATTTTGGTCTGTTTTGTTTGATACATAATTTTTATAAGCCTTATCCCTATCTTTAGTTGCAGTGTGCACTGTTTCATTTCACCAAACCCTAAGTTTTGGAAAATATTAACAGTTCTCTTTGGTGTCCCCTTATTTAAAACCCTCATTAGTTTTTCATAAAAATCGTTATATTTCTCATTAATTCTTAATCTATAATTATTCTATTCAACCCTAGATAATATTTCATTAATAGTATCAAAATCGATAATTCTACCTCTACTTTCAATTAATTGTGGTTCTTTGGTTAGTGACAAAACAGTCTAGATCAGCGTTACTCAAAGTGTGCTACGCGGAGCCCTGGGGCTCCGCAAAGCCTTTGCGGGGGCCCCGCGAAGAAAATAATAGACATAATAAAAAAGCAGTACTATCGCCACAAAAGGGAGGAACCTGGCTTGAGGACTGTTTTTTTTAGAAGTCACTAAGAGGAAAGAGGATATGATTTTGCTTAGGACCTTTATAAATGTGTTTAGGGCTCCGTCAAATATTTCTTCTTTCAAAACGGTTCCGTCGCCAAAAAAGTTTGAGAAACACTGGTCTAGATATATTAAAATGTGAACTTTTGTGATGAAAGTGATGAAACAATTTCTACACTAATGTTTTCAGAATTAGTTATCACAAGATCTATTGTTATTATTGGAGGGCTGGGTAACGTGTAAAACAATATTTTTCAAACCAATGTTAGTAATACAATTTTTTAATCTAATACTGTATGTATTGTCATGCATCAAGTTAATGTGCGTCAAGTCAATTATTTGTCAACTTTCGCATTTGGTGTGAATAATCCATGTTATAGCAGTAAAAAGAAAAGTTATCTTTCAAAATTTTCTGTTTCATTTTAATCAAGAAAAAAAAATGTTGAAAAATGGGATGTTTACTTACATCGTACATAGTTTCCATTTGTTGCCTGCTCACTGTCGTCCCATCATCAAACATCAACGATGTATTCGACGTCAACCTCGCTACATGACTCAACCAAATTTCGAAAAATCCTATTTTGATTAAGATCAATTGATCGTCTTGGCCGAGATCACAGAATCCCGGCACCCTCTTCGCAAACTCGACCACCCTCTGGACGCTGGGCGTGATATTGGAGGCGAACTGCTGCCATAACCAACACCTTTCCATCTCGAGCGACTCGGCCGTCGAAGAAGCCACCTCGTTGTCCGATTCGGGACTCGCTGGAGGGAGAATGATGGGTTTCCTGGAGAGGTTTCTCGTGTGTTCCTCTGTGTAACTGAAAAATTAGGTGACTGGTTCAAAACAATACCAAAATGATGTGACTATTAGATTTGGGGATATTTTGATGTGTCATATCTGTTAAGGAAAATTCATATGGGCTTTGAAAATTGATAATTTTCTAAAACTACGAGGGCTCTTCTCTTTTCGCTGAGCCTACCTAGTAGGCGATGATATTATTTTAACAAATTTTGTCTAATATTTCAATATAGTTGTTAACAAGTTTAGTTAGTGACAATTCAAATGTACGTGACTGTAAGTTACATAAGTTAATATTAATAATATTCTCCCTAATTCACCCCCTTACGAATGAATTTTAACCCCAAAAGCTGAGTTTGTCCGGGGAAAGAGGCGGCTATTATACATGGTCTTCCGTAGGATTCGACACCGGTGTCTTTAACCACAAAATCGGCTAGCAAACGAATGCGGCGCTGTAGAAACCTACGTTAATGTAGTCGATAA
Source organism: Psylliodes chrysocephalus (assembly GCA_927349885.1). Taxonomy (NCBI): domain Eukaryota; kingdom Metazoa; phylum Arthropoda; class Insecta; order Coleoptera; family Chrysomelidae; genus Psylliodes; species Psylliodes chrysocephalus. Next base: position 40,839,472 of record OV651813.1, read on the forward strand.
AGTAATCCTTTCGCCAATAAGTGGCTTAATCCGTACATAATGTTTTGAGGAAATGAATCTAGTGCTTGGTGACAAGTCGTGTTCCTTCGCTACCGTAAAGTGGTGGCACAATGAATTTCAATGTGGTCGACTTTTCTTGAATGACAGTTTTCGAGCTTCTCAGCCAAAAAAAGGCAGAAAAACAAAATGATCTTATTCGCAACACGATTAAAGAGAACTGGCACATTACTGCAACTTTTAAGATTGGTGTGAAATCAATTAACAGTAATTTATACAAACATTTGAAAGTCCATAAGCTTAGTTCTCGATGGTTTACCCACAACTTGAAGACCGTGTGAGATGATGCAGACCATTACTAAATCGCTTTGACTGTGGATCGTTTAATTTGGAATACATCATCACAGGTGATGAAACATGAATATAATGCTATGGCCCCGAACAAAGCAACAATCGTCAGTTTGGGTCTTTGAGAATGAGTCGGTTCCAACAATTTATTCGTGAAAAACGCCGAAACAAAAAGATGGTCAACTTTTTTTTTTTGAATTACTGGGCATGTTTTTACTGTAGCATTGGAAGATAGAGGTACTGTTAATTCAGAATGGTACACTACAGTTTGTTTGCCTCAGGTTCTCTAAAAGGTTCGCGAAAAACGTTTTGAATTAAAATAACGCTCGGACTCGCAGTTCAAACAAATGAGTATTTGAATGCCCAAAACATAGAAATAATGGGTCATTCACCGTATAGTCCAGACCTAGTACGGAATGACTACCTATTTCCACGGATAAAGGCTAAGTTAAGGGGTTTTACATCGGCCGAAGCAGTTGATACCTTTAAAAATTAAATTAACAAACTACGACCAGAATATTGGAGAAAATGAGAAAATGTTATCAAGATGCAAAAATGCATTGACGGAGAATAATTTGAATAATTATAAATAAATGTTTTTTTTTGTAAATAAACTGTTTTACTTTACTAGGCTCAATAATGGAAAGAGGCTCATAGTAGCTGGAAAGAGCAAATGAAACAGAGATACTAATCAATACATAATACAAACCAATGCGCTAGTTCAGTGTGATGTCATTTAATTCTAACCAAACTTTTAACATAAACATCAATAAATTTGACGTATATGTTTTTACTGTTTTTAGTTTATTTCTAAATATTGTTTACAGGTCATAAAAAATAGTTTAATGGTATGTAATTGGTAACTAAACGATTGAATATTTGATGCATGTTATCTACTTACTTTAGGAATATATTTATAAAAGTGAAGAAACGATATAATTTAGGTAAACAAAATGAACAAAACGCACTCAAAAAATCTACTGTCACTTTAATTGTCAGTGGAACCATAAATACATCATCACTGAACCAGCGCATAGGAGAGGAACCAGTGACACTTTATTCAGAGGGAACTACTCAGTTTAGTACAGATTAAAGCTATAGTTTGGAAGACGTGTAGCGACAGTCACGTTGTGTTAGTTGCAAGGCGCTGGATAAGCAGTGTGATTTATGCACTGAGATTTGTAGGCAGCGGTTCAGGCTCATAAAATCAAGAATTTCTTAAATGTGGTGTCGTTATCTACAAGATCGACAAGATACCAGCATTTTGAATGCTCGTTCATGTTCTTATTCTATATGCATGTCCTTGTATTTTTCCCGAGTCGATTAAGAATAGGCATCTAATAAGTCCATCTTATCCTCTAGGTGCTGCATTCAACCAACATCATTACCAGCGCTTTCTTCCTCACGTCCATCTTGGTTAAAGTTTATATGTTCTGCACTGCTTTGACGTGTTGAGACTGTCGCTTAGCAGGCGTACCCTCGTATGCGTCTACCAAAGCATAATTTAAAGTCATGTAATGAGTGATATAATTCATCCGTCTGGTGAATAAATTTTCGGACCACTACTAAGTACCACTATCTACTTTAATGCTAATTTGTGCTAGATAGCTACTAGCCACTAAAGTTTGGCATAGTATTTCATTTAAAGCTGCGATGTCTTGCATGGATGTGCGCTGTTCTGGAGAACTCACTTTGTTTATAGATAGCTTCGTTACAGCGAAAACTTGCGAGATTTATTTAGTTTTTTTATGACCAAATAGTTTGGAAATCCTAATCAATGTGAAGAAAGGTATGTTTGAAAATAAATTGCTGGAAACATTGGTCCAGATAAACATGACTAAAAGTCTCGTCAACAAAAAAGTAGGTATCCATAAGAACTCGATGAACCCTATAGGAAAATGGAGAAACACTCACCCGCAATTCGCATGATGAGCTTGCGAAACGCTGAGTATGACGTCGTATACAGCCAATTGCTTCGTTTCGGCATCAGATTGATCCGCATCTGAAGTCGTTACCCGCGAAGGCTCGTCCGTACTTCGTTCTCTCGATCTTTTTGGCACCCTGCCGTATCGAACAGCTAAAAAAAAAAACACATTAATAATCTATTTTAAAGGCTATTTATCTACATGTAAAACTTTAAAGATAGAAATGTCACAATGAATGTTCAATAAAGTTAGGCAATATTTCACGAAGTGTTATTTAAATATTTTTTATAGTTATGGATAGATGGATGTTTGTTGCTCAATTACGCAAGAACGGCTGAACGGATCTGGATGAAATTTGGCACAGAGATTGAGCATAAATAAATAATGACGTGTTTGTGGATTTTCACATTTTAAGGGAGGGAAACAAGGGTTAAAAGTTTCTATGGAAGTATAGTTTTTTTTAAAGGTAGGAACTTAAAAATTGGAATTATAGCTACTCATCACAAATAAATCATGAAGTGTTTCAGGGATTTTGGATTTTCATATTTTAGGGGATCATCTAAACAAAGTGTTTAGAATATGAAATAAATATAAAAATTTGATTTGAGACATTTTTTCATATCTTCGAATTTTGCACTTTTCCTCAAATGGTTAAATCGGATTGAGGAACTCCAAAACGTAAATATTCATCGAAAACTCGAGGTAAAAAAATCACGTTTCCTATATTTTTCTTAATGGATACACAAAAGTAAAATGTATTAGTGATAACAAAAAAATGAGCCAACCTAAGTTGTTAATAGGCAGTAGAAGAACCGATAATTGGAACAATCTCTTGAGGCTGAGACAGGCTAAGATACTTCTGGATGAATATCACCAGAAAAGATCGGAAGCCTGCATCTGCCTAAGCATTATAACAGGGATCCTTACTGGGCATTGCAGACACGCATGGCACCTTAGTAAACTAAGAGTAGTAGAAGATAGTGAGTGCAGATTCTGTGAGGAGGAGGACGAAACCTCACATTCTAACTGAATGTGTAACACTCCAGAATCCAAGGGCACTATAACTAGGAGCATATCAAATAGAAGAGGGAGATTTACCTAACTTGAAGCCACTCCAAATCCTATACTTCCTTGAGAAGATAGGATTGAAAGGGTCGTTATAGGCATTGAGACATTTTCTTGCTGCATTAGCGACAGAAGGGGGACACAATAGATCTTTTAGGTCGCAGTATATTAACACCCCATTCCCAACATAACATATAGACTAAATAACAGGGCCGTTCTTAGCCCTTCTGCCGCCTTTGTCTCCTTTATTTTAAAATGTGACATGGTTATAACAAAATATGGTTAATATTTTAACCTTAATCTCATAATAAAAAATAACGTAAATAAAAACGAAAAACAAAACATCGTCGGTCTAAAGCACACATATTGTAACTCCAAATTTAATGTTATAACGATCTTGGTACCAATTAAATCGCATTTTAGTCTTCTTTATTGGGCACAAACATTGTAGCTCCAACATGGCTCCAACACCCACCAAACTACAATATATTCAAATTAAAACTGAGAATTAAGGCATTTAATTACACTTTCTGGAAGTTTAAATTTGCGATTGTCCAAAAATGAAGCGTTTTTGGATATACAATAAGTGCGCTTTAGACCGACGACATATGGGTACACAACAAAAGCTGCGCATTTTATCTAAGCATGAACCAAGTTGTAGATTGCAGCATGAAAAAAAAAAACTAAAATTGGTTTTCTCTACATAAGTATTTTTCTGGCTTATATTATTGGGTATACCGTCAATAAGTTACGAATGATCTAAATTAACGGATGCCATTTTCAATTGCTGTTATACTTAAGTTTCTGAGCCGTTCCTGTGACATGGTAGATCTCGATAATTTTTAATTGATTTACTTTATTTGGTATCATCGGCATTAACTACTTCGGTTATCAGCTTCGTGTCATGGGTAAGCTTTGTTACTGTTCCCCAGCGCCACTTTAGGAACAGCACTGTTAATTAGAATCAAACAGTGAATGGTCGAGTGGGGAATCTTATTTATGCATTATTATTAATATTTAATTTATTAAATTAAATAAAAATCCCTGCCACCGGCGGAATTTGAACTGAGACCCTTCGATCTCAAAATCATGACTTTAACCACTGAACCAACCCTTATTATTTTTAATTTGGAAAACTATTCGCAAATTTTCAACTAAATTGGGGAATAATGATAAACTATTACTACAGGTAAAAAAATATTTAAAAGTTATTTCATAATAAAGTTCGTCACTAACTTTAGCCTTTGATTCGCCTTTTGTAAATGCCAGTTCAAGCTTAACTCATTTTTGTTTTAAATTGTCGGGTGCCATTTCATAAAAACGTAGTACATATTTTTTGTATTAATTTATTGACATCGGCGAATTTCTAACTACGAGGATTTAAACACCCTTGCTGGTAAGCAGGCGGCTACCCCAGAGCACGCTACCCACTCGGTAACGACAGCTTTACATCTCCTCCGAAATAAGGCACACCCCACGCTAAATCTCGTACTCATTGATATAGGGCCTGCCAGCTGTGGTATGCAACTACGCGGGCAGTTTGTTTGGGCTTTTCTAGGTAATGTAACTATTCTCTTTTTACTCAAATTTTATATAATTTTGAATTAATTGATAAAGCTAGAGTTTATAATTCTTAACTAGTTTAAAAAAAAATAAAAAAGAATTATTGGTGCCCTTTCTTTTCCGAAAACTATTTTCCCAAAAGTGTCTATTAGAAAAGCCTGAATTCACGAAAACCATATTATCGTCTGTGACGAAGTCACTAAATTTTGCTCTCAATTAATTTAAAAAATGTTTATTTCAATTAATTCCCGCCTGAGGACATGTAGAAAATCCCCCGTATTTCTGTTTCCCAGAAATTGCCGTTTTTCAACAATTGCGAGTACCCTCGTAGGTTAAAATATTCCTATAATTGCCGAAATCCGAATGGGCTTTTTTAGAGTCGATTTCGTATGAATTATCTACTTTTATTTGTCAAGGTACTAGAAGGACATTTTTTGTTTTTAAATTGTAAACAGTCGGCTGTAGTAGTGGTATCCCCACTCGGCTTTACCGAAAATCATAAATTTAATGACATCTGGGAATTACGCCTTTTTGCTTGCCGGCCGCCGAACGCTCTTCCTTTCTTGATTGCCGACAGCCGAAAACTATTCGCCCTTCTATAGTGCCTAGTAAATACTCCGTGAGTGACCGTAATATCGAAAGAATATTGAAAAACCCCGTTTATTTTTCTAAAGGTAGGAAACCGCTTATTTTTTAAATTTTATTTACAATTAGTTTGGGACACCCGTCCGACAAGTGAAATAATTTTGATTCATGCCCAGCATTTTTCATTTCATCCCTTAGTAAGAAACCGTTAGAAATTTTTTTTATAAGAAGCACCCAGTATTTTTCATGTTTTTCTTTTCTTTTATTTATTCATTCAATTGTATTTGAATCGTTCCGTTCCCCGTCCACAACTAATTATTGAACGAAGCCCAACTTTCATACCGTCTTGATCGCCTTTTGCCAAATCTCAAAATAATTTTTACGTTAACCATCGCATTTTTGTCTCAAACACCGCGCTGAAAATTATCATTCACGTTCAATTGCCAGAGCGTCGCCGATCCGTCAATATTTAATTAATTTCCAATTGTAATAATTTATTTTCATAAATTTTCCGATATAGGGATCCATCAATATTTAAATAATTTTTAATTGTAATAATTTATTTTTCATAAATTCTCCGGATATAGGGATCCGTCAATATTTAAATAGTTTTCAATTCTAATAATTTATTTTTAATAAATTTTCCGAATATAGGGAGCCGTTCATATTTAATTACTATTGTATTATTTTTTTTTTGTAAATATATATTTTATTACCTATTCCTGTGTTTCTCTTATTACTGGTTCTTAACCGTTCTGTTTCAGGGTACCGTAGGGTTTTATTTTTATTTATTCTAGTATAGTGGCTACCTAGCAGTGACCGCCTGGAATTATTTTTACCTCCACTGAGTTCACCTTGAGTACACTCTGGTGTACCACAGGGTCGCAGAGCAAACTGCGATACCAAAACTGGCGCCTGAGCAACCCCTATTCGGGAACCACCTTCATAGCGCCACACAGACTCACTGATTCACTGTAGGTGAACCAGAAGCCTGTGCTCATTTCATTTTCTGATTTGATAAGGTAATTAATGTTTGGTATTAAATATATAAGAGCTAGTCAAAATTTCATATAAGTGTTTACAAAAGGTAATTAAACGTTAATTAACTCCTCCTAAATTTATTACCAATAAAAGTCAAACACAAATAAATGCAATAATAAAGTTTGTGAGCGAACAATTTAATTAGCTAAGGACAAGCCGGCCCTGTAGAATACGAATAATACGGTTTTCTCCATCATAAAGTATTGTAAAGGAATTAGGCATTTTGGATTCATGCATTGGCGAGCGCAGCTCAGTCAGTCCTCAGCTTTTATGACGATCGCTTTGTGGTTTGTTTTGCTATGTTGATCTAGTGTGGTGTTTGCCTCGTATTCAGCCGTTTAAGTTTAAATGGTGCCCTTATACTCAGCCCTCCCTATTACACAAGTCACGAGTCGCCACTGGTTACTATTCTCTTTTTATTTAAATTTTATATAATTTTGAATTAATTGTCTTTTTGATAAAGCTACAGTTTATAATTCTTAACTAAATTTAAAAAACAAAAATAAAAAAGAATTATTGGTGCCCTTTCTTTCCCGAAAACTATTTCCCCAAAAGTCTGAATTCACGACTGAGAAAACCATATAGTCTATGTGCTTATTGTTTGGTATAAAATATCTAAGAGCTAGTCAAAATTTCATATGTTTGCAAAAGGTAATTAACCGTTAATTATAACTATTATTACAAATGAACGCGATTTTATTACAGTACGCCGACTCTCCTTGAATAGTCACACATTCAAGTACTAACTACGGGCGACCCTGCTTGACTTAAGATTGATACACAATAATAGTGAACCTGCTAAGCCCTTAGTAAAAAGTTGAAAGCATTGTTAAAAAGCGATAAAAATTGAAACTTTTTCTATTGATATACAAGCGGCTCTATTACAGTATAATATCAATTTATTTTTACTTTCTCCTTTTCGTTAGTTAACAAATCTGAAGTTCATAACTAAATTGAGTTTTTTCCGCATTATACGAACTTACGGAAAACCTGGTTATACTTCAATTTATTTAGCTAAATTAGCGACTTTTCCTTTGTCGGAAGTAGAAAACCGAAAGCATGGTGTTTTTTGCGAAGTAAATAACCAAAAATATACAATAAATTTATTTTTATTATATTGCAGCATAAAATAACAAATTTTCTGCAAAGTGAATACTATGGAAGGTTTAAAATTTTAAGCCTACCTTGTGTGAAATGCCTTAAGTCTGAAATTTAGTTATGTATATTTTTATATTCAAAAAGTAAATGTGCTTAACTCTTTTTACCGACGGCCTGTGGCCGCCCTTACTTTTGGCTGCCTTTGTCTCTACTTGCACACCCCTGCTAAATAAACAGCTAGTTTTTGATGTTTTATATCATTAACTGATTTTAGGTCAATAAAGCAAAATATTTCAATTAAATTTAGATTATAATAATCTTAAAACACCTATTAAATTCAGCGCTATCCTAAATTTTTACAGCTATAAACTCTAGTTTTTAAAATTCTGCGAAATTTACTTTTTTTTGTTGGATAATTAGCATCTTTTTGTTCAGGATTACATCAACACAGTAACCAACATGACAGTTTTAATGGGAAACAAGGAATCTAATATTCAGGTATTCGTAAATTATCAATTACACGCTCAGTCGCACTTTTCATTTTGAAAGTGTCATTCTTGAAAAATATCGGCGCTCTATTCGTTTGGCACGGTGCCGTATCGAACAGCTCAAAATTTAAATAAATTATGTAGGTGCATCAGCATTGCAGTTCGTTCCGTAAATAAATAAACTTTCAGTCTTTATCACTTTTCTGAGCTGATAAATTGCATTGCAACTCTTTTCGTATTTACGTTATTCCTTTATAAAGGATTCTAGTATAGAATAGATTATAGTATAGATTTTTTAAATTATTGTAAAGTTTATTTTTTATTAAAACAGTTTTGTTTGTTTTTTAGTTTCCGCTAAGATATTTATTGTGTAACTTAATTTATTTGTACTAAATACATAATTATATATCTTACCAATGTCTTAACTTCAACTAAACTTAGGCTATTTTTATATATAGAATATACCAGACACCTTTAGACTAAAAATCTGCACCTCCGCCTGAACATGCTAGAAGGTATTCTCCACCAGCATCATTATTATTCATCGGCGAGTTCAGTACATTCTAGAATTTTGATTCATTTCGACTAGCCGCGACCATATATCATGGGGGGTTTCAGAGGTTGACTTATTTTATCGAATATTTTTGGTAAAATTAAAAATGGATTATCATCATAGCTTTAGGTAATATAGATTCCATATTACAGTGGAATACTCCAGTACTGAATGAACTAATGAGCATTAAAGAATTTTCAAACAAACTATTGAAAAATCAGTTAATATATCCAAGCATTTTATAGGATTTTAAGGCGGCGTTTTGCAAATGTATTAGCATAGGAGAATTTTTCAACATATAAGACGGGCTTTCTAGACAATGAATTTATGCGGATTTGCTTTTATAATATTCTAATAGTATTGAACTAGTTCCTGAATATATTTTAAAGTGGAAAAAAATTGAGAGAATGAAGAAAATAACGAATTTGTGAAAATTTTACATGTAAAAAAGTCATCATCAATCGCTATAAAAACTATTTCAGGAACTAGAATATATTCCCATTAGAGGCTCCGCATAAGAAATATTTCATTTTTTGCTTTCATTTTCCAGTCTTATATGCACAAAATTTTTGAATTTTAACCCAAAAAACGCAACCAACATTACATAAAACAGGTGTAATCCCTGAAATTTTAGGTTCAGGCAATCTTACATAGATGACGCCACCTGAAAATTTCAAATTTATATCGAGCAACGTTGTCATATTGTTATGAAGTATCGGAAGCAAGGAAGTTCGTTATTTTATTACAAAAATTAGATAAATTGTGTTAAATCTGGTTTTGGGTAAACATTTAAAACGTGTAGAGATTTTGTAAAATGTTTCATTTTTATATTACAAAATATAAAAACGTAATTTGTCAGATATTAAATATAATGTTGAGTTTTGTTTTTCTGGCTGGATTTACGTGAAAATTGGCGCTAACAAGATGCATGTGAAAACATCGATCCTGGCCTTTCAAATGCGTTTGTGGGTTCACAAATTAGTTGAAGAGTTAAAAGTTTTAAAACTTTTAAGCCAATTTATATTCTTAAAATCAACTGAAAAAGTACTTAAATTATTTATTGAAAATATAATAAATTTATCACACTGATTATTGCAGCATAGTTTAAATTTTATTATTAATATTATTGTTATCTGATCTAAAGTCCTTTTGATCTTCTGTACTTTTGTTTACATTGTATGTTTTTTTTACTTTCCTATCTGTATACAGATAAGGAAAGTATAGTAATCATGATTTTTTGCGACTTCGATTTTTTGACGGATTTTTACGTTCTGGGATCCCCTGAATCCGTTTTGACTATTTTCGCGATGCTGTCTGTGTCTGTATACTCGATAACTCATGAACGGATAAACACCAAATTTTAAAATTAAGTCTTATTCCGGCCTGCGGTGAACTTATTAGATTTTGGGCACAGTTGGCACTTGGGGGGGGGGGGTACCTTATAGAGGGTCATTTTTATACTTTATGGAATATATTTGTTATTTACGGTTGTAGAAGAAAATTCTTTGAATAAAAGTTAATTCAAATAATATTTTCTACAATTTTTGTTATATACAAAATTTTGCTAAAATGGTTCGTAACCAGAAATTTGACAAAATGTAAAAATTCTAATTTTTATGAAATTTATTTAAATAAAAGTTGTTTGTGATACAATTTTCTATAATTCTTGTCCTATACATAATTTCTCTAAAGTGGACCGAATTCGAGATATTTGATAATTAGTGTAAATTTAGAATTTTGAAGAAAACTCGAAAGCGGATAAAGAAAAAACAATATTTGTTAAATTGAAGCGTTATTCCGACCTGTGGGGAATTGATTAGATTTTGGACAAAGTCGGAACATCTGGGGACGGGTACTTTATGGGAGGTCGTTTTATATTTTATTGAATATATCTGTTATTTATGTTAGGCAAAGAAAATTCTTTAAATAAAAGTTACTTCTAATATTATTCTCTATAATTATCATTTTATACAATTTTTTCCATATATGGACCGTATTCGAGAAATTTGACAAAATGTGCAAATTCTGATTTTTAAGAAAATTGGTAAACTAAAAGTTGTTTGCAATATCGATCTTTATCATTTTTGTTTTTTACATTATTTCTCTAAAATGGACCGTAATAGAAAAACTGGAGAAAAAGTGTAAAATTAAATTTTTTCAGTGTTTTCATTTGCAGTGAATATATATCGAAAAATGTTTCGAGTTAGATGTATGTAAATGTATATATTTAGTTTATCCTTTAAACATATGCAGAGTTGCTGCAATGGGTTGTACAAAATAATCGGGAAAAGACTGTAATAACTAGATAGGAAAGTCATGTGTTGGACACATCAGATTTTTTCGTAAATGGTTAATTTAAGGTCAATAAAATGAATTATTATTACTATTACTTATTATTGGCCGTCTTCACCGTCGTCAAACATGTTTTGCTTAAAACTGTCAACAGTATCAATCGCTTCACTGCTTTTTAAATCATGATGGATAAATAATGGAGCGAATAGATTATGCTTTTATCCTTAAGGCCTACTTAAGCATAAAAGCATAATCTATTTGCGCCACCACACACAAGAACAAAATGAAGTTTAATAAACAAACTCAGTGATCAACTGCTGGGTAACGTGTAACTACCTATAAAAACACTAAAAAAACACAAAACAAAACAATGATAACTAACAAATAAGCTCAGACTGGATGAACAAAGAACTACTTAATAATATACGAATCAAAATAGATTCAAATGTTTATATTACATTGTCCTAAAAGTTTATTCTGGTTCATAATAGTATATTATTAAACGAGCAATTTATGGTAGCCATTATTCACGCAGGGTGACGTATGCGTCCCGAGCCGTAGGCGAGGGGCGCAAGTCACCCGAGTGAATAATGGCCATAAATTGCGAGTCTAATACTATACTTTGTCCACGACCATTATGGTTTCTTTATTAAATAAAAGTTAAGTGTAGAATGGAAAGTTTTTATTAAACATAGGTAACTAACTGTTGTTTTTTCCACTATTCAATTTTTCGACTTTTCGATTTTTGCATTTTTTGATTTTCGATTTTTGCATTTTTTGATTTTCGATTTTTGCATTTTTGCATTTTTTGATTTATCGATTTTTTGATCTAGAAAATTACGTTATGAAAAGTATCGCCTATCTGTAGTTACCTACCAGAATGAGCCAGAATTACAAAAGCGTGAATTATCATAATTCACTCCGTGATATATGGGTACTATATGCTTTTAGTTAGGAGGTAGAATATTGATTTATTATTAAGTGGTCGTGGACAAAATTATTTAAATACGGTCCCTATAGGTTCGATATTTTAATGTTACGTAGTGTTTGTCTCGTCCGGCGGTACAATAAAATGTTACGAGCACTTTAGATTTGGGAGGGAGGGGACGCTTGTCGGGTCGCTGGAAAGTAGTTTACACAACTTGGCAAACAGGCAGGTATAATTCAACATTTGAATTATTTCGCAGAAGTGCATCTAATCGCCATCTATTGACAACTTAGTTAATTTGTAGTTCTTGTTATGAATTTCCTGGCGTGCAAATTCCGTCTTAAAGAAATTGCATTAATGACTCTCAAAACTGTTTTGTATCAAAACCGCACACGTCCTTGCAATCTGTTTTATTATCAAGTACGTACATTGTTTATTCTTATACAATTCATCAGTAAAGGAAAACGAGTAATTTTGAAGCATTTGCCTGTATTAATAATTGATTTATATCACATCATCTAAGCCATTTAAACCATTATCAGATTATTATTATGAGTTAAAATTTTAAGTTTACTTTGTTCTGATAAATGACATTAGCAAAATAATATTGGTCTGCACTTTCAATCTTGTGGTACCCATGTTTGTCAATAAAAGGATCTGAAATATAACTGAGTATACCAACATAAAGTACGATATATGCCTAATTAAGTAACTTTCTAAGTTACCATTCATGCCAAGAACAACTTTTTTAGTAATGTGTTAAGGTAGAGCAGGGACAGGAGTTGAAAAGGCTTTTGGTAGGTTGAGAGGTGGTAAACGTCAAATCACGTCGGACGACTTCGAGAATTTCGCGGTAACGTTTATCAGCCAGTGTCGTATCATATAATAAGTAATTTTAAATTGTTACCGACGAAACTGGGCAATCGTATATATTTATATGGGCTAGAAATAATTATTTAAACAAGTATTATAATAGCCCAAATCATAATTCTACAAAATTTTCACAAATTATTAAACTATTTACATGCATTACGCGAAATCGTTAAGAGAATCTATAAAATAATTTTCTACGACAATGGATTGCGTTCACTTCGGTTAGCTCCGCGGCAAAACTTAATTCCTGTGTATGAAGTGGAAAAACTGCAAATGCAAAGAGCTTTTCCAACTTCTGTCCCTGCTTTACACACCCTACCAAAAGCTTTTGATAAATCCGTGTAGATTGAATCAACTTTCATAAACCCTTGAAATGCATTTAAAATATAATTTTATTGTATATCTGCCAGATATAATTTTATTGTAGATCTGCCAGATATAATTCCATTTTGTTTGGATAATAAGAGGTGTAAATATAGACCTCAGCTGATTTGCTATAATTATAGAGTTTAGGAATATATGATTGAATACAATGACATATTCCCTGATAGTTCTCAACAGTATCTATTAGATCCTAGATCACTTTTATATATGGGACAAATAAAGCTACGTTTCCAAATATCGGGAAGTTCGCCACTATCCAGACTAATTTATAAAAAAAAAACAGATGGTACTTTGTCTGGACCACAGGAAAATTTTATTTCAATATCCTCAATAGCTTCAAAAATTCTAGATAACACTAACTCAATATTTGAACAAAAAAAAAATATAGTATTATCATATTGTATTGTGTAATTAGTAGCACCATCGGAATCAATATAGACTGTTGAAAAGAAGTCTGCAAATAAATTGTTTGTAGTAGAAGCATTATTTTAAGTCATAGGAATATAATAAAAAAAATTGTTTTATTGAAACACCTATTGCCAAAAATATTTTGGAAAATTGGATGGTCTATAAATTTTAATAGAAACTAATATACGTATAGCTTATTGGAGAATTTTATAGAAGAAATTGGTAGAATAATTATTGATGTTCTTTTTTTTAATTTGGTGTCATCGGCATCAACTACTAAGGTTATTAGCCTCGTGTTCTGTGTAGGCTTTGTTACCGTTTCCTAGCGTCATTTAAGGAACAGCACTGTTAATTAGAACCCAACAGTGAATGGTCGAATGGGGAATCCTACCAAGGCATCAGAATTAATTTTAAATAATTAAATTAAATAAAAAAATCCCGGCCAGCGGTGGGATTCGAACCTGGGACCCTTGGATCCACAGGCAGAGACTCTACCACTGAGCCACCCACCCCCAATTGATGTTCTTGTTAGCAAAAAATATAATTCCAGTTAAATGAAGACAAATAGTCATTTATACCTAACCAGTTAAAATTTCTAAAATCATAATATAAATGATCAGTTGATAGTGTTAGAAATATCAGCTTTTAGTGAAAGTGAAAAAGCTAGAGCAGTATGTTGAGTACTATTGGCAAATATTAGACAGTAAGAATTAAATATTTGAAGATCATATATTTGTTTTAAATACTATTAAGGAATAAGTAATAAAAAATGAATCTTTATTATATAATAACAATAAAACACAAATTAAAGGAATTTAAGATTGTACAACAGTTATTTTTATTAGAATAAAAGTTCATTAATTTTATAAGAAATATATTTTCTATTACCTTAAAAATAATTTACAAAAAATTTTGATTTAGTTAAATACACAATTACCCTTTGGTATATTCATAAAACAATCGTATTTTTAGGCTCTTTGGAGGGTGCAACAATTTTTCAACTCCACCAATTCAATCAATTTGTCATTAAATGCCATTAAATCATTGCTTCTGTAGATTTCCCATTATGTAGATTGCTTTACCTCCATGATGGAGAAAAAAACTACAAGTGTAATGACTTCTCCACATACATAGCACTTGTAATTTTTTTCTCCACCACAAATTTAACTATAAACAGGTTTCTGCTTGATTTGGTTTGATTATAAACCATAATTTAGACAATGTAGCTTAATATCTTAAGATTCGCTCTGGATTTATTTTTCGGAATATAATTAGACATACTAATTACATACACCATTTAATAGGGCATTTCTCCAAATGTTTCTTCATTTCTAAGACAATGTAAGCAGAAAACGATTATATGTAATATTTAAAATTTCTATATTCGTGTATCAAATTTTCAGTCGATTAGTAATATCAAAAATAAGTAATTTAATAATATATGGTGCAAATATAGTGCTTTAATTATATGGGCAAGTGTTTGTTTTAATAAAAAAATTAGAATGGAATTCAGGTATTATATAATATGTTATAGCCAAACCTGTCGGTTTATAAAATGTTAAGACATATTAAAAAAGGTGGCCAGATTGTCAAATTCTTATTTAACATTGATTATTTTCCTATATAGCTAGTCATATTGTAAAGTTTCTAGGTGTTTTATAAAACGACGGTCATCATGTGGCCAGATAGTCAATTGTTTATCTGCTTGACATTCTGGCGGGTGAAATGTTTCAATTGCTTTGTGCAATCAAAATAATATAAAAAATATTTTCCATATTTTTTTAATAAAAAACAAATGAACATATGGTATTTAAAAAACTTAAATAAAACAACCTTGCTGAGTTTAAAAGAACCAACAAGCATATTTTATTTATTAGAACATAGACCACTGAAATGACACCTACTGTGGCATTTTCCCCATGCCTTGAAACAAAGACATCAGCCTTTAATTTCACTAGGTTTTCACTGACATTTTTTAACCTATTATTTGTGAGATGAATGGATTTAAGTTAAACGTACCAACTGGGTTAAGTTTGTCCCCCTATAAAACCACCAATTTAGTCACCCATGTTCAGTTTTTAGTTGGTATAGGTACCTACTCCATTTCATACATCAAGAATAGTTTCTAACACAGCTTTAGGATTGAGCAGATCCCTGTCAAATTTTGGAACTGCTACAAAAACATGCTCCCTCACCTGGAAATCTTTCAATTATTTTGTTTTTCTGATTTGGACCATTTGGTCATCAGCTACACTTTTTTGGCCTATTACACACTGTTTTTATTACTTTTTCTGCACAGCAAAGTTTACATTTTCCTTTAGTTTTATCACTTTCTGCAGAATAACACATAGTACATGTAGTTTGTCCTTATTGACTTTTTTTTTATTTCTGTATTTGAAAAATTTTCATTTATAGTTGTTATTCGCCAAAATTAAATTGTTCATGTAGAAAATCGGCAGCGTTTCACAAGACAACTGAAACTCTTTACCTGCTGGAATATCAAACAGAGAAAAATCTTAAACATTTGACAATCTGGCTGCCTGTAAAACACCTAAGCATTTTATAATTGGGCTAGGCAGATAGCAAAATAATGAAAGGTAAACCAAAATTTGACCACTATTTATAAAAGGTGTAGGCAATTTATAAAACTACAGGTTTTGTAATCTGGCTACGACATACACATTTACACATATGGCCGTCAAGACATTTCCTCTTTATTTTTTTATTTATCTTTTTGCAGGATATAGCTTTTTAGAAATATAATGTATTATAAAGTTTATTGCAAAAATATATTTGTCAAATTAATAGGTCATTTAGTCAGCTAGATACCCTACATTTTAATACGTACCTTTATCCAATATTCACAAAAATGTTATGGATATGAATATAACAGAGAATATACCCTTGAGTATATATCTGAGAAATGTTTTAAAATTTAGGTGCGATTGGTATTTTGGCATACATATTTATAACATATTGTTTTATATTTTGCAATGTCAAAAAATTAAATCTTGACCAACAAACTAACAGTCGAAGCAAGAACAAAAAAATTTTTACTTTAAATTTTATAAAAAAGAGGTTATAAAAATGATTTTTCATTCTTCTTTTTTCTTTTTTAAACTATCGCAGAATATAGCATTGCTTACGCTATTCGGTTAAACAAGTAGGCCGTTATTGTTAGTTGGTTGTTGGCAAAGAAAAAGGACAAAAACGGTATAAGAAAATCGTGTACATGGGCGCCGCCAAAATTTTGTCCAGGGGGACAAAGGTACACATTTGTGCACCTAAACCCTAAAAGCTTTATGCAATGTGCTTATATTTTAGTTTAATAGGTAATAAATCCGGATCCTAATTATGGTTACAGTTTATTCTAAGTAATTGGTTGACACAAGATACTATTTTCAAATTTAGATTAATTCTATTTTTGCAAGCTTGGAAAGGACTCCGCAGTTCCATATTATGGAGGAATGGTATTCAGTTAAATTTTGTAAAATTTTCATAAATATGTTGCAGGCAGCTCCATTCTACCTATATATTTTTTGATATACAGAGAGTTTTAAAATTACAAATTGCTTATTTTTAAGGCTGTACCTTTTTACAAAGTACCCACTTTGATCATATATATATTTTCTACTATTATATTATTTTACTGGTTGTTTATTATTTGTTTGTATTTTTAAATGTATTTCTTGATTATTATATGTACTTGATTCAAATTATTATTATTAATATAAAATATCCAGTATAATACAATAAATTATTACCTATTATTATTACTAATTAAGTACTAAAAATTGAATTTAAATTTTTACTTTAGCATGGGAATATTCTGCAAATTAATATCACAGATTCAAAAAAGCTTTTTAACTGCGTCGTCTTGCGTTTTAAAAGTTCGTCGGTTCAATTGTGTAATTTTTTATTTTGGGTTTACGAATAAAATGTACGAGATATAAAACTTGTGAATGACCGATATAAAGAATTAAATAAACTTGTTTCATCGCCACCCCAGTTTTCAGTAGCGTTTTCTTTGTGGTTTTATGAAAAAAATATATTTTGTAGCAACGACACTAGACTAATTTTGTATACGGTGTTATGTGTTATCCACATAGTTGCCAAATTATTATGGGAGGAGTCTTGCTACAAGTATTATAGTTATAATTCGAAATTGACTAAACACAAGGCTCTAAAACGCACAAAAGACTTTCAAAATTACATAAAGAAAGTGTATCTCTCTTCCTGAATACCAGTTGTTATATGTTTAATGTTTTTCTGGTTGTTATTATTATTATAGCTGAAGGTGATTTACAGGAAAGTATATCATTTATTTTACAATGTGGCAACGCTGGAAGGCAGGAATCATAGTTATACGATCTGATTCATTCATAAAATCCGTGCTCGCACCTAAGATAAACAAGCTCGCACAAACAATCCCTATTCAATGTAAAAGGCGTCTCGCTTTTTCTAATGTAACAATATAAAGGTAATCAAAATATACTTACAATCTCTAGACATTCCTACGGCTAGACATTTTTTAAATCGACAATACTGACATCTATTTCGGTTTAATCGTATCACTAGGCACTTGCCATCTCTCAGACATCGATATTCTATTTGTTTCTGGATACTCCTTCTGAAGAATCCCTGAAAACAAAAAATTAATAATTCGAATATAGTATTCTTTTATAGTAGGAGAGCCTTTTAAAATGTTGTTTATAATATTTTTAGATCATGACAAAATAAGTAGTTATTGGCTTTATTTTTTCAAATTTACTCAATTTTAAATTATATTTTATGTTATATTTGTAATAATATGAACAATAAAAAAATTACATAAAAAAGAAAGCTACGTCCTTTAAATCTCATGTTATCAATATTACGACCTGGTTCGAAGTTTCACAAATTTAAATCAATATTAATTACTTTTAACCTCGCCATCTATTATCCAAAGATTTAATTACTTTGTAAGGACATAATTATTTAACCTTTAAGGTACCATTTCGGAAGGCGCGACAGACGACAACAGAGGCGACGGCAAAGACGACAGATGCATTAACGTTACGCTTCGCACATTTGGGAAGCAAGGAGACAGGTGACACGACACCCGCAGACCACAATAATTCGAGAGAACGATCAGTGTTGCCAGACCTACTGTTTTTAAGTAGATCCACTGTTTTTGTCTCTGTTCTCCTGTTTTAGGCATGAAATCTACTGTTTTCGCCAACTTAACAAATTTTGTTCTTAATTTATTAAGTTTGCCTCATTCTTCAGCAAATGGTCAAAGAATATTTTCTCTAGTAAATTTGCCATAAAAAAAACCTCAAGATAATCATTATGTTTTTATTTAAAATGCAACAAAGAATTAATAGGGCATCATAAAAAGAACATGCATGCCAAACACAACGTATTTGAATTATCTGATTCAGACTGATCTAAAAGAAGTAGATACCTATTATTTTTCATTGGTTTCTTTTTTTGTTTCCGTACATTAAGTATATATTAAAAATGTTATTATTTGTTTTTATTCTTTGTTTACTTTCTAATTTGAGTAGAAAAATGTATATTTGTCGTTTCTTATATACTTTTTTTTTTATTTACTACACTGCAAATTATAATTATTTCCCCCTGTATTAAAATCTACTGTTCAGATCTACGGTTTTTTTCACCCATACTGTTCCATCAAATGTTCATCTGGCAACACTGCCTAAATCGAATGAACTTTCCAACTACCATTTCTATAAAATATCGACTAATCACCTAGAAATACAAGCGTTGACTGAGGACAGTGAGGACTGAGTGCGACAGGTAGCAAACGCTCTACTCTCTACGCCGTGACCTATCTAATGTGTCGTCGACTTCTGTCTCTCGGACGTGTCGCGTCTTGCGAAATATGTTTCATATAATTGCATGTGTTCAGACGTAAAGAGACCGTTCTTCGTGGCCTCCGCCGTCGCCTTTGCCTTTGCCTTCGTCTTTGCCGTCGCGTCTCTTGTCGTCTGTCGCGCCTTTCGAAATGGTACCTTTAAGATTTATGTACAGCAAAAGACAAAATGGAGCAGGATAAAATAGTGAAGGCAAAATAGCTCAAGGACAAAATAGTTCAAGGACAAAATAGCGCAGAACAAAATAGCGCAGGCCAAATAGTGCAGGACAAAATAGCGCGCAACTAACAAGATATGTTTTTTAATCAATGTAATGCATTGAATGTTTGAAGTTTAGTTCCGTCTGTCTCACATTTTAGGATCGACTCGATCCATTTTAGCGTGAAACAATTTCGCGCTGGACAAATTTGCTGCAACAAATTTGCACCGAGACAAATACATAAGAAACAAGTTGCCTGATATGAATACAGTAAGACCAGTTAATGCTTAGATATACTATAGCGAGTCAAGTAAGCCTATTTTAAAAAACAGCGAAACAAATTGGTGCGTTACAAAATATTTCAATGTTCTAATTAAAATAAAAAAACAACTAATTTACCTAGAGACATCGCGTGTTGCAGTATATGGCTCTAGGCCACACAGTAGATTAGGTAAATTAGTTAATTTTTTTTTAGTTTTTCTTATTTTATGTTTAATAATAGAAAATTTTAATGGCACAGGTTAGGTAAATTAAGTTAAAAGTTTTTTATTTTTCTCATTTTGTGTATAATTTTTCTGCGAAAACAACCCGCGACCTTTCCAGGCCGCCCAGGTTAGGTAAATTAGTTTTTTTTTAATTTTAATTAGAATTCTGGAATATTGTGTTTTACTTTATTTTGTCCATGCGCTATTTTGTACTTCAGCTATTTTGTCATTGCGCTATTTTGTCCTGCTCTATTTCGTCTGCGCTATTTTGTCCTGCGCTGTTTTGTCATGGAGCCGTGTTTTTCAGAAATTGGTTTCTGCCACCATAAAGGTCGGTACTGTAATCTGAGAAAAGTAAGAAATTTGATTTAAATTCGAAAACTGAGAAATATATAATGTACGACGCGCGATGCAGCAAGGGTGGGTTTTGGAAGAACTGAGAGCTGGTGACTGGAGAGGAGAGTGTTTGTGTGTGCCGACGATATTCTGAATCTGATGAATTTAAATCTACAAATTTAACTGTCGTAGCTATGAGTCTCGGTGGTCCAACTGGTAGAGGCGCCGACGGTTTAAGTCGAGGATTCCAGGTTCGATCCCTGGCCGGTTTGTTATCACGGATACATTTCTTAATTTCGTAGGAATAATTTCTGGATTATATTTTCACATTTCCAAAAATTAAAATAATACAACGCACATCGAAAGAATTTATTGATGTAGATGTGGACCCGACATTAAGTGAACTTGCAATAGGTATCTTTCTATTATCGATAGTCCCGATACCACAAAATATCCCTACTTTATTTCATCTCATTATTTTTAAATATGAATTCTTTGAATATTATTGTGTGTGCACTGTGCACCCATTCACTATTAACGTCTAAAAGCGGAGGCAAGCTCGTCTGCAAAATCCGTAAAAAAACGACAGTTATTAAAGTATGACCAAGCTAGGAAATAAGAAATTGAACAGAAACAAGTTTCGCTAAAATAAAACGAATCGACCATAACTGCGATGTTGTTGCAGCATTGCCTTAGTGAGAAGGAAATCATCTGACTACTTTCGATACCGTTACTTTAGTGAAACGACTATGGTCACGTTTTTTTTTACAAGCAAAACCTGTTTGTCACTTTTAAGAGATGTTGTTTTGAGAATTTTGTGATGAATTAAAAAATATTCTTCCAATGCGGTGGTTTGTTACAAAAATAATATTTACTGTATTTTGTTTTTATGCCTCAATTAATAAAAAAATAATTAGATATATTTTTTGTCTGTTAAATGATAATAACTCTCTTTATTTTGTAATTTTCTTCCTTATCTTTTTTTAAACATCTCTGGTCCTGTACATTTTTTATAGCCGTATGCATAGTCGATCGCCAGCGACTCTCAAGAGATTCATTTCGGCGTATCGCCAGCGATTCGCTGGCGATCCGCCGGCGAAAGCCCAAAAAGCTGGCGACTCGCCGGAGATTGTCACCGGAATGTCATTTCACGTTAGTTTTTATTTTCTTTTATAGGGATTATCACCGGTATCTCTCGCATTTTATTCATGATTCATTTCTTAAAACTCAAAAAATTATGAACGAATATCAAATTGTTCTCTATAAAAGAACATGAAAACTTGCGTGAAATGACATTCCGGTGACAATCTCCGGCGAGTCGCCAGCTTTTTGGGCTTTCGCCGGCGGATCGCCAGCGAATCTGGCGATACGCCGAAATGAATCTCTGGCGAGTCGCTGGCGATCGACTGTGCATACGGCTGTTAATGTTTTCTAGAACAGCTTCTCTCCACTTTCCTCGGTCTTCCTCTTCTCTGTATGCCATCTGGAATCCTCTAATATATTTTTTGTACTGTCTTTTGCTCATCATTTTAGGTTCTTCGCAAATATCCTAAATCTCCTCATTAGTTCTTCTTTCACACCCCTCTCCTGTTTTTTCTACAATATTTTCTATAATAATGGGCGGGCGGATAGAATGGCGCGCGCATAAAATGGCGGGCGGATAGAATGGCGGTTGGATAGAATGGCGGGCGGATATAATGGCGGGCGGATAGAATGGCGAGCGGATAGAATGGCGAGCGGATAGAATGGCGAGCGGATAGAATGGCGAGCGGATAGAATGACAGGTGAATAGAATGGCGGGTGGATAGAATGGGGGTGGCTAGAATGGGATAGAATGACTACCCGGACATTTACCATCGGAGTGGTAGAAGCACACCAAATGGCCACTTCCCAAAAATGGGGCATCTAGAGAAACCTCTCGACGACGTTATTAACCTGCAGGAATTTAACCTAAGAGGCTGGCAATCCCTAGATACACCTCAGTGACAACCAGCAGGTTATTGATGAGTTAATAACTTGCAGGACTTTGACGAGCTGAGAAGATGGCTGACTAGCTTAGAATATAAAGAAGTGAGGAAGGATGGTTACCTCTCAGCGACAACCAGGTGGTTTTGACAAGTTGAGAGGCAGGTTCTATATTCCCCTGGAGGATGAACAATGGGCCTTAACCCACCCTCCTCTACCTTACAGATACAGATCAATAATATATATCAACATAAGGCACACGAGGGAGCTTACTGTCCACAGCAATCTTTGTCTTACTAATTCTATGAGAAAAATATATAATTGCTACCAGTATATTGATGATAATAGCTATTTGTGTATTAAGAGCGAAAAGTGCTACCTTGCCACTTTGAAAGCAAAGTGCGGTAATTTATCGTAAGCGGCAGCTTTCTGCTCGAATTACGCACAAGATTTTTTTCTACGATCACACGATATTACTTACAGATTAAAAGTTTAATTTATGATTAGCGTAAAAAATATTTGTTTAGTATATACATCTCAAAAATACTTCCAAGATCGGTTAGAATTCAAAATTATATAAAAAACTTTCCCCTGTGAGGATTGAACTCACGACCTTAAGATAATCTATTTTGAATATTTCAATTATCGTTTAAATATTAAGGAAAATGGGATTAAATATGTTCGACTAAAATATTGAGGTTAGGCTACATTTTTTGTTTTAATAATAAAATAAATAATTATCTTTACTAATGAATATCTTTCTTTTATTTACTGCAAATGAAAATAAGTAAGCGCCAAAGTAACTTTGGCGCTTTAGAGCGCTAATAGACCGCCAGTAATATCAAATTATGACAAATCGAGGAAAACTGTCTATTCAGTTTGATAACAATGTAAAAAGCCTGCTTTGGATAGTAATTGTAGAAAACTATTTTTTTCTAGAAATATACATATTACATACATATAAATATTACAAAAGTTTTCGTACTCTGTACTATTGAATTTATGATAAATATCAAAATAGGTGTTAATTTCGTATATTTACCTTACACCCCTCACAAGAAGTCACCCCGTAGTGGTATCCCGACGCCTTATCCCCACACACTTTACAAGGTACGAATGACTTAGTGGTTGATGAGCTATTTGAATCGGCAGCGACGTAATGTTGTTCTGAAACAAAAGAAAATAAATTAATAAAATATCATAACACTATCGATTAATTAGAGTTAGACGATGACGTGAATTTTCAATCACACTTTGAATCGCACTGTGATTTGCAAAATTCAAATAAATCACTACCAATTTAATATTCGCTTACGTGTGGTAATGACCATTTTACATAAAACAGTCATTACGTCGCTGGTCATTGTAATTATCACTCTATTCGTGACCCCCCATACAACACAAAAACATTTTGGAAATAAGTATTATTAAAAATTGAAATCTTTCAGAAATATTACATATTAATATGTATTCTAGTTTTTTTTCATAAATATAAATGAAACGTATAGACTAAAAAAAGACATTTAAAAATATACATATTTATTTAAAATACACAAAACAAATAAACAATTTTTAAATATTATTTCATAAAATATAAAGCCGAATCGCTTCATTTCCACCAATTCTTTAAAATGTTATTCGATAAAATATATCTTCGATCAAATGTTATTCGACCAAATGTATTTTCGATCAAATTCCATTCGAGAAAATGTATTTTCGATCAAATTTCCAATGCGATCAAATGTGTTTCGATCAATTTTGTGTCACCTAGCTGATAATTTATTTTCGCGCGCTGTTTTAGATCACCTGATACTTCAAATTCGTAAAAGACACGCTTTCCACCACATTACGTCACCTTGACCTGTAGTATCAATCGGCATAATATCATACCGTCTTTTTATATTATGCATATAACCTATCTTCTACTTCCTCCTCTTCTTACAAAACAGAAATTCTTCATTTAGTGTTCGATAACCCGTTTGGTAACCTTTTGTGTTATATTTAGATCATGTTTCAGAAATATTTTCAGTAAAATATTAAACTAAAATATTTCAGAAACTTGTGCTTAAAATATTCTGAAACACTTCTTAAATAATGTGTGCTGTATGAGCAAATATACTCGTATACTCACCTTTATCTGCTTCGTTCTTCCATGGAGTCGGAGAAGAATCTCAATGCTATCTGGAAACGATTCCCAACTAACGAAGTGAAGTTGACATTTACCTATCTGCTCAATAGATGAAAGGTATTTGTTATTAAATATGTTAATAAACATAACGCAAATGGGTTGCCTAAGAAAATACTGTCAAAACTATTTATTTTCTTAAGAGGAAAATTTACATTACAAACTGAAAGACCTGCGGGGCAACGGTAGTTTAGTAGGTATAAAAATTACAACTTAAGGGTGGAGCCTAAATACTACAAAATTACTTCCGAGACTAAACAAAATCCGCATTCATTCATAATTTTAACAATTGCATGTAGATACGAGGGATACGTATTCCAAACTGTAACGCGCGAAGTTAAGACAAAGGAACCGAAAAAAAATCCTACCACGGCGACCGGCGGACGTTCATCACTACTTGAGTGAGTCAGAGTTACCTAAATTAGGGGAACCAGAATCGTATTTGTTTTTCTCGGTGCATTGCGAGATATTGTTATAACGAAGTTCGATTTTTTAGAGTGTTTTACATTATTTTTATATTTTAATTTAGTGAATAGGTTTAGTTAGATTAAATTTCATTTAGGAGTATAGTATAGAGTTGTGAAATATAAATACAAATAACAAAAAAATAGACGATTGGTTCGAATAAGGTAATATCAATTAATACAGGATGTTTATTAATTGAGTGCCGATATTTAAGGGTGTGAATCCTTTGGGTGTTAAAGATTTAAGAAAAAAAATAACTATTTTATCATAAGTTTCTTATTACTCTAGATATTTTTATGAAATTTTGAACAAAAAAAAGTGTTTCCACTCATGGTGGGTTCCTACCAAATTTCAACAAAATATCAAAAGCAGTTTCAATAAACTGGTTTTTATTTTCTTACGCGAAAAGGATGCGTCGTACGAAAGTACGTGTATAAACCAAATTTGCTCCAAAATAAATAAGGATTTTAAAGATATTTTTGGTTTTTAGAAAAAGCAGTGGCGCACCATATTTTTGTTCAAAAATATTCAGTTCAAACCCGGTACGAATGTAACTGGTAAAAATGTAAAAGTCTTTTACGACAAAAGGCGGGATTGAAAGTGAAAGTTTAGTCTGTTGGTACATAATATACTATATTTATATATCTAATTTTTATTATTACACTGAATGTGACATGGCTTTTTTGTTTGCCATTTTTGGATCAACAAAATATTATTTTAATGATTTAAAATAAACTGCCAGTAATAATAATTAAACATATACAAAGTGAAATCATAAAACGACACATCAAGAAAGCACCAAATTATTAAACTTTTAATTTACGTAACAAGTATTAAAAGTAATTTTAAAAAACCGACTTTAAAATCGTGCAGATTCCATCACCACATCTTAACCAAATTTATATGGGACCACCCCTGAGGTACCCCCTTACCAGCAAAAAAGAATCATTTAAATCGGACATTGTGTTAAAGAATTATCGCTGAACATACATAAAAAATATATACAGACGAATTGAGAACCTCCTCCTTTTTGAAGTAGGTTAAAATGGATATAATAATCTATATTAATTGTATTAACTAAAAAACTACTATGTGGAGTTATATACATCTTCCTAAATTAATCTTATATGTAAAAATGTGGGTTGGGTTCCTAGAAGAGTACCTAGTTTACTATGCAGCCAAATTTATATTTATGGTACAGAATTTTTTGAATAAATAAAGTTTTAGGTTTAATTAAACACCAAGTTTTATCAGTAATAACATTTTCTGAAAAAGTAACATAAAAAGCAGACTTTTTGCGAGCCACTATATATATTTTAGAGGACAATCCATATTATTTTAGAAAAATAAATAAAATTTTTGTATAATCACATAAATGTGATTTATCTTTTAGAATATTGTATATATTTGTCAAAGTTTACTAATTTTTTTAAAAAAAGAAATATTCTTCAAAATTTTTCTTAAATTTTTTAACACGGTACAAAATATCTTAATCCGTTTATAGTTATCGAAATTAGTAAAGAATTTTAACTCGTTTAAAAAGCGTTCTTTCTCTTTTCATTTCCTATAAAAACTAATAAACCTTTTAGAAATCGGTATTTGGTGACTTTTCTTCTGTTTTATTGCCTTGAAAATGATATGATTTACATAAAAAACAAAAACTGACTTATTATTTTTGTGAAATAAAAATATGTTGTTCATTTCACAATTTTCGATTACTCTTTGTTTCCAAAAAAGAAATACGATGTTCTACTGTAGATATTAACACATTCTTTAATTGGCTTTTTATTTATTTTTTAAATATTCTTTAGTATTTTCATAATTTGGGAAACAGTTACCTGAAAAATTGTGAGTACGCTTTTAATTAATTGTCTGTTTTTTATCTCACAATGTCTCGATAAGAAGTTATATAGAAAAAGTTAGTATTCAATATCATCCAGACAAAAAACAAAAACATGTTTAAATGAATATATTAAATAAATTATGAGTATTATTTAACAAAGATATATTTATTTGTATTATGGAAATAATGTTTATGCCAACAAACTTATGTTCGATATTTGTATCAATTTGTAAAGATAACTCTTGTATAATGATAAAATTTAAAGGTTTTAAATAAGGACTTAGAGATATCACAATTCGAAATTCTTTTTATTGACCATAATACTTTTTTTGGAATGAAAGCATTAGTTCCAGTTTTTCAGTTAAGCTCCATAAATCAATTCCTATTTTAATCTGAACGCTAATTAAGCGCAGTAAAGTTTCAACAACTAAACAATATAGTGAACTTTTCGAAAATTTCTAAGTTAAAATGAAAATCAATTTATATTTAAAATTAAATAAGTTAACTAACATTTTTGACCCTTATGAAGTTAATAAAGTTATGAATAACGTCGTTACAAAGATTTATGTGTGAATTTTAAATTTCTATTGATGATAGTTACTCATCTACGTATTACAATAACAATACATACATGACTTGGCTTTGACACAAAGCTCTGTATAGTAAAACTTCTAATCCAAATCAAAATCTTGAAACTATTATTTGGGGACTTAAAAGCGTGGTCCACTAGTTGGTGTAGCCTTTTAAAACATTTGGTATAATAATAATAATAATAATTATATATCATCAATTACCACTGCCACTGGTAATATCCTAAATTTAAAATAGTGTATTATAATAATAAGACATTAATCATATCTTAAATGGATAGCCTACTACCATGTTTTAGAACTAAATAAAATGTAATTCTTAAATTAATAAAAATATTCAAAATAATTTAAGATTTCTTGCGTTATGTTAATAAACATTAAACAAAATTTTTCACGAATTATTTAATATTTTGTCCCGAAATTTTTAATTTTATTTTGTATCTTTTCTTCCCAAAAGCTGTCAATATGAGATATTTTCTCCACTTTTATTCCTCCAGAACTCCAAAAGCACAAAATGCAAAAATCCTTTTGTGTTATGTGCAGCTAGCCCTGAATTTGAAAATACCAATAGTGGTTCTCCTTAATGGTATTGTCCCTTTTCCAAAAAGTTATTTCTCTACTGCTTATTTCTTCTTCCACAGTATCATAAAGTTCTGTTTTTTTTTTTTAATTCCATCCAGACGGGCAGCAACATAATCAAATTCGAATTCAATAAAATGTCCATATTTAAAAACTTTTAGTTGCAAATAAATTTCCAAATCTTATTTTGCTTTGAATTTATGGTCCATGCCATATCGGGTGGCTTTAGAAATTAATAAAAGATTTTAGGAGATTTTTTACAAATTTCTCCAAATTTTAAAGCAGTGACTCCTTTCCGTCTTTTATTGTGCCACAATGCACAATCAGCTTGTCACAATCGTGTTTTTCTCATTTTTAGACATTGGCTAACTTTTTAGATCTTTAATTATGGGATCCCATAATTAAAGATCTAAATTGCAGATATAAGAGTCTTACATATATAGGAGCTCCTAGTGAAAAGGTATCATCATATTTAAAAAACCAAAATATTAACGTAGCTTTTAAAACCAATAATACGCTTGGGAAGTATATTAAAAACAATAAGGGTAAAATTAATCCTAATAATAAATCGGGGGTATATAAATTAAATTGTGGTAGTTGTCCAAAATTGTATATTGGTCAAACAGGCCGTACTTTCAAAAAACGCTATTCCGAACATTATAATAGCTATACAAAAAACAAAAATAATTCTACTTACTCAAATCATATTTTAGCTGAAAATCATTCTTTTACAGACAACTTTGAAATTTTACATGTAGAAAATAAGAGCCTTAAATTAAACCATTTAGAAACACTTGAAATAAATAAATTTAAAAATTCAGATAACTTCTTAAATGTTCAATTAGATATTAATAATTCACCCTTATTAAATCTCTTTCCCAGTTTTCTGTGAGATAATCCCGGTAATGGGCTATCTTATTGTTATCTGATGGATATTATAATTACCTAAGTACCCTTATTTACTTTAAATAGTTAGTTTATTTTGTAATGTTATTGATGTTTTCTTAAGTACTTTGTTTTGTTAAATTATTTCGTATATATATTGGATACCGAATTGTAAATAATCACATTTGAAAAAGAAGTTGTACTTCGAAACATATGTCATGTAAGTGTTTTTTTTTTAAATTTTTATTTTTAAAATAGAAGTGTGAAAATCTACCAAATTTGGTTTTACTCTTTCAAAATTAATAATTATTGTTGATTCGAAGAGGTATTCATTAAACAAAAACATATTTATAATTCACATCTCAGTGTATACCTTCCAATTTCGTATATATATTTTTTTAATAAATAAATGATAAGATTAATTTAAAATTGAGCGAAATAACTGTATGTAAAAAATAATAACATGAATTTAAATCACTTACGTACTGTTTATCACTAAATAGTAGAAAAAGTTATATATTTTGTCGGCATCACCCTCTAGACGAAAAAGCTTTTAACGTATTTTTATTTTTATTGTAATAAAAATAAATGCTCCTGTAGGCAAAAATTAAATATAATGTTCTCTTCTAGCATTTTTTAACATTTTTCTTAGATTTTTTTCAAAAGAGACTGATTCATATTTTTAAAGTGAATTCAGAGAGGTATTGGCTAAGCCTTTACCTGTACTTACATAAAATTTCTTTTAGTAAAATTAAAAAATAATCCGTAAAATTGGTGTACTATGAAACTCTTGCATATAATATATATGCCAATCTTAGTATTACAGAAATAAATTACGTAAAAAATAAGGTGTACAAATACGTAACATTTATATATCCCTCGTAAAACATCAGTAAAATATATTATAAATTGTTTTCATTCACAAATATTAATTTTTTAAAAATCTAACAGAGGCGCCACTTTCCAGACGAAAAATCTTGCAATGTAAGGGTTTCGTAGTACCCCACTTTTAAAGTTTATTTTTGACTATTTTTAAAATAAAAAAATATATACGTGTAGGTAAAGGTTAAATCTATGCTCCTCTGGAACCACTTTTTCAAAATTCAATTTAGTTTTTTCTAAAAAAAATTGAGAAAAAGGACATAAGAAGTGGAGTTTTGTATTTTTTTTTTAGAAAAAACAGTTTCAAATTTTAAAAAAGTGTCTCCAGAGGAGCATAGATTTATCCTTTACCTACACGTACATATTTTTTTCTTTCAGAATAAGTCAAAAATAAACTTTAAAAGTGGGGGTACTACGAAACCCTTGCATGCTCCGCTCTACAGCCAAGTAAATACTCCTCTTAAATTAAAAAATACGACACCTTATAAAGTATCCCCCAGATGCATCGACTATGCCCAAAATTTAATCAGCTCGTCTCGGGATTGATAAAAGCTTAAGTTTAAAATTTGGTGTTTTTCTTTTTATCCGTTGTTTGGGAAAAATTGATTGATGCCTTGAAACAAAATGTCATAAAATTTTTCAACTCTGTCTTCGATGTTTGGTGCTTTATTGACTGACGTCCAGTCCACCTGGTTGTAAAAGTTATTAAGTTTTTTAAAATTAGCGAATTTGAATATATGCACAGTACTATTGCGAGAATAGAATTTTAATAGAACATATTTTGAAAGATCGATGAACAACTCGGCAGGAAGGTGAAATTTGTCAACATTAAGCAATGGATTTTCGCTAGGTGAAACGAAGAGGTGATCAAAGACAGATACGAATATCAAATCGAGAATAAGACCAAGATTATTTCTAATGGAATTTATTTGTTCAAGTTCAAGAAAATACATAGACGTAATAAGAGTTTCGGCATTAGCAGAGGGGGTTCTTATAGAGAATACGGAGGCGGTATCCTCATCAGAGAACCAAATAATTTGCGGTAGGTTTTAATAGCCATATATAATTAATCTGCATATTTATTTTTTAAAGATTCACATATTCATATATTCACATATTGCTCGCTACTTATGTGTTGTCGGGCTCACGCTTTTGAACTATCATTTATTGGTTACTCGGCCGAATGTTAGATTCATCCGAACTGATTTGGAAACAACCTTCAACCCAGCTAGTTTAATTTAAACTCAATATTTTTTCTCCTAAAAGAAGTTATTACTGTCCTGATGCCTTTGGATTTATTAGATTGCTTACCGATTCTTGCAAGAACCTTTTTCCAAACGCGTTGCATTCGAAGATGAAGATTTCTTCGTCTTCCTCACACGTAATGGGAATTGCATTATGTAAAATTTTTTTAATAAGCAGTGATTATTAGGAATCCACCAGAGATGGATAGTTTAAAAGAACAAGTTAAGGAATCACTCACTGACTGTAAAAAGTATTCAAAATACCGGTCATAGTTCTGCAGTGTGAAGACCAGTCCCGGTCAGGATGGCATAAATAGATTTTTAAATAATGTGTATGTTCAAATTTAAACAAATTAAAAATAAAACCTTTTAGTGTGCTAGTGTTATTGTGACCAGTTCTACCCACTCCTACTTTTTTTCTGCCTAATACCCTTTATAAATCGATCATTTTATCGAACCCATTAAGCGATACTATCAATCTAAGCCCGCAGGTATTTATTTATATACATTTTTTTTTATCAAATAATATACCCACTGAGAAAACGTATATTATGATTATGAATCTACGCCACGATCGTTTCAAGAAAGCGCACCGCAAACAAAATCAGTATGATAATCGCAGTCTAAAGTTCCGTTACTATCTATTACAAGGGAAAAAACTATCGCAAACTGACGTGTGGGAATAAATCTTCTTGCGTTTGTGTGACTGGGTAAAAACTCGCATTATTATGCCAAAAGCACGATTGACAGCGATTAGCGAATCGAACGGTACTTAATTTTCAGACAAGACGTGTGTAGATATATGCGTTTAATTCGATATATATTATGTGAGGTTGAACAAAAAGCGATAACATCTCTTATTAAGAAAAGAAAAAGTTTGAATGGAATAATAAATTTAGTATTTCTTCTACCAATTGCCACCTATGTGTATAAAATGCTTAGCAAATAGAGTAAAAGGAAAACCTGATTTATTATTATCGCATTTACCGCAAAGATTAAAACTGCCAACACTATTTACCATCTTGAAATAATTATTTTACTAGAGTGTCTATACATATACACCACGGTGCTTGGCAGTTAATTAAAGGCGTTAAACTTAGATCAAATGTCATATAAAACACAGAAAATATGTCCCTAACATGAGCATAATTATAAAAAATCCGCCAGATGTCGTTAGTTTATGGTGTACCCTTTGACCATTAAACACATAGCCGAAACATGGGTACTCGAATAACAATAATTAATCGAAAGAAAAATTAACCGAAATAGTAGTTTATGTTAGAAGGAAGAAAAGTTGACTTTTTCGGGCGACTACGAGACTCGTAGGAGTCCGAAAAAATACTTTTCGTCCGTGTTTCATACATTGTTTTTTATTCGAATGTGTTTAGATATTAAAAAATATATAGAACATTTATCTGAAATTACATGATTTCCAATTATTTTTCCTTAACTGAGTTGGCTATGTAAACAATTGAACAATTTCTGTCGTGTAAATGTGCTCATGTCAAATTTATTTAATTACCTAGTTTACAGGGCTACCTGCGCGTGTGCAAAAAAAGATTTTGGCGCCCCTTAAGGCATTTTTGGATCATGTTTTTTCATTTATTTTTTAAAGGTAGGTAGGTGCTTGAAATAAAGCAAAAAACTGAACGTTAGAAGTCATATTTATTTTTAGACTAAAATATCAAAATTAAACAAACAATAAAATCATAACAAAATAAATTAAAATAAATTCTTG
The DNA here is from genome assembly GCA_927349885.1 of Psylliodes chrysocephalus. NCBI lineage: Eukaryota > Metazoa > Arthropoda > Insecta > Coleoptera > Chrysomelidae > Psylliodes > Psylliodes chrysocephalus. The sequence continues at coordinate 40,872,295 of OV651813.1, forward strand.
TTCACACCCATTTTAAAGCATTTACTTAACTAATGGGGTACATACACATTGTTTATAAATACTATAAAATAACCCAAAACTAAAAATCACATTTTTTTTAGGAACAAATAGCAGAAATATTGCCTAAATGTCTACTTTCTACTTAGATATTTTCAAAAATATGCAGATACTTCTGATAACAAATACCTGGGTAAATTCATTATAAAATCAAAAATGATAGCTAGGTACAATAGAAAAATAAAAAATAGCTATTGTAGTAGCGATATTTTCCGAGACTTTGCTGTTGCAAATTCATTAAACATCGCTAAAATTTATACCATCAAAAATTTCTTGTTCAATTGCTAATATTGCTAGCACAGACAATCTTTCTTGAAGCATTGTCGATCTTAAATAATTTTTAATGAATTTTAACTTTGAAAAAGATCGCTTGCCAGAAGCTACAGATACAGGCAATGTCAGAAGAACCTTAATTAAATAAAGTTTAAGGGGTTTTATTGCATCAATTAAGCTGGACCATCTTGTCTCACTTAGAGGCTTTAAACTTAACCCGGGGACATTTTTTCTCATAACACCCCACCTTTTTGTGGATGACGAAAAAAAAATTATATAACTTGCACAAGATTAAAAAAGTTTATTGTAGCATCTGTCACCTTAGAAGCGTCATTTACTGTTAAGTTCAAAGTATGAGCCGCACAAGATACAAAAAGGGCTCTCAGATTCGCATCACGAATGCGTTTTTGAAGCCCAACATGATTTCCCTTCATGTTTGCCCCATTATCATAACCTTGTTCCCTAATATTTTTTATATCTAATATTGATTTTTTTCAAAATTTCTGTCACGTGTAGAGTCCAGTATTGAATTAAACGCAATAAAACTTTCCTTAACTTCAACCTTTTTTGAAGTGGTGTTAAGGACAACATACCTCAGAACAAGACTAATTTGCTCAGTATGACTAGTGTCTGGTGTACAATCTAATATTATTAAAAAATATTTTGAACTGCGAACCATTTCTAAAATATTATTTCTTACTTTAAACGACAATAATTCAATTATTTCATTCTGTATTTGAACGCCTAAATAATGAGTCATTTTAACAGATTTTTTTTGGGAAGTTACACACTCGGCTAACGTACTGTCTCATCACTGAATCAAAAAAGTCAATCATCTCAACAGCTTTTAGAAAATTTCCATTATCATGTTCGAAAAGTAATTTAGAAGAACCTTGAAATGCCAAGCATTGTGTAGATAAATACTTAACAATCGCAATAATTCTTTCCAACACGTCGCGCCAATATTTTTTTTTCTATTTCTAAAATCCGCAGGTGATGAGCACTAACAGTCGTAGATGTCTCCAACATTTTTTTAAATTTACCCAAGTGTTCATAAAACTGTTGTGTAAAATTGACGTTTCGTGTCTCTTCATTAGCAAAGACAAGTGTTGCCAATTAGATACTTCATTTGTATCACAAAAAGTGTTAGGAGTTTTACAAAACAACTTACAACAAAAACAAAATACAGAATCTTTAGAAATAGAGTAAATAAGTCCTTTCGATTTTTTTCTGCATTTGCTAGACTTCTTATAAAGTATTTGCACAAAAACTTTCTCTTATCTTTATTACTAGGAAAACTGATGTCTATCAAGGGCGAACTACGTTTAACCAATATTCTAGCTATCTCATTGGTGATTCTTTCGGGCCACAAATCGGGGTCGGACGTAGTTATATCGACACTAGCCTCATTAAAGCCTTCATCGAAAGTGCCACTTGCAGCAGGTATTTCGGTAGCTGACATTACCGAACTTCTTACACAAGCTGAATTAGGTGAAGTGGATTGTTCAAGTGCTGTAGACGAGGATGGTGTCATCGTTTCATCGGGCTCTGCATCAGTAGAAGCTGTTTTGCTGCTACAACCGCCGCCACTTGTTCCAGGACCTGATGTTATCGTGGTCGTCTCTGTTAAAATTTCAGATTGTCCACTTACGGTTACTGATATTACGGATTTAGAATCTTGAGATTCGGTCGCATCGCTAGTCTCCGTGGAATCTTGATTGTTTTGCAAGAAGTGATTTAAAGATCCAGCCATTTTTTCCCTTTCTTGTAGTCTCAGTTTCTTCTGCTCGCGAAACTCCGCACCTGAAGGTGTCTTTCTTTTATCCTGAAAAAACAAATAAATAATTAGTACTTATGGGAATTAGGAATTAACTTCTAAAGTAAGCACAATAATAAGCAAGAAGTTTGCATATTTGAGTAAAAAGCAACTTGTTCGAGCCCTTTTAGCTTAAACCCTTTCAAAAATAAAGGCAGAAAAAATATTAAACTAATTTGATCTTATAGCCCTTAAAAAACCATATAAAATGGTTTTTTTTAAGAAGATCGGTAGCATAAAAAATAAGCGAGTTATGGATAAAAAACCAATTACTTTTTAAACTCGTACATGACATTTCAATTAATAAAAAGATATTTGGGTAAAATAAAAATTAATTATAACCAGTATGCTATAAAGGCTTAACGTTGATAGTATAAAGTAGGGAACACTTACCATTTTATAAAAAATCAAACCGTTGAAATTGCAGTCAGCAGGTATTCAGCACTTTTTAGAAAAAAAGTAGTAAACAAAATATTATACAACACAACACTTGACAAAATAAAAATAACTTTAAATGTAAAAATTAATAGGATTACTTGTTTTTATGCACTTGTTGCACGGTCCAGTAACTAACTGGTTTAAAAACGCCTCTGGCGATGCATCGCTTTTAAAGCGCTTCAGGCATTAATCATGTCTGAACAGGAAAAATTAAGAAACTGCCTGATATGTTCATAGGAATCGGCAGTAACTGGATGATGTACTAATAAAATTTCCTGTGTATTTATACCTAATCTTATTTAATTTCTCAACTTTTATTTTTTTTTTTTTTAATTTTTTTGTAATTTTTTTTTGAGCCTGAATTTTGGCGCCCCTAAAGGCTGGCGCCCGTGTGCATTGCACACTTTGCACATATGGTAGCGGGGGCCCTGCTAGTTTATTAAAAATTGGTGTCAAAAAAAATTACATAAATGAGTAGTGACGAAGAATTCCTTATGGGCACGCTCTCAGAAATCAGAGACGCGACAAAAATGGTATATGAAAGAACCTACCTCAGATTTAAAAATTCTAATCGGTATGCAACAATTTATACACTTAACTTTAGAGGCCATGACTTTATGAAGTATATACAAATGTTCTACCTTTCGACTATGTTTTCTGTCCGAAAAACGACGTTTTTTGACACATTCGAATAATAAATTTATTTTAGGGTAGGCATCAAATTTTTAACAAAAGTGCTTCAATATGAAGTTAACATTTTATTATTTGGCATTTCTAAGAACACGGAATTTTAAATTGTAAACTTTTCTTTTCTTAATCTTAATTTGTTATCTTTTATGTATCTGTAACGTGCGGAGGGTTGGTTGCCGTGTACTTAGACTTCACTAGGCCCATTGTGCATCCTTCTAAATTGCTCGTAAGCCAGCCTACAGATTTGATATGGTTGACAACGTCACCGAGAGGAGCTTCTCTTATACTAGCCGATGTTAGCCGATACTCGTCGAACACTAATCTTCCAATAAGTATCGTGGTTATGCTTGATGGCCTCATCTTCTTGTTCGCACCCCCTGCAGAGGGCGGATTCTGACAGCCCCATGCAATGTAGATGCTTCCGTACTTGACAATGACCAGTCAGAATGCCTGTGGTCAGACATAGATTCTGTCTAGTTATAGCCAAGTATTTGTTTACTGTAAAGATAACTTAGAAGCTTCAGTTTCTTATTTCATTCCATCTTTCTCTGAATTTCACGAGAAAATGTTCTTTAAATAGGTTTGTCACTACCGATGTTGTTAGTTCAATAAACTGGCCAAGACCAAAAAGTATTTGGTGGGCTGCCTTCTCGGCTAGTGAATCAGCAAGACGGTTACTTTTCGATGTGATGTGATCTATCTTAAGGTCCAAATTGTCACATTCGAGTAAATTCGCGATCTTTTCATGGTGAGTAGTGATTGTCTGCTATCTGTACAGCTAAGCATGTTCCTTCCAGTGATATTGTCTCTGGTAACTTCTTTTGCTGCTATGAAAATCCCCGTGAGTTCGTAAGTTTGGTTTGAACTACACTGGCTCTATTGGTCACAGCCCATTTTATGTGTAGATTTAGGTTTAAGGTTCTAGAGTATACTTCACATCTTGAGCCTTGTTTTGTTTTAGAACTGTCGGTGTAGATGTTAATCTTACGTGCCACTTCCGGTTCTTCTATTTGCTTCTTTATAACTTTATATGATCTATACAAGATATATCTCGGTGTGATGGAATCCATGTTCGCTTGAAGCAGTGGTTACGTATTGAGCGTCTTCCGTCAAAAGCGACGTCTCGCCTCACCAGATCCTACATCAGATTCTATTGCACCATGCTGAGTCGTGTCATTGTCATTAGAGCAATCTCCTTGATGTAAATATCAAGGGGAGTGAGACTAAGAATGACTTTTATGGCTCTGGTTGGTGTGTTTGAATGTAGTTTGCGAATAGCTGTAAATTGTATGGTTTTCGATACCCAGACAACTACACCGTATGTTAGCATAGGCAGAAATCCCAGGTATTACTCATAAACAATGTATGCTTTTTTTGATTCTGTTTTTAGGCGTGAGTTTCATGTTAACTTGCTGTCAAAAGTGAAATCTAGGTACTTTTTTTCAAAGTTTAGTTTTGTATTCAGGAGCACTGGAGGTTTTAGTTCCATTTTTTAAGTGGTAAATGATTGCTTCTTCCTCACACATAATGGAACCAGAATGGAACTGTTTTGTGTGGAAATATTTCAACAAGCTGAACCATTAGCAAAGGTGAATTACTTAAAAGAACAAGTGTAATATAAATGGCATCAAGATAGGGTCAAATGAAAAAAAAAGATGGTCTTTCTTTAGGAGTGAATAATATGTATATACCAAATAATTTAAGCTTTTATTTATCAATCAACACTGTTCCAGAATGAATTAATTCCTATTTTATTATTTAAATATTCGCGCTTTGTCTCAAATCGCTTACTTAAAACTTTGGCCCACACATGCGCTTCGTCTGACTGTAAGACAAGTGAAACGCCGTTGGACGAAGAGTACTACAGAAATTGCCGCGACGAACGCTTTGTGGTGTGTATGTGCCGTTAAATCCGCTATTATAAATCCTGTATAATAAACGTTGTTATATAAATTGTGTAACCGGGCCCGGTCTTGGCTACTGGACTAATACTACCACCTACTTCATCCGACGAACCATATGATGCAGCACAGAAGGTAAGCGCGTTTGAGACACGTTTATCTTATTTTTTTCGACTGTTACAATCAGCCCCTTTTTTACGTAATATTCCAATCATTCTATTACATTTTTTTGGTCCTTCGAGTACTTTAATAACAGTTAGAATTAAATTGTTGCATTATTATAACTGTGGGATTTTTTTTTTGCGAAAAATTCGATTTAAAATTTTCTTTATTTTTTAAATTATCAAAAGCGCTATTCAAAATTATAGCATATCTGCTAAAATTAATCAGTTCTTACTAAAAAAAAATCATTTAGTTTGCATACAATATTATTTCAATAAGTATTAAATTTATTGAGTTAATTGTAAAATTTATCAGGTAGACATATTGGTCATTTTTTTAGTCGAGTCGTGCTCAAGTTGTTCGACATCGGTAGTGTACACAGGTTCCAATCAATCGGCCTTCAAGTGGCCTTCATTTATTATTATTATCGCCTTTTCGCTAATTGTCGCTCTGTTTATCAATCACCGCTTTGTCGTTTACTCCGCTACCGTATATTTCGTTATTTTTGAAATTTGTGAAAAATCGCCCGCCTTTTCGCCGTGTTTCGTATCGAGGTGAGCTTGATACCGCTGCCGCTACATTAATATTGCCTTTTGATCAGCTGATACAAATAAATTTGGTTTTAATTTTGTTTTGCTTGCGATTCGATTTATTTAATTTATTACAATGGTTGAAAAACTTGTTAAATATAAAACTTTAAGAACTTCTTGCTTAAATGAAATAAACGTAATTAGTATGCTCGCTGATAAAGCGAATAGTAATAAATCATTCAAAAATGTCTTTAAAGTAAGGTGCGCAGATATTGATAGTCTTAAAGAGGATTTTTTTAAACATCATAATAATGTTCTTGCCACATTGTTTGCTATCCCTGAAGATGCTGGGGGCGAAGATGCTACCAAAGAAATGTTTTTAGAAGAATTTTATAAGATTAAAGCATTATTTTCGGAATTATTTGAATCTGATACTCAACCAGTAAACGCTAATCAAAATACTGCTTTGCATAATTCTACACTTTTTCATATAGATCCAAATTCATCTCATATTCGTTTGCCGGTGATTGAATTAAAGAAATTTAGTGGCGATTATAGAAATTTTCGCTCATTTATAGACCATTTTAATAATTTAGTTCATGAAAAACCTCATTTATCTAATATTGAAAAATTCGATTATTTACTCTCTTGCTTGGATGGAAAACCATATTCTTTAGTTCGGCATTTGCCTTTAACTTCTAATAATTATCAATTAGCTTATGATACTTTACAAGAGAGGTATGCAAATCCACGAAAATGTGCACAAGCTCATTGGAATGAGATTGACAGCACGTCTAAAATTGAATCGAATAATCCGCACGCTTTAGAAAAATTACTTGATATTTTTAAAGAAAATATTGCCGCTCTAGAAATCTTAGGTTTTCCGGTTGAACATTGGGATTTCATTCTAGCCATGATGTTACTTAAACGACTTGATAATGAAACTAAACTACGTTTCGAACTTGAACATCGTTCTTGTCAGGTTCCTAGCTATAAAAGTCTTATTAAATTCTTAAACGAACAATATTTAGCTTATGATAATATTGATTCGGACTCGCCATCCAGTTCAAATATAAAAAATAAACCTAAGATTATCACACCACGTCCGCGTTCGTTTTTTACGAATACTGGCGCTAAATCGCCTAGTTCTAATTGTATTCTTTGCAAGGAAACTCATTCGCTTTATAAATGTCAGAATTTCGCTTCAAAGTCGCCCTCTGAAAGACATGCCTTCTGCAAATCTAACCATTTGTGCTATAATTGCTTGAGTAGTTCTCATGACCTGAGGTCTTGCAATAGTACTCAAGGTTGTAGATATTGTTTTTCAAAATCACATCATAGCTTGTTGCATTTTGATCGGCAAATATCTCAAAATCACCGCCCTTTGGACCGCTTGCCTCCTACTTCGTCTACGTCTCTGCCAAATTTCACCAGTACTAGTACTTTAGGAAATCAAATTCTTACCGCTCAAGGAGTAATAGAATCAAGTCGAATTTTATTAGCTACCGCCCTTATCGATGTTCTTGATAATCGAGGAATTTACCGCTCATATCGTTGCTTACTAGATTCAGGAAGTATGAGCTCGTTTATTTCCAAGCGAGCTGCTACTCGTCTAAATCTTGCCCAAACCGAATTTTCCGTAGATATTAGAGGTTTAGACTCGATGACATCTACCCTTGACACCGCTCGTGTAGGGGTAACGTGCAAACCCCTTAATCAGCCAGAACCTAAAATATATCTAGATGCTATTATCGTTAATCAAATATGTGATAACCTTCCTGATTCTACATTACCTATTCATAATTGGTCTCATCTTTTAGATCTTAAGCTTGCTGATCCCAAATATTTTACTCCAGGTCCTGTCGATCTGTTACTTGGGGCAGATGTCTTTCCAAAACTATTATTAAATGGACATGTTACCGGAACCATATCTGAACCTGATGCCATTCATACAATTTTTGGTTACGTGATTTTGGGAAAAACTTCTTCAATACCTCGTCCTGTTATGTCCACGTTTTTTTGCAAATCTTCTTGTATTCGAGAACTTAATAATACTTTAACCAATTTTTGGGAAGTTGAAAAAATACCCGAAACTACGACCTTTTCTAGTGATGATGACCTTTGTGAACAATTGTTTTTAGATTCTTATACCTATACTAATGGTCGATATAGCGTGTCACTGCCCTTTAAGAGTGATCCTCCGCCTTTTGCTGGTATTCGTGACCTTGCTTTATCTCGCTTTCATTCTCTGGAACGCCGATTATTAAAGAATGAAAATTTGTATTTAGAATATTCTGCTTTTTTAAAGGAATTTCTTGACCTTGGCCATATGGAATTAATTTCTGGTCAATCGCTTTCCTCAACCAATGCTTATTATATTCCGCACCACTGTGTGGTAAAGCCGCATAGTATTTCAACCAAATTAAGGGTTGTGTTTAACGCTTCTGCTCATTTACCTAATCAGAAATCTCTTAATGATTGTCTATTTGTTGGACCCAAGTTACAACAGGACATATGTGCTATTTTGTTATATTTTCGCCTTAATGCTTTTGCTGTGTGTGCTGATATTAAACAAATGTACCGAATGATTTTAGTCAATTCGCAAGATTGCAATTATCAACGTATTCTTTGGAGATTTTCTCCAACCCAACCAGTTCGGGATTATCGATTAACTCGAGTTACATATGGAATTAGTAGTGCACCATTTTTAGCGTTAAGAATCCTCAAACAATTAGTGAAAGACCAAGGACACAGATTTCCTCTAGCCGCACATGCAATCGAAAATTACTGCTATATTGATGATTTTGTTTTCTCGTGCTCTAGTTTAAAACTAGCCAAACAGCTGGTTTCTGAGTTGGTTTCTCTTATGAAATTAGGAGGCTTTCAACTACATAAATGGTCAAGTAATAACCTTGATTTGTTAAAAATTCTTCCCGCTTCTGATTTAGCTAAACAACCGCTCGATTTTAATTCGCTTTCTGATGAAAGTTCTATAAAAGTTTTAGGTCTTCAGTGGGATCCTTGTGATGATGCATTCTTCTTTCTTGTTAATCCTGTCCAAAATAAACCTTGTACAAAACGCACACTTCTCTCTGAACTTGCTAGAATTTATGACCCGTTAGGCTTTATTTCACCTATCACATTTTATTGCAAGCATTTAATTCAGAAATTATGGCGTTCTGGGTTAGATTGGGATGTAGTTCCAGATGAGTCTATTACTCAACTTTGGGAACAATACCAGTCAGAATTACCTTTGCTTGCCGATTTAAAAATTCCTCGTCAATATTCTACGTTAATTTCATATTCTAATTATTGTCAATTCGAACTTCATGGGTTTTGTGATTCTAGCGAACGAGGCTATAGTTGTGTAATATATTTTCGTATTAAAGACGAAACAGATGCCGTTCAAGTATCATTTATTTGTTCCAAATCTAAAGTCGCACCTACCAAGAAACTTACTATCCCTCGCTTAGAGCTTTGTGGAGCCGTTCTGCTGACTAAATTAATTCTTTATGTTAAAACGAATTTTTGTAACCAAATTAGCTTTATAAAAATTCGCGCGTGGTGCGATTCTCAAATCGTACTGCATTGGATAAAGGGATGTCCCAATCGCTGGAAAACTTATGTCGCCCACAGGGTATCTTTCATTCAAGAAAATCTCTCTCCTGATAATTGGTCGTATGTGAATACTGCTATTAACCCCGCAGATATAGCCTCGCGAGGGGCTCTTCCTTCCCACTTCTTAACCTATAAATATTGGTTAACCGGTCCTGAATTTCTTTACGAAGATGAAAGTTCTTGGCCTACCTTCCCATCTTCTGCTAATGAGGTTACGCTTCCCAAAGAAGAACAACGTAAAATGATATTATTTTCAACATTACTCAATCATAACAATGAGAGTTTTGTAATTTCTATGCTTGAAAATTATTCTTCTTTGACTACTATTCAAAATATTTTAAGTTTCATCTTGCGCTTTATCTACAATTGTCAACACCCGCTTTCTAAACATTGTGGCATATTTTCCACCGACGAATTGTATTCGGCCCTTCTTGTTTTGGTAAAAACTACTCAATATACTCACTTTCAGGAAGAAATTGAGTCCAAACGTTTTTCTAAACCTCTACGTAAGTTGAATGTTTTTTTAGATGATAACAATATTCTTAGAGTGGGAGGTCGACTGCATAATGCATCTATATCTTATTCATCTAAGCACCCCATATTATTACCTAGACAAAGTCTATTAACTACACTCGTCATTCGCCACATTCATGAAAAGTATTTTCATGCTAGCTTTAGAAGTACTCACTTCTTACTAGCTCAACAGTTTTGGGTTCTATCCTCAAAACGAGCCATTAACTCAGTGATTTCGAAATGTTTACGCTGTTGGAAAACATCTCCTACCTCTTATCAACCCCCAATGGGAAATTTGCCGCTGTCTCGAGTGTCTGAGGTAAAACCTTTCGGTCGCTCCGCTGTTGATTTCGCAGGCCCATTTAATATAACTATTAGTCGTCACAGAGGAGTAAAAAGTTGCAAAGCTTACCTCTGCATTTTTGTCTGCTTGGCTACCAAAGCTGTACATTTGGAACTTGCCAGTGATTTATCTACACCAACATTTTTAGCCGCTCTACAAAGATTTATTGCAAGGCGTGGAAAAGTCTCACAGATATACAGTGATTGTGGCACAAATTTTATGGGTGCAAAACGCGAATTGCTTTCTCTTATGGAACAGGCCAGCGCAAGTGAAACTATTCAATGGTTTCCTAGCCCCGCCGGAGCTCCTCACTTTAATGGTCTAGCCGAAGCTGGCGTTAAAAGTGTTAAAACTCACCTTCGCCGCGTCGTAGGTGATCAAATTCTCACATTTGAGGAATTCTATACAGTTCTGACACTTATAGAATCCATATTAAATTCTAGACCACTAGTTGCCATATCTAATGATGTCGACGATATCAACGCCTTAACGCCCGGTCATTTCTTGACCATGGAACCTTTAACCGCATTTCCCGTTCCCAGTTTCGAACACGTCCCCCTAAATCGCCTTTCTAGGTGGCAATTGTTACAGCGCATCCATCAAGATATTTGGCGTCGCTGGCATAAAGAATATTTGCATACCCTACAGCAGCGAGCCAAATGGTTAGACCCTGCTAACACCCCCAAACTTGGTACTTTAGTTTTGGTTAAAACCGATAATTTACCTCCTAATAAATGGTTGTTAGGCCGTGTTACTCAACTGCATTTTGGTAATGATAACATAGCCAGAGTAGCTACGGTAAAAACACAAAATTTTATTTTAAAACGGCCATTGGTAAAACTGTGTCCACTACCTAATAATTAATTTTTTTTTTTATATGCTACCTGTAGTATTTTATAATTGTTTTTTTTGGTTTAATTCTATTATTTGAACTTTCCTTTTTTTTGCTTTAATATTTAGTTTTTATTTTGGGGAATTGTCTAATCAGTTTAAAAATGTATTATTTACATTTTTTCGGGGCAGGAAATGTTCCAGAATGAATTAATTCCTATTTTATTATTTAAATATTCGCGCTTTGTCTCAAATCGCTTACTTAAAACTTTGGCCCACACATGCGCTTCGTCTGACTGTAAGACAAGTGAAACGCCGTTGGACGAAGAGTACTACAGAAATTGCCGCGACGAACGCTTTGTGGTGTGTATGTGCCGTTAAATCCGCTATTATAAATCCTGTATAATAAACGTTGTTATATAAATTGTGTAACCGGGCCCGGTCTTGGCTACTGGACTAATACTACCACCTACTTCATCCGACGAACCATATGATGCAGCACAGAAGGTAAGCGCGTTTGAGACACGTTTATCTTATTTTTTTCGACTGTTACAATCAGCCCCTTTTTTACGTAATATTCCAATCATTCTATTACAAACACCATCTGTTTATAGTTTCCTGAATAAAGCAGAACAATTAATGACAAATTCATTACTTTAAACAGCGCATTTTTATTAGTTTTAATATACTCCTTATAATTAAGTATAGCGCATAAATATTTATTTGCATATTTATTTAATAGCCTTTTTATAGGACTAATGATCATGATTTTTTAATCTCAAGAAATGGGTTGGGTTTCCTTTACCCATAATTTTTCCCGACTTTCAGAAAAGTGATGTTTCCCGAATTAAGTATCACTAATAACTCCAAACAGGGTGCGGTTGTCGTCGTATATAATAATTAGTTATGTACCTGTTAGTTACATACAAAGTAAACACGAAACGCGTCTTATTTACAATCCCGATTGGCTAGTATAGGTATACAGTAATATGCGGAAAGTAACCGTATACTAGTTGTTCTGGCGAATATCAAATCACTTCGTGGACTTGCCTGGTATACAAAAACCAAACTACATTCCGAATCGTATCGATTGACGATGATGATGCCATAGATCGGGTTTTTTCTCGGGTGCTATTGACACTTTCTAGAAGTAATGGCTCGATGAAAAGCATGAAGTGATGTAAAGTGTTTGAAAATATTTCTACTTTGAAGATAAATTACTCCTATTCTTGGGTATAATAGTAGGTAGTTTTAAAGGCTTCCATTGATACGAGTAGTTTTTGTATCAATAGAATTAATTTTTATCGATAAAAAATGCAGGCCCGAATTAACTTATAAAAAATGCTAATAAATTGACGCCGAGGGAATAAGAAATGTAATTTAAATACATTAGTAACTGTTATTTATATTTTAGTCAACAAATAAAATAATTGTTTGCAAAACATGTGCTAACTCAAGTCGTGAAAAACTAGTACATAGTAGTAATGAAAGTGAATCTAAAGGCTAGATACTCATCTCCTTAATAAAATATATCTGATGCCGAAGATCAAATTGTTTGTAGTAAAAGGGATGTTTCCTACTCCTTTTTAATAGCCAATCTGTGTACCTCAGATTTTCCAAAGAGGAGGACAAACACTATACTAAATATAAATGCCCTAAAGGCATGTTCTACTACCGTTGAAGTCATCAGACTCCCCACAGCAGAACAGGTATCTTAAGTGTAGAGTTAGAACTTCCATTATCTTCTTTTTTATTGACTTGGCAACTTTTAAATCTGTGTGTTTCCGATAGTTTTCACCCGATGATCCAACTCTGTCAAATACTTTCAAATAATTGGGAAAAAGTTTTGAAATTAGAAACATATTATACCCGATCTAAAGACCTGTAGATGAAGTGAGCCAAATATAGAATACCGAAATGTTTTTTGTACATATTAAATTCAAAATGTCTTCACAACACCCCTTGTTTTTTATGTAGGTTCTTTAACCTTTGAAAGCCATAATTAATTATTCATTATGTTAAATATTCTATTGAAAATTGTATTTTTGTACCTAATATGAAATATGTCCCTAATATGGAATATGTCCCTAATATGGAATATATGTTTCAAGAAAAAATATTCTATTGTTTTCTGCCTCTAAATAGTGAACATGGCACCAACCTGAACATTGCTTGTACTGTATTCTTTACTTGTAGGTTCAAAATTGCACCATTCCATATTAGGAACATCGCCATTTAATATTTATTAATAGATTTACACAATACCCCTAACACTAGTCAAATTTGCTATTCAGGAATAAATAGCTCAAACACATGTTCTGCATAAAAAGTTGGTCGTCGATAATCCTCTTGTGCACTAATACTAATTAATACATACCTGCAAAATGTCCGATTTTACGAAAAAAATAAAAAAACTTTTGTGACGACTTTTGCATTTATCGTTCACTGGTCTATTGGGGATAAAATGTGATAGCCTGCACTACATTTGGATACGATTAACGCGGCGTTGCCAAAGCTAGTTAAAATAATTTAATGGTATTACATTTTTGGAACATATTCCATATTCTATATTTGGCAATTGGTGCAAGATTTTAGAACAATAAATATGGAATAACTAGAATGAAGATATAATGCTTGGCATTCTACATTATATTCTTCATAGTTTAATAGACCCCTTTAATCCCCATTTTCAATCAAATTTTTCAGAATCATCCCCTTATAAAGCTGAATTTTTCCTGAAGATTTTAATTTGATATCGTTTTTTGTATCCGAGTTAGATTTTTTTTTCAATATTTCAACCCCCCCCCTTATCTACCCATTTGTATCTGTTTATTCATTCCCTCATAAAGCTTGATTTTTACTACACATTTCATGTTGATATCGCTTCTGGTTTTTGATTTAAATTTTTTTATTTCAACCCCCTTGATTCTCGTTTTATTCAGATTTTTTTTTTAAATCAATAAGTTTTGTCTCCTCATAGAGCATGATTTTTGCCAGAAATTTCAGGTTGATATTATTGTTCGTTTTTGAGTTAGAATTTTGTTTAAATATTTCAATCCCACTTAACCCCCTATTTTTATTTAAATTTTTTTCTGGATCAATAAGCTTCATCTTCTTATAGACCTTGTTTTTAACTAAAAATTTCATGTTGATATGGCTTTTCGTTTTCATTTTTGATTTATTTTTCTTTAATTTTAACCTCACTTAAACCCCCTATTTTTAATCATTTTTTTTTAATCAATGGATTTCTTCCCATTATAAGGTTGAGTTTTACTAAAAATTTCATGTTGATATCGCTTTTCGTGTTTTTTGCTTGCTCTTTGTAGTTGGGTACAGGAACAACATGTACATGTACTATGTTCTGGTGATCTAATAAATTCCAAATAAAGTTGCTTATCGATAGACTTTTTCGTTTTTTGCTGGCAATGAAATATATTCTTCTAGACATCAATAAATAAATTACTTTGCAAGCATTTTCTGTCGTTCGATTTTACTACTTCCGGTGTAGGAATTTCGGCCACGTGACTGGTTATTTACGTTTTTCAACGAAATTAGGGATATAGCTTAAACGCGATATTTCTGAATCTGCAAGTATTTGTGTCGACAAAATTGTTGAAAATCAAAAAATGCAACCTGTTTTTTGAAATAGGTGTAAAATCGGAACCAAAAGTTAAAAAAGTGGGTTCATTGTTTTCAAAATGTTTCTATGACTCTCAAATAAGAGTATTGCCCTTGCAAACATTTTTTATTCAGTAGTTATACCCCATGCAGCCTTTTATAAACCATGGTTTTTGAGAAAAAAAAAAGTCAAAATAGTCGTAGCAATTTACTTGATTTATGAGGTAAAATAAACATTGCATAATAAGCAGTTTAATTCAACGTTTAGGACCATATTTACAATTTTTTGTCATTTTTTTACTGGACATTGAGTAGAAATTAATGTTATTTAATTATACTTTTCTCAAGCACTTTTTAAGCACATTTTTTCAGCTGAGCGAACAGTAACATTTTAAATTACATCATGTTTACCGGGCCAGCACTATGATGTTTATGGACTGTTCGATTCGACTAATTTCACCATGTTGATATATTTGTCAGAAAAACTATTACAAAACATGCGTGGGTTGTATCTTGTCAAAAGCGTCGTATAATTTTCACTTCACGTTTATTTGGGTGTGGCGAGTTGTAACTTACTGAGGATTTTTTTGGCTTTATGTGTAAGAATCAAAAATATATAAAATGGAAGAGAAACCGTAAGTAGAATACATTATTATCTGAATAAGGAAGATGGAGCAGTGTTTCCGAAACATATGTAGTGCCTGTACTTAAATTTTATAAAAACAATAAAAACGACCGAATAAACTAGTGAACTTTTTATTTATATAAAATATTATCTATATTGCTAACTGACGCATATCTCGCCGAATATTGCACAAGGGTAAAGTTAATATTTTAAGGTTATGCGCAGATTTAACCTTAAACATTATTAACAATTGCATCCGTTAAATTAGAAATTAAAAACTATGTTTTAGTCGATTATGGTAAAAATGAAAATCAGACGTTTAAGTAGAAGACAGAGAAAGTAGAAGACACAGAAACAAAAAAGAATAAAACTTGTACCAATAATTGTATGCACAGATTGTGATAAATTTGGTAAATGTCTAGTTTGATCTCATTTCTATTAAACAAAAACTAAGCATAGGTACTTTTAGGTATTGCTATTGTTAACAAAAAGTTCCATATCTTGTGCAAGTGAATAATAGAGACACAAATATATTTTTTAATTATTTAGTACAAAAATAGTTATTTATGCAACAAGTGTGTAAAGTTACTCTTTCTTGACGAATGTGAATGTTGTCACACGAGCCGTAGGCGAGTGCGACAATCACATGAGTCATTCCCTATACGTCTTGTCTTTCCCTATACAACGCTGCTGAGTTTTTGAAAATCGAATCACTCGTTTAGAATTATGGAGCCTTGAAAGTTAAACAATAATGCGTGACGGATAATGTAAAAAGTTTTCAATGCTTACCGTATTAGTCAAATACTCGAAGTGCTGTCCGCCAACTTGCATACAGTGATACAAGTTATCTTCAAACTGGCTCCATAATTTTCTAAACGAGTGGCTCGATTTTCAAAAATTCAGCAGCGTGGTATAGGGAATGACAAGAACCTTTTAATGAGGTATCACTTGACCTCCCTTCTCCTTTTAAAAAATTTGGAGGGTGACACCCCTACTGAGAAAGTTGAAGGTTTTACTATGCTTTTTGCGTCAAAAGATGTTCCCTTGACAAACAAACTTGATTTGTTTTTGGATTTCGCCTAAAAGTTATTTTCCACCCTGTAATGCCTTGCGGTACGTTTATACTATATTAGTGTAATTTATTAGAATTTTTTGTTCGCAGATTTTGAAATAGCGATTTTCTAATACCATTACCAACTTAGAAGACAACAGCATACGATCTTCAAGCGACGAGGAAAAATTTGGCAGAAGATACGACGGGGTTTATGAGTCAAACAACGGTTGATCAACTACAAGAGCTGATGCCCCAAAGTGTTATGAGTCAACAACAGGAACTGAACGAAACTTTATTGAAGTTTATGTATCCACGCAGAAATTCTGTGTTTGTCCCCTTAGCTGCTGTGGCCGTATTGATATATGAAAAACTGTACTAGAAAACATCGTAGTAGATGGATGTTCCATCACCATGGGCACCTAGGAATTCTTATGCGGAATCATTGGGAGATACGGGTGAGAATGTTCCTATTATTTTTCTTGGTCAGTTTCTCTTCATGGTCTTTTCTTTACAAAGTCCCATAGCCCATTTCTTAATTGAAATCTTTTTCTACCCTTGCATTCCAATTCCCCGTTGCATTGCCTATAGAGTTTAGTTTCATATCTCAAAAACACTGCAAGTACTCTTACGAGGGGAAATACTTATCTCTTGTTGTTTATATTCTACCTTAAAACAGTAGTTGGCATCTCTAAGGTGCCAGGTATCTGAGTTTTTGCTTTATGAATAATTAATAATAATAATAATAATAATTTTTATTGCTTATCAACTTATACAAAGTTACAGCAAGAGTTTGAGTGTAGTCACAGTAACATAAACATAATTCAAATTGAGCTAAAAGTAAAGTAAAAAAAAAAAAAAATATATTAAATAATCATAGAATACTAGAATACATTATTCGTTCAAAATAAATGATCTCAATTTTAATATGTTACAAATATATGAGTAAATATACTTAGCATCATTGATGGTCAAATTTTCTAGTGTTGCAATAAGAGCATTTATATTTTCAAGTGATTGAATTTTAGGCTTCATAACATTGTAAATCGGACATTCAAAAAGAATATGTAAAATAGTTTCGTTTTCCGCCTTATTACACACTGTACATATACTTTTGGGATCTATTGTGTACAAAATGTTATTTACAGTGAATTTTAGCTGATATTTGTTACTTAAACGAAGCTGGGCAAGTGTGCGTGTGATGTGAATTGGTAATTTTAATAGTAGGTAACTTTTAGGATTTTTTCCAGTTGGAAATGACGTATAAAAAGATAAAAAGTGGCATCGTTCGGAAAAGGAGACATCCAGATTATACAATCTGTTATAATAATCAGATAACAGCTTTTTTGTGTTTAATTTTAAAGTTCTGGCATTGAGGTTATTCCATAGATCTAGATGATTAATAGATGTAAATATTTCTTTAACTTGAGCAACCCAATTATATTTCTTATCCGAAGAACCTATCAAAAGGAGTTGTTGCTTAAAACAAAGTTTAGGATAGCGTTCGTCACTCATATTAAGTATTTTAAGTAACCAATTTAGTGTCATTTTAAATATATTAAATGCATATTTCACTCTACCAGTTTCTAATCTGATTGCACTATCGGGAGTATTACGAGGAACTAAGAGTATTCTTTTAAGAAATGAAACTTGCACTCTTTCTAATAAATCTTGGTACCTCAGACTCCAAACAGGAGAACAGTTGGACATAAGACTGAGCGCCAAGGATTCAAATATTTTAATTCTAGGAGGCCAGGTGTCAATTTTAGCTTTGGACATTATAGGTATTATAGCTCCTATTCCTTGCTTTGCCTTATCAACTGATGATAAAGCCATATCATGGAATAACCCAGAAGAAGAAAACGTCACACCTAGATATACATACTTATTGGCAACTTCTATTAGTTCTGAGTTAAATATAAAAGGAAAATTATTTTTTTGGAAGCCACCTCGAGAAAATGACATGATTTTGGTTTTTTTTGTATTAACTGTTAGATTATTTAACAAAATATATTTTTCTAAAATTTTAAGTTTCTTTAAGACGTCAATCTCAGAGTGAGCCAATATTACCATGTCATCAGCATAAAGCAGCATAAGGACATCATGTAAATTATCAATATTTACTCCCTGAGCACCATTTGCATAAAAGAAATCTTCTATGTCTGATAAAAACAGGGCAAACATTAGTGGACTTAACGATTCCCCTTGCAAAACACCGGATGTTACATGAAAAGGGTTAGATAATCCATCGAGGGATTTAATTTTGACAGTTGCTTTAGAATATAAGTTTATTATTACATTGAGAATGTTTGCACTTATTCCTAGTCCAAATAGTTTATTCCATAGTAATGTGTGATTTATAGAGTCAAATGCTCTTTTGAAGTCAACAAAAATTGCAAATAGTTTTCTTTTTCGATGTCTAATATGAATATGTATTACAGAGCTAAGGGTATGAACATTATCAATACAACCTCGACCGGTTCTGAAACCTGCTTGACATTCTGGTAGGATATTAGAGTCATCTGTCCACATAGAGAGCCTAGTTAGAAGAATATTAGTGAATAACTTTACACAACAATTAACTAAAGCTATTCCTCTGTAATTGGCTGGGTCATCTACGGGCCCATTTTTGTGCAACATAGACAGTAATATGCTAGACCAAGTGTCGGGAACAGTACAAGTTTCAAAAATACGGTTGTAGAGTGAAGTTAAGTAGATAATCCAATTATGAGGAAGATTTTTAAAGAATTCGTATGAAATACCATCGCTACCTGGAGCTTTTTTGTATTTACAATTATTTAGAACACCGTAAATCTCCTCAGTAGTGATGGGAGAATCAAGATATGGATGGCGAACATCAAAATAAGATATACTATTAGTGAGAGTAGCAGGATATACATTTGAGTAAAATTCATTCCAAACTTCTGCAGTAAGGTTGTGTGATTTTGAATTACAGCGAAATTGCTTTACAGCCATCCAAAACTCTTTAGAATTTGACAAATTAGTAAGTCTGGATACATTTTCATTGTGATAATCTTGTTTTTTTGTTGTCGTTAAATTTTTGAATTGTTTTTTTAGTGCAAGATAGTTGTTTTTAGCCTCTTCAGAAAAATTATCTTGTTTTGCTTTTTTAAGTGCTACTTTAAGTTGTTTTTTTAAATCTTTACAAGAAGTGTCAAACCATGACTTATTTTTATTATTGTAATTAATATACTTTGTAGGATTAGTGTATTTAATTAGGCCTAACTGATTAGCCGTTTCAGACACTGCACTGTATAGATTATTCATAGACTTATTTACATCGGCTATAAATGTGACTTTACTAGAATTAAGCATAGTTAATTTGTAATTTAATGCCAGATTACACTTCCAATTCAGCGATTTGGTCGAAGAATTAATATGAACACCAATAGGTGGAGCAGAATGGTTTAAATTAAAATTAAACATTAAATTTGTTGGAAAATGATCTGATAAAAAATCGTCGAAACTCACAAAAAAGTTGTTAACCTCTGATATATATAAGTTACTCACCCAGACAAGATCCACTACACTTTTGCCCAGCTTGCTTACATAAGTATATTTGGCAGGCCTATCCAGCGAAGTTCTTCCATTTAGAAGTGAAAAAGAGTTATTAACCATAAATTCAAGTAACAAGCGTCCTCTAGTGTTTAGGGTTGTGTCTAAACTTACCCTGTCCTCATACAAACTTGAGTTTTCAAGAACTTCACTGGGTATAGTGCCCATATTAGATACCCTGCTGTTAAAATCACCACCAATTACAATTACAGTGTCAGTGTATTTTTCTGTTATCTCGGTCAGTGTAATCTGAAAACTTTCTAAAATAAAATCAATATTTATTGATGGCTTTAAGTATAAGTTACATATTATTATTTTAAAATCATTTAAACTGAACAAACAACATATCCACCAAGATGATTTACATAAAACAAAAGCATTAAAAGTGTTTCTATAGAAAATGCACAAACCCCCACTTCCTCTACCTAAGGATTTTTCTTTTACCGCACACGCACTTACTACACTAAAGTCATTTAAACCTACTTCGGTTGCCGATGCAATCTCCGATGTAACCCATGTCTCACTAACACAAAGAAAGTCATATGAAGTGGTCGATGAAAGTAGGTTCTGTAAGTTTCTATAACCATGACAATTCCAGAAAGTTATAGTTAGTTTTTTGTTGAGGTTGAAGTTTTGTTTATTTTGAGAGTGCTTTGGTTAGGGGAGGATTCTTCATCACGACCTCTTTTTGTGGTGATAATTGGGACAATCTGTGGATGACCATTAATGAACTTAATTTTTATATTTTCTCCTTTAGCCTTTCGGTTGTCTAATTCTTGAAATACTAAAGATAACTCTTCTTTTTGCCGAGGTGTATAGTCATTTGCAACCTTGACATTTGGATATTTTACCTTGGGCAATTTGTCTTTATTACGTAAAACTAGGAGGGCACTTTCTTTGGATGAAAACTCAATTTTTACCGGTCTAGGATTACTTCTATTTTGTGCTTTACCAATTCTGTAGAATTTTTTAAAACTAACATTAGCTTGATTTAAAGTCAGTTGTAGGATATCTTTAACTGCTACTTCCAAATCCAGAATTTCATCAACACCATACATGATTACATTTTTTTCCCTATCAATTCTACTTTTGAATTCACAGTACAATTCCATTGAGTTCAATGGTTTGACTTGTTTTTCAAGTTCAGAAATTCGAGTTTGCATAAATGAATTCTCTTTCTGCAGAATAGTAATTGTTGTCATACAAGAATCAATTTTCTTATTTTGATCCAACAAAATTTTATGTATATCTTTAACACTTTCTGCCAAACCAGACAGCTGATCAGTTATTAATTGAAATTGAGCCTCAATATCTACACCACTGGTTTATAAATTAATGTAGTCCTAAATCGATAGATATCTGAATAGTATAAATCCAGTTTTTTCCACACTCGATAGTTGGTTTTACGATAAATTAAATAGATAGGTACTCACTGTTTTGGTAATTTCAGCAAAAAAATCCAAAAATATAATATATTTAGAAAAGTTTTTTAAAATTATTAATATTAATAACTCTTGAAAGATCGTTTCACAAAAATAAATAATCACTTTACTTTCTAATTTAACAAAAATTATTTTAAAGAGAGTACAGACAATGTACGTGTTGTCAGGTCAAAGGTTCAACCCAAACTCTGCTTTATGAATAATTGTCTAAGAGCCGTTTCGTTAGGGCTGATTCAAGTGCCCATTCAGGGTTTTCATTTTCATGTTGTTCGATGTTTTTGGTATTTTATTTTCTCTTCTGGTGATTTTCCCGTCTGTTATTGTTATTTGTTTTTTTCTGGTATCCATTCAACGTTTTCTTCTTTATGTCGTTAGAATTCTTTGTCTATTTGCACTGGGTATTTTGCTTTCTTTTCTGGTATCCATTCTCTGTTTTCGTTTTCATGTCGTTCGAATTCTTTGTCCGCAGGTTCTTGGTATTTTGTTTTCGTTTCTGGTATTCATTTAGTGTTTTCCTATATATTAATGTAATGTTTCAAAATTTTGTTAGCTACCTCGTTTAATTTTTTTCTTAGTTAGTTTTTGCCAATTTAGAACAGCATACGATCTTCAAGTGACGAAGTTGGGATAGCGGCAGATAAGAAAAAAATTGGCAAGAGGTACGACCAGAGATAACAGGAAATGTAACTACTAACAAATACCGTGTGGTCCTGAATAAGACATATTCTAAGGGACACAGGAGGGTATAATATCCGCTGTTGTCATATGCCTATTTCATTATTTTCGTTTTGTTTACAAAATTATTTACATATATTAAATTTTTTTTTGAAAAAGATGTTTATTTTATTCCAATTATTGATAGTCTAATGTTCGTCCGCCTATGTTTTATATATTCCTTATGACAGCAGAGGGTATATTTTTAGCTGTTTGATTATTCAAACATATTGCAACCTTCGAGCATTGCAAATTGCACAACGGGTCATATTTTACATATTTTTCATGTAAGTTTATTCTTTGCACTTCTCGAAGACAAATTATATGCGTTTTAAAGGTAAAATATTAATCGGATTTCATTAATGTTGCTTCAATCTTTAATGGAGATTGTATTTTATAATTTCGGGGTAAAATTCCAGCCTGCTCAAGGAAAATCCTCCATTCCCCTTAAATGGCCTAGGCACCTCAACTTATTAATTTTAATAGCTTGGGACTATATCAGAGTGACAACCAACCCTGGAGTTTTAGAATGAGAAATAGCTTTCGGACGAATCTGCTGAATTTTATATACAGGGTATTAGTACATTCTACCAACAACGTTCTACCCCTGAGAGATCTCGTTAATTGTTGAATTTTGATATAGGAACATGAAGTTTAAAATCAAAATGCAAAATTTGCAATAAATCAAAAACGTCTTTAAATATTTTTTCAAATATGCCCTTTAAGAAAGTAATATTTTGACATAAAATAAATGTTGAAAAATTTAACCAGTGGCTCGCTATCAAGGTTAGTAGCAATTTTTCCCCTATTTTTTACCCTACTTTTTTTAATTTTTAATTTTTTTTAATTCTCTGTACATTTTTAGTTAAAAAAGTAAAAACCTTTTATGGAGTTTAAATGAACAGCGTCGCAGAAATTTGCTTCTAAACAAAACTCTGCATGTACTCAAGTCAAAATTTCTTTATTGTTGAAGAATTAATTACATTCTTATTAACAAAATACATAACATATAAGAAAGCTAAAAACAAAAGTAAAAATTTTTGTTTTTAAAAATAAAATATAATATAAAGAACAAAAATGTATATGCACAACACCAAGTGCAAATATGACAATTGACAAATATATAATATACAGATAAATTAAAATGAGCTACTTAATTCAATCGATCACAGAAAAATTCATCCAATTTGTAGTAGGCCTTTTCGAGCAAGAGTTTCTTAACTTGCATCTTAAAAAAAATACACTCGGGGACTGCCACGGTAAAGCTATTGCATAGCATTTTTTGTCAACTTATGCAATTATAATTATTTATTTATTTATTTTATTTATGTAGTATTTTTTTTTTCTTTGATATTAATTCAAGTTACTTTTTGAGCGTGGTGACCGATAAGAAAACAATTTTTTTTTTTTTATTGAATAAATGAGAAGTTAATATTGTTTAAAATATTTTTATTATCTTACAATACATGTAGGTTATTCAGGAATTTTTATCATTGAAACCATAGGTTTATGGTAACTGAAATAAGAAACATAAGTTTGAGACTTGATATCCTCTAAATATCTGGAAAATACCGCGGCAATGGCATTATTCATTTTCAAATTCAATTTTTCCGAAATTGTGTCTAAAAGAGATAGAATCAGTTATGAGCAGTTAGCAGCTAGTCTACACGCATACGTCTAGTCGCACGCACACAAACACCGTGCCGAAGTCTGCCGAACTGAAACGACGTTGGACGATGCACGGATTTCAACGCCGCACCGCTGTGCCGGTCGGAATGGGGGGTGTTAGGTTTATTTTCGTTACGGAATTACGAAATTTCTTGATTCGGTCGACAACTCAAAGCCCGCGATAAAAGCTATACAATAGCTTAATATTTTTAATGAGTCAGTACTTCTTATATTAATTGGCAAGTGGTTATATATCTTCTTCCCGCTATACACATTAGAGCCATATACCAATACGGAAGAGGGTATAGTCAAGTGAAGGTAAAAGATTCTTTGAGTATTCCTGGAGATAATATTACATTTATATTTTTTAAAAACTAAACGTAACGTTTCTAAAATAAACAGACAAGTGAGTGTTATTATATTGTGCCTAATAAATAATGGCTTACAAGAGACACTATCATCAACTTTGCACATATGTCTTATGGCCCTCTTCTAAGTCAAAGACTCTAGAAAACAACTCGGAAGAACATGTTCCCCAGAAACTTATAGCATATCGCAGATGGGATTCTACCAATGAAAAGTATACATTCCTTGCAACCGAAATATCTAAGTTGTATGCAACAATTTTAACTGCAAAACATCCAGAGGGGACAGCTTCTTACACAAACTATTAACATGGATTTCAAATTTTAATTTCTGGTCAACGAATAAGCTTAAGAATTTATTTTCGGGTTTTTGCAAATTTGTTGCTGTCCAACTGAAATTATAGCGATATCGCCACTGAATGAGACTATATTTGTTTTTGATATATTAAGAGATAAATAATTTGAATTACACCATTCTTTAATCTTAATAATGTCTTTGTTATTAGACAACTCTTCAATATTCTCACTTTCCCAAAGTATCGTTGTATCTTCTGCAAATATGGTGAAGAATCCATTAATATTGACATTACTAATATCATTAACATGAATTAGGAATAAAACCGGTCCCAGAACGGATCTTTGGGGAATCCCGTAGTGAATCATAGAAAGCATTGATGTTTGTTTATTGAAAGAAACTCTTTGTACTCTAGTCTCCAAATAAGACTGGAACCACTTTAGAGCTATTCCTCGGAATCCATATTTTTCTAGCTTGCTCAGCAATATACTGTGATTTACACAGTTAAAAGCTTTGGATAAATCATAGAATACTGCAGCAGCAACCTTGTTATCATTTAAATTGAGGCATAATTTTTCTAGAACAGAAAACATAGCTTCAGTGGTATTTTTACCCGATTGAAACCCAAACTGAGATGTAGATAGCACTACGTGATTTTTAAGAAAACCTAACATTCTTATCATAACCAATTTTTCAGTAATTTTTGCTAAAGTGGGTAATAAAGAAATGGGTCGATAGTTAGGACAATTATGATCACCGCCCTTGAACACAGTAATAACATTGGCTATTTTTAAAGAACCACTGAAAGAACCTGTCCAAAATGAATGATTGATTGATTTTGCTAAAACATTTAAAGCATCTTTGGAAGATATGAAAGAAATTAACTGAAATTTCATCCCAACCTGAGGAATTCTTTTTTGTGGACACAAAGGTCTCTTATGACTAGTTTTTGATTTACAGGTTGTTGAACTTGCGAAATCTTATAATTCACTTAGAGACTCTCTATGATTACCAAAACATAATACCAACCTTTTTGGAAAACAACCTATATAAGGTGAAATTTTTTAAATTCAAGTAGAAAAACTGCATATTTAAAAAAGTATATAAATGGGTTATTTATATGAGGTTATATAAGTTTGTGTGTAAACGATTATCAAAAATACACGTGTACAGAATGAGTGTCGCTATTTTACAATATCCCCTGTATATCGTAATGTATCCCAAATTAGTACATCACATCAACAAAAATATATACTTCGGACATCATATGCAGAAAGAGTAAAAAGTTATATAAAATTCAAATATGCTGTCGTGCAACCAGTCCGGGCCTGATCTTTGTTTATCTTACCGTCGTTTAAGCCGTTCTCATGTGGTTCCGCTGCTGCTGTCCTCGAAACTCGGTCATGTTGCTGGCGTGCGGACTCTCGGAGGAAGGGTTTTCGAAAATCGTCTGGAGCATTGAGATTCTTTGAGACTGGACTGGATTTTTCTAGGCCGTTACATTTTTGTTTATATATATATATATATATATATATATATATATATATATATATATATATATATATATATATATATATATATATATATATATATATATATAAGTAGATTATTTTGCCGTTACTTTAGTTTAGTTTAAAAATAAATGTTGTCAAGTAAAGATAGTAATTATAAATCAGTGTAGTTTTGAATACAAATAAATTAGTTATAAAATAAGTTTGTGAATTTAGTGATTATAAATTAGAATAACTAAACTATTTTTAAATAAACAAACGTAAAACAATACTTTTTCAAAACTGCCTGCAGAGAGGTAATTAATCGGTCAAATCAAGAATGATATTTATATATTAAAACAATGTTAATATTAATGTTAACAAATTTATTTTCAGAAATTAATCTATGTTCCTATGCATTTTTTCCTGTATAGGAT
Organism: Psylliodes chrysocephalus; assembly: GCA_927349885.1. Lineage (NCBI taxonomy): Eukaryota > Metazoa > Arthropoda > Insecta > Coleoptera > Chrysomelidae > Psylliodes > Psylliodes chrysocephalus. The sequence goes on from OV651813.1 coordinate 40,898,748, forward strand.
CAATTATATTATTGCTTCCTGTCTATTTTTTTGTAAGTTAACTTAGTATTAGTAATAATTTGTGAAGGTAAAGGTACGTGATAAAATTCGTAGGATTAATCAAACATACACACCTAACATATACACATTACACATACCTAATAACTATTAAATTAATATTTAAATTAATTTACCTACAAAAAAATTAGCAGAAGTAATGAAATCGATCCTATACAGAAAAAAAAAACTAATCATAGGAACATGGATTAACTTGTGAAAATACACTTTTTGACATTGTTGTTTTCATATTTCAAAAGCATACTTGATTTGACCTATTAATTACCTCTCTACAGAATTGATGTGATATCCTTATTTGGAATATATTACACGGTATATTGTAAAGTTTGTTTAATTTAAAACAGTTCATTTATAATTTATTTACACTATGTACTTATTAATTTATTTATACTCGAACACTATTTATATTTTACCCTTCTAATTTATTTAACAATTTACGTATACTACTTTATATCACATTTACTTTATCGATGTTCTCACAGCTACGACTGCTAAACAATGTGGCGCTATTTATATAAAGCAGTATCTGCTCGAGAAGATTCTCGGTGGTCTAGAAGCTGTGGAAATTTTTCCTCCACGCGTCGGATTTCATACAGAGAAAACACTCTAGTCGAACGACAATATTGTAAAATAGAGAACTCACTGAAACAACACACGTGTATTAGAGTCATTTAACCGCACCCAGTGCGGTAATAAATGTAATAAAATCATAAAACGTTAAATACAAACTATAATTTTCATTCGACATACGTAATGAACAACTGCACTCTAATTATTTTGATAAAGAGCATATTATAATAACAGTGACAATAAACATATATTTATAGCACAAGCCGTAGGCGAGTGTCTAAATCATACGAGTTAAAATCAATAATTAGACGCGAATAAAATATTATACTTTATCTGCGACTAACAAATAATTTTAAAATTTAAAAAGGTTTTTAATTTCCTGAAATATTCATGTCAATATTAAGTTAATTGTACTTTCTAACCAGGCTATTTCTATTAAAATGCGTAAGTCGGATCAGATTTATTTTTTTTGTAAACAAATCTTTTAAGAGTTATTAAAAATTACAAAGATGCAAAAAATATTTCTATATTTTTGGAATAAAAATAAGAAAGTTTTTAGCGTAGGCTCTAAAAAGTTATCACCAAGTTTGTATTGAGAGAACTTTCTGATAAAGATCATCTCAAAACGTGACTTTTAGTCACAGAACAATATACAGCAAAATTTTACACATTATTCTTTTTATGCGCAAAATATTAAAAAAACTGTTATGTTTTTTTACCGACTTAAGGTGATTACAGCACCCCCTTATAATTTTCGGACAAGCACATCTCCAAAAGTAATTTTTTTAAAAAATTAAAATTTTGGAAAACTATATTAGGCAATAATATCTAGAATATGCATATATTTTAAATTTTTAATTTTTTCTAGTTTTCGAGAAAAAAAATCAAAGGGCTTTAAATTTTGAAATATCATAATGAAAATAGAAGCATTTCTCAACAGCAGTATTCTTAATATAATCCCCAAATTTAAGCTCTTAATATCTTGTTAATAATTTTTTAAAATTCGCCGAAATTAGTGGCTAAAACGCTTCGTTAAGTGCTATTTTCTGGTGTAAACTGGTGGAAACTGGTGTAAATCGTTGCAAGAAACGAATGAATACTCAGAGTGTACGATACGATAGTTAGAGACGCGTTACACCAGAAAGCAGCACTTAACGAGGCGTTTTAGCCACTAATTTTGGCGAATTTTAAAAAATCATTAACAAGAGATTAAGAGCTTAAATTTGAAGATTATATTAAGAATACTGCTGTTGAGGAATGCTTTTATTTTCATTATGATATTTCAAAATTTAAAGCCCTTTGATTTTTTTTCTCGGAAACTGGAAAGAACTAAAAATTTAGAATATATGCATTTTCTAGATATTATTGCCTAATATAGTTTCCCCAAATTTTAATTTTTTAAAAAAATTACTTTTTGAGATATCATTGTCCGAAAATTATAAGTGGGTGCTGTAATCACCTTAACCAGATGATTTTGGATATAGGATAGAAAAAAAATTAAAGTCCGTATCACAGAAACAATGAGCGCCAATTACCTCCTGAAAACAACTACTCCTTTGGCTAATACCACAACATTCCATTATATCAAAAGGTGAATAACAAAGAGAAAATAATTCTAACTTTGATTCTGCTTCCTAAGCAGAAAGTAATTCTTTGACCGATTTAGTCTTTATTAGGACGCTTCAGCAAATAGACAATCTAAATTTTCTATCTAGAATTATTTTCTATCTCTGCTATTCACCTTTTGATATAATACAATGCCCGTTGCAGTATTAGCCAAAGGAGTAGTTGTTTTCAGTCGCGCGTTGTTTCTCTGACACGGAATTTGAGTTTTTCTTTTTTAAATAATCCTATTTTTACCCCAGCAGTCTATAGTTAAACTATGTACCAACCTTTTGAAGACACCCTGTATAGGACATTCAGAAAAAAATATGCATCGAATGCAGACGATTAATTTAAAACTTCCAAATAAAACCACTCGACCTGAAAGATTACGTACGTGCATAAACTTCTCGAGTGAATCACGGAAACTCGATTCCTTCACCCTATACTCACACAATCACCTAATTAAAATTCCACTTCCGTGACCTTTGTTCAAGACAAAACTAGATCAGAAAGAAGCGACAAGCCGTGCATACCCGGTGCTGATGCCGTGCCGGTGCAACGAGCCAGCGAGCGGGCAATAACACAACAGAAAATATAGTTTAGTCCAAAGGGTGCAGCATAATGTTGATAGCTCAATGAAAAACCGCCACAAGTCAAAAAACAAAGAAAATTACATTTTTGGTTTAATGGATGTAAAATATCATTGAGTTTTTATTATTTCAAATACCGCCAAAATCCAAAATATCCTTAGAGATGCCCGAAAATCATTTAAAATCCAGCCACACACTGTTTCTAAAACTGCCTCAACTCGGAATAATTTCTGTAAAAACGCCCAAATGTTTTACAAACTACGCAATAACTCAAGTTTGGGTGATTTTATAATTGTAATCGTTAATTTTAACAGCATAATATCGTAGCTTTTAAATAAAATATAAAGATTTTATGCCAAAAACAAAATAATGTTAAGAGAGGCTTGCAAAATATATCTTATTATTACATATAATATAATATAATAATATAATAAAATATATCTTATTAATTAATTGCCACTCAGTCTTTAGTCTAGAAACATCTTTAAGTAAACAGAAATTGAAAGAATCACTCTTCTTCTTGTTAATTATAAACCCTAATGATAAACTAAATAAAGTATCTTTAGTATTTTGTTTACAGTATTCAAAAGATTCTTTCAATAGTACAGAATCATCTAGGAATATACTACAGATAACAACCCATTATCTCTAAGAGTGGATATCACAGGTTTCACAATTTTGCTAAAAATATAATTGAAAAAGAATCTTAAATACTTTTGCTTGAGATCTTGATATTAATTATAAAATTTAAAACATTTTCGATTTGACGGTGTACACAACTTGGCACCAAAATGAAAAGTGAGCCACGCCCGCAAGGGCGGGAACTGCATGGAGGGTGAGGTTATGAGTTTTGGCTTTGGACTGTAGTGCACAACTAGCTCATAAATGAGTACTACGTTTACTTATCATCTGAAGAAGGGAGGGCAGTGTATAATTCAGGCTCAACTGTTAAGTTAAACCATGCTGATGAATACATCCACATGGGAAGCCCAAAGGGCGAATAACTCCCTCCACTACTGAGGAATCTAGGGAATATAAACTGTTGAGGAAATTGAATAATGTAGGTTTGTACTATACACCTAGACTTGTTATAATCTAATGGATATATTAAATCGCAGTATTTGAAATCATGCAGAGAGCCCAATGCTGCCCAGTGCACAAAGAGAAACCCTTTGAAAAAACAATTCAAAATATTCACTAGGAAAACAGATTTAGAGAAAGGTATTTGAGCTGGCTTGAACAAAGGCCTTGATTAGATCTGACCTTGCCATGACAATGTCTAAATGAATACAATCTTAAACGTAATAGAAATAAAATGTTAGAAATTACCTAAAATATATTTTTTTTGTTATTAGAACACAAATTACGTATACTTTGTTAGTCGGTACGGTTACAGTCGGGGCACGGCCAGTTTTAGAGAGAGACCTTAAAAAGAACCAACTAAGAAGAATATTCATACCTACTCCTATGTAACTTGGAATTAACACTTACAAAAAAAAAATGTAAAATGTCCCTCATTGAAGGAAAAAAAAAACAATTAAAAAACCTTACCTAAAACCGAAAATGGTCCACTTACTATATTGGACAATAAGAACACTCATAGGTAAACAAGAATCGAGAAAATATAACCGAAAGAATAAACGTGAAAATAAGCCATGCTATATAGGGTGAGCGCTTCTTTGTACGAAAATCGAAGTTCGGCTATGACTAACTAGAGTTCCAGGTGGTTCTACCGTAGCACTGGAATTTAGAGAGTAAAAATTCGTAACTATTACAGAGGCTGGCATTTTATAATAGGAGTACTGACAGCTCTAGTGCATACAGGCTGAACCTTCGAGCATATATTATTAATATATATATATACTCTAAAAGCTGAACATTTCCAACAGACTAATGCATGAACAAAGTGGACATGGGAATAATAGCTATGCTACATCCGACAACACCTATTTGGGCCTAGAATACTGAAAAAGGTATAAGGTATTTCAATAAGAGTTTTCGCAAACTTTTTTGATATCCTTTTTCTGTTGAATTTTGCATCCATATCAGCACAATTTTAGCAATGTAGCGGTATATACTCGTGGTAAAACAGCGAATATACATTGATAAGAAGAGATTCGACAACTGATTCGCGAGATAATACCAAAAAGTGGTAACTCTGTAATTCAATATGTTCACTCGTGTTAAAGTTTAGAATTCTAACATAAATAATTGTAATTGTTGTATAAGAATTTTCGTCCTTCAATTGTAATTATGTGAACGAGGACATGTAAATAAGAAACATTACCTCCTTATAATTTGCCGACGTTTATTTTACGTCTTTATCAAGGCTTCTTAGGCAAATTCGTTAAAATTAGGTACATGAGATTTGGCGAAAAAGTTAAAATAATACATATGAGGAGCCTATTTCCAAAACTGGTTTAATCCATTTTATATCAAAACTAAGATCCAGGCGGCACTGCTTTTCTTTTTTAAACAGCTTTATGACAGCAACTAATTTTGGCACCAAAACCTGAGAAGTCCCCTGAAAATTGAATCATGAATATTGCGTACAGTAACAAAACTTTTTTAATCCATCGCAGTTACTGTTTCAACACTGTCTAAATCCATCTTTGACTTTTGTTATCAAAACTTATTTAATCGGTTGCATTGTGAATGGCGTGATCGTGTATATGTTATCATAATTGCTTTAGTCCTTGACATTACAGTCGTGTACTTCCCGCTTGTTTCTTGCAGGATTTGTTTTGTTTTTATTTCAGTTGTATTTTGATTTCCAACTGGTTAAGCCAGTTCCGAATCTCTTGATTTTATTTCGTGAGATATTAATAGAGTACTTAGTTTAAATAATAGAAAAAAACTATATTATGGAAGAATCTGTACTTCTAGCTACGCCTGGAAAGGGTAGAAAAAAAGTTAAGCGATGTGTGCAAGTGGAAAAAACCCAAAAGCAAAGTGCAAGGTAAGCTCTTTACAAATTATTGTATTTTGTGATGTTAAGTGGTTTCTTTGTTAAGTGTAAGGGGTTAAAGAAAAGATCCTTTATTTCTCACAAGTCAGTTTAATTGGCGACCGGTTTCGAAGCTGTCACTTCATCATCAGGCACACCTAAATGGAATGTCAAGGAGTCAGTTGTAATAAAAAACAATTATAAAAGCATGAACGGACTTTAACATATACAAAATAACAGAAAAAAACACAAAAGAAGTTAAACAATAACCTTGACTCACCTTGACTATTTCCATAAAGGAAGCGCTACATAAAGTTTAACAAAACGAGTTAAAAAAGTCATATGTAATACAATAGTATTTTTTTTTTAAAATATTGTAGGTTAGGTTAAACCGCGAGATGTCTGTTTGAATAAATTAATTAAAACACATGTAAGACAATTATTAACCAAACAACACAAAATAGTTTTTACAAGCACAAACAGTTTAAAAATTTTTAAGGATATAACGTCAATTAATGAAAGTAAAAAGTAAAAAGTAAAAATTATCAGACTCTCAAGACATCTATCTAGATTTTTAACGAATCAATGTAGTAAACTGTGAATTTTAAATTTAGCGGATAAATAGTGTACTAACAAAGGTGTTATATTTACTGAAAGTGAGTATAGGTGGCGGTGACAAAATTAATTGAAAGTAAAAATATTAAACTGGGAAATGAGAAAGCAAAAAATACTAACAAGAAAATTAGAACACTGAACAAGAAAATATGAAAATTCATATGTAAAAGGGAAATTTGAAGCAGATAATCAAAAGAAAAATTACTGTTACAGGAAACGGAAACTAAGTTGACAAGTACGAATGTCAAAAAAGAAAAGTCAAATTTTGGCGTATGACAACCACGTGGGAGAGTTTGAATAAACTATAAAGAAAACATTTAATAAGATGCGAGTGGGCAAAAATTAATGGAAACAGAGAAGAAAATCTAAATTGGGAGAGTTAATTAATTTGTGGTAAGTAACTGATTGAAGATCAAATGAGTGGGGGTATAAGTCTGAAATTAATTTAAATAAGCGCAGAGAACGTTGGGGTACTAATAAATTGAATTTGTGCATTCAAAGAGCAGGAGGGGCCAGATTTAATATTTTTTAAAATTTCCAGGTTCTCAAAGTTATTCAGAAGGAATTTATTAGAAGTCATATGCAAAATGTCGAAGCCAATGCTAGAATCAAAATCGTGACCAGTGTCTAACAAATGAGCAGCAAAGTGAGAAAAACCAGTAGTGTTAGTGTTAAGACAGCGTGTGTGCTCTTTCAGGCGTATTTTAAAATTACGAAAGGTCCTTCCCACATATGAGCATGGACAGTTCAAACAAGTTAGTTTGTAAACACCAGACTGATCCATAGGATCAATCTTATCCTTATTCCTAACAAATAGGCTACTGATGGAGTTGGACGTTCTAAAGCTAATTCTGAAGGAATCTTTGAACAAGTTGGCTATACGATATGAGAATTTTCCAATAAAAGTAAGTGAAACATACTTACGATTATCTGCTTCAATATTGGGAAGGGGGTCAATTATGTAACTATTGTTCTGATTACGTTCATTCTGTTTTCTATGAAGCATTTTATCTATTAAGTTCTGATCATAATTAAACTTTATGTAGCGCTTCCTTTATGGAAATAGTCAAGGTGAGTCAAGGTTATTGTTTAACTTCTTTTGTGTTTTTTCTGTTATTTTGTATATGTTAAAGTCCGTTCATGCTTTTATAATTGTTTTTTATTACAACTGACTCCTTGACATTCCATTTAGGTGTGCCTGATGATGAAGTGACAGCTTCGAAACCGGTCGCCAATTAAATTGACTTGTGAGAAATAAAAGACCTTTTCTTTAACCCCTTACACTTAATCCCTACTACTCACATATGGCTACCCTCACTACAAAGGTTTCTTTGTTTTCATAGGCATAGACCTAAGAGACTCCCCACTCATCCAAATTCCATTTATAAGAAGCCCAATTTTTCTTGTTCTACGTTGTCCATGCCAAACATAAGAAAATTTCATGACGCATTTTATGCAAATAGAAATAAGATAAAGCAAGACAAGTTCATTTTGAAACATACGTCACAAAGGCAGCCAAAAAGACGCCATCCTACAAAGGGGACACGTTCTAATTCAGTCACTGTCTCCTACTTTATTAAAACTAAAGAGGGTCAACGGGAAATTTGTAGCAAAGCTTTTCTTTCTATCCTCAATATTTCAAGATTTAGAGTCCAAAATGTGTGCAGGAACTATCTCGCCCAGGGTACTCAGCCGAAAAAAAAAATAGAGACAAAAGAAGCAGACAGTTTTTGACGAGAAAGGAACGTATAAGAAATTTTATCTTGAATCTAAAGTGCGTCAATTCACACTATGGCAGAGAAAGATCTCAACGTCAATATATGCCCAGCGACTGTAAGTAGTAGCAGGCGTTTGTGGAAAGCCTATTTTAACCAGAATTCAGACTTGCTTGTAAAATATGAATACTTTCGCAAAATCTTTGTTACAGTTTTAAGAGCCCTGCAACAGACGCTTGTTTAGGGTGTCTTAAGACTGAAAGGTCTAATTTCAATCTCAACTGGGCAAATGAAGACCGAACTAATATGCAGATTGAGAGTGCTAAAATTGAAAGCAAAAGTATTTGTTGAAATGCTACAATTCTCGGAAGAGAACGTAATCAAATTAACATTTGATTGCCAAAAAAATGTGTGTTTTTTTTTGTAATGGGATGGCATCAGACAAAAAAAAATGTGGTTCTTCCCTGGGTTCCCGATGTGGTTCTTCCCTGGGTTCCCGATCAGGCCGCCTATTATTCTAGACAGTTATACCTACACAACTTCACAGTTTGCGAAGGTCATTCGAAATCCAAACAGACGAAGGATACTATTACTTGTTACACATTGACAAAAAATCTCAGAAGCAAGAAATCTAATGAAATTTCATCGATGTTCCATGCAAAAATCACTTCTTTGAGCCTTACAAACGTTACTGTATTGAAACTTTATTGCGACGGATGCCCAGGACAAAACAAGAACGTCACGTTAACCTATGAACGTGACGTATTTTTATTTTTTTTTGTTTTCCAATGTAATTTTTATTGTTGTGCCTATGTAGGTATGCTGATGAATTGGCTATACTTTACCAGATCTGCTGTTGAGGAGATTCACGTCATCTACTCTTATCCTATTGTAAGTCACTCATATTTACCACCAGACAGAATTTTCGGAAGAATAGAGAAGGTTGTAAAAAGAAAAGAGGTCATAATTGACATAATGGACATGAAAAGTGACTTTGATGTTTTTGATTGGAAAAAAGCAGTAGAGACTCATGTGAAATCACCTGCCTAATGACATTTCCAATTTTCTTCGGCGAAGCGGATGATAATTAAGAAAGAAGCTAGTTCATCAGGAAAAACGTCCTTGTTAGAGGTGAAGCTAATTACCGCGCCGATATGGGAGGATACAAGTTTGTGCTGAAAAAAGAAAAAAGTCTAGCGACTATTATTCCAGAACTGTGGTCAAAATAGTTCCACTCAATCCATTGAAGTTAAATGATGGTCCAGATTGGAGAAACGTGTGTGGGGTAGATTTAACGTTTTATCAAAGGATTATTGATAATAATGATGATAATCAGCTAGAAGCGCCTGATGAAGATACCACTCTCCCAACGTGGAAGAAGATGGGCTTCGGATCTGATATTGGATATTCCATTTTTTAAGTTTGTATTTGATTTCAATAATTTTTTGAAATTCAAACTTACATGGACATTAAAGTTTTTTTTGTATAACAAAAAGATTGTTTTACTTAGGTATCCAAAACTTTTTATCCACTTCCTATTTATTTAAAACTTTTTAGATCCATCGTACTGTGTCAAAACTGCTTAAATCAGTTTGTTTTTTTGAAATTCTAAGCTTATTTCCATTAAAATTTTATTTTAATGTATACAAATGAAGTAGTGATACACCATGATGATACCAAGATAATTATAAAAAAAATTATTTGAATAAGAATAATTTCCTGACCGTAGTAGAATTTTATATAAATAAAAAATATATAAATAAAAATTTTTTAAACTGTTTGTAATCATCCCCTCGTGTTTTTTTAAAAAAATTTTAAATATTGACTGCACCCAAAGATGGAAAAAATTAATTTCCGAAACATATGTAGTGCTAAACGATTTAAAATAAAAACAATGACCGATTAAACCAAAGAAATTTTTATTTATATAAAAAATTTAGTGTACTTATGAAAACGGTGAGTGGTTTTATTCGTTTACTGAAAAAAATGGTTTTAGTGGATTTTAGAAATTTTAGGAATGGACAATAGGATAATAAAATCTGAGAATAAAAGATATTCAGGATAATTTCCCTACAGAGTTTAGAGTGTTTGGGTATTCTTCAAGGTTAAAAGACATTCACATAAAGACATACAATTACTATTATTATAATTACTTATTACAATAAACAAATCATTTTACTTTTTATATTCACCAATCTGAAACCCTTGTTGGCGCAAAAATGAGAAGAGGAAAAAAAAGAAGAAATAATAAAAATAACATTTTACTTTTGTCTAACCTACCGTGTCTGATACTAACGATTTATCCACAAATAATAATCATTGTTTCTTCTCTTTAGCATCAATGCAATCACCTAATCTCGACTTATACCGCTAGGACTAAAAACGTGAATGTTGCATAAAGTAATGTCCGCGAGCGGCGACGCAACCGATTGCATAATCCGCACGGAGCGCCGGCCACGCCGTTTCGAGTCGCTCCTGAACTTGACCTTAAGTTTTACCGAAGGTGCGGTAGCGCTCGAGTTTAGTGGCCGTTCCTCGGTCGCGCTACAATATTTTGGCGAATCTTCTCTAATGAGGTCGGATTCGGATCGCCAAGGTCTATTTAAGTATGTAATGACAAAGGGACTATACAGAAAAGGGTAGCGGATTTTTCCTTTTAGAAAAACGTTATTTTTTTGATACTTTATTTAGCAATCACAATTCTATAATATTCTACTCGTATAAACTAAAATTCTAACGATTACTTTTTAAAGGCTCATTTTTGACGCATTTACATTGATCACTTTTAGGGATTGCAATCCAGCAACGTTATTAGTCCAGTTGGATTTTTGTTGGACCAAATCATTCCAGCTGGATCCAGCAATTTATCTATTTAAAAAAATTAACTTTTTTGCATTGGTCACTATAAATATACAATTTCTTACACAGTTAGGCAGTAAACAACTTTAGTTCCGTTTAACAGAGAATTAACTTCAAATGTTTAGTTGGTATTACCACGTTCAGCGCCAGTGTATCTTTTTGGATATACTTAGTTAAAAAATTGTGTATTTAAAAAAATACACCGATTAAATTTCAGTTTTGGTGATGTGTATTGCTAAGGCACACTTTATGTACATTTGATATGGGGAATTATGGGCTCTGACCTTCTAGAATTTATTCTCAAATTGGGGTGTAAGCTAGATGAAGATTTTGTATAACATTTCAATATTAATTACGTAAAAGTTTATATCAAAGCAACACGAAATCATTTAAATGGAACTAAACGAAAGAACATAGTAAAGAAATTATTGTAACTAGTGGGTAGGAATGAAATGTTGATGGCAAATAAAAATACCGCAAACGGAAGATTTAGGTTATAACCTTTCTCTACTTTACCGCTGAATTCCTTTCCTATTCTTCCATATTTCTTATAGTATTCTGCAAACCCGTCAACGCATTTTCTTTTCCTCCTTTTCATTTTTTATCTAGTAATGTTTCGGTTCTGGAGATGCATTTGATCTTCTTGATGGCGCAGCTTCAGCACAATTTCTTTAAAGCATTTCAGTGATTACTTCCACCCTAAACTTTTTTTTTGTATACTCATTATACTGGGTGTTTCTAAATTCATGCGACAAAATTCAGGAGGTGATTGCTCGTATGAAATTAAGATGGGTTTTTCCTATAACAAAATTTTCTCAGCCCACCCCTTTCCGAGATATCATCCTTAAAAGGTGGTGACTAAAATTGAGTTTTTATTTTTTTCCTAAATTTTAGTGAAGCTAGAAACTTGAAATTTTGTAATTTTCGTGCACTCGCAAAGGGCTAATCACAGGTATTTTTTCAATATTCCTGTTACATTATAGGGGGGTGAAATTAATTTTATTTCATAAAACTTCATCTCGAAAAAAAGTTTAGATATGAAATAAAGTAAGGGTTGCTGATTTCACCCCCCTATAATGTAACAGGAATATTGAAAAAATACCCGTGGTTAGCGAGTTAACGAGTGCACGAAAATTACAGAATTTCAAGCTTCTATCTTCACTGAAATTTTAGAAAAAAATAAAAACTCAATTTTAGTCACCACCTTTTAAGGGTGATATCTCGGAAAGGGGTGGGCTGAGAAAATTTTGTTATAGGAAAGAACGATCTTAATTTCATACGAGCAATCCTGAATTCTGTCGCATGAATTTAGAAACACCCTGTATAAGAAACGTGCATTTACTAAACTTGTTCCCTAAAAAACTTCAAATGAACGTATACGGTACCGCAAAGCTGATCTATTTGTTGCCATCTGATCGCCGAGATCAATTGATGATTGGCCATGATTGTACTAAGAAATGCATTTTTGTTTTGTTATGGGTGTAGTTATGCTATTACTGGGGAATGTTTTTAGTCCAGATGTTTTAGTAGAAAACATTTGGTGACAAACAATTCCATCGTTTGTTTGCATAACAGACATTTCAATTATGATACAAAAAATTAAAGTATCATACATTTCGCCCCTCTTCAATTTGACATGCAAGTTTTTTTAGGAACCTGAGTTACAGGATCATATTCTAAGTATATCCTTTGTTTGTATAGAGTTTGTAGACCTTGATGCTATATTTGGTTGCTTTGTTTGAGATGTACTGCCGGAATATCAATCTTCCACGTCGAGGTACCAAAGATCAGCCACGTAGATCTTTTAGCTAAAATATATGTCTTCTGATAATTCTGAATGGATTTATCCATCAATACTCTCATTTCATAAAGTCTGTCAGTAGCATCAGCAGTAGAATTATGAGAAAAGTTTATATATTTCAATATAAGCTCGAATTGGTTTCTGGGCATTACCGTTCAAGCTAAGGGAACCCTGTAAAGTTTGTCATAATTTTTTATTACAGGTAACTTTATTACTTGCGAATCCGCAGCGCAGGATCTAGCACAATACATATAGATTACCATTATTTTGGAATATTGATGAAAATTGATACTTGTATCTTGTATAGTTTTCCATATTGTATTATTTCCTAATACGGTTTACTAAGAATTATTCAGGTATGCTATTATTGCAATTTAGCTTCTAATTTTATTATGGTGCAATTTATGAGAACAGAACAAGTTGGCCAACTACTTGCTCTATAAACAACGAGTTTTGTTTCTTCGAATTGGTCTTATAATGTGACGATAGTTTAATTTATTTATAGTTTATTTATTTAAAACACACTATTTACAATTTATTTATGATTTACTAATTAATTTATGTAATACTTAGGCACTAACTCACAATTCTAATTTATTTATTACAATTTAACTTTTCCGTCCAACACTTTATTCTAAACTAGTCCAACTCTGTAACCAGAATACTCTGGGCTATCTAGACGCTCTCGAATGTCACTCGAAAATTCCATCTTTATGACTCGACGGCCACGTATTACTTGTTCTGGTATTTTCTCTAGAAGCGTAGCATTTATCTCTATACGTCAGCGGTGTTTTAACCATGAGTCGAGTGGCAGGCTGAAGGTCGCTTATTAGACAGGGTCGGCTCCGTCTTAAAATAATAAGACCATTCCCTTATGTGGAGTTTACTTACGTCTCTGGATGATTGTAGGATGCGCGTGCTCCTGGTTATTTTATACAAGTTGCTCAATGGAATGATAGAATGTACCAATAGTTTATAAACAAAGTTATGTATCTAATCGTTTAATGTCTGTCATCAATCCATGTCTTTCTTACAATCCGTCAAAAATTCAAGGCTCACGTGTGGTGTTGCTGTGGAAATTTGTTTAAGCCTAAATACTGTCTCAAAATGTTTTGATAGAAATTGTTTTAAATACAAAAATCTGCGCCTATACCGTCTTCGTTTACCAAATATGAAGAAATCGTAAACACAAATATTTTTTTCTACACTCAATATTCTAGGCACAGACTACAAAAAAAGTATGCTATTGCTTTCAACTGAACGAATATATTTCATATCCATTCTATCCAGTAAGAACAATGCAATAAATTGAAATCCACCAATCACAGTTTATATTTTGATCACCCGGCTACTAATATTTTTTAAAATTCTGTCAAACTAATAGTCAGTATATTTTGTCTTTATTGAGATTAAATATACATTAAATGGGTTATTCTTGTGTAGAATAGATAAATAATAACATTTTTATTTTTATTTCGTTTATATTTACAAATTAACCATACATTTTTCTAAAACTATGTGAAATCGATTTAATTACGAGTATTTAAACTAAAATGTTGTGTGATGATGGAACAGAGAGTATGGCATTTGGCTATCGTGCAGAGGTCCTGGTTCAATTCTAGACTAATTAAATTATTTTTTTTTCACAAGTTTAATTTATTATATAATTTAGTAAAAGTCGTAAATTATTTTTGTTTTATAATGAGTTTCTGTTATTTTAAATATATTTAGCGTCATTTCTTAAAACTTCAAATTTTAACGTTTATTTTCCGTTGAGATTTGTTAAAATAGAAAATATTTTAAGAATAGTTTTGGTCTATCTATGATTTTTATCTGTTTTATGATGAAATTCTGGGATTTTTAACCTATTTAGCATCATTACCTAAAATTTTAAATTTTAACGTTTTTTCGTAAAATAACCAGTTTTCGAGATTTTTCGAAATAAAAACATTTATGGACTAGTTTTAGTCTATCTAGCTTTTACATCTGTTTTATGATGAATTTCTGTTACTTTTTAAAATATTTAGCGCATTACCTAAAATTTCAAATTTTATGGTTTGCTTTCCGTAAAATACTTTGGAGATTTTTCGAAATAGAAGACATTTTCTTACTAGTTTTGGTCCATCTAGCTTTAACATCGGTTTTATGATGAATTTCTGTTATTTTTAACCTATTTAGCGCCATTACTTAAAACTTCAAATTTTAACTTTTGTGTTTCGTAAAATAACCGTTTTTGAGATTTTACGAAATAGAAAACATTTTTGGACTAGTTTTGGTCTATCTAGCGTTTTTATGTTTTATAATTAATTTCTGTTATTTTAAACCTATTTAGCGTCATTTCTTAATTGAAATTCAAAACGATGGTTTTCCGTAAAATAAATTCTTTTTGAGATTTTTCGAAATACAAAAAGATTTTTGGACTAGTTTTGATCTATCAAGCTTTTTTATGTTTTATAATGCGTTTCTGTTATTTAAAACATATTTAGCGTCATTACTTAAAACCTCAAATTTTAACGTGTGTTTTCGTGAAATAACTAGTTTTCGAGATTTTTCGAAATAGAAAACATTTTTGGACTAGTTTTGGTCTATCTAGCGTTTTCATGTTTTATAATTAATTTCTGTTATTTTAAACCTATTTAGAGTCATTTCTTAATTGAAATTCAGAACGATAGTAAAATAAACACTTTTTGAGATTCATCGAAATACAAAATATTTTAGGACCAGTTTTGGTCTATCTAGCTTTTACAACTGTTTTATGATGAATTTTATCTTAATAACCTAAAATATATTTTTTAAATTTGTATATTTTCATTAGTGTGTCGTAGAAAAAAATACTTTACAAAACGAGTGGATTGTCCGTATAGCCATCATATCCACTCTTGTGTACAAACTTCTATTATGGGTTGCAGGTCATATTAAGCATTTCATCACAATATAATTTAGACCTATTCCTGGAATCAATTCGGATACTGTGTCACTTTCACAATGAGGGTGCAATATTCTTAAGGAAGCCCAATTTGGACTATTGATTAATCATACCTTTTCTGAGCACGTCTTTGTTTGGTATAATTGTAATTATTAGATGGCCAACGACAGCTCCAGACATGGATCCGTTATATTTTTCTTCTGAGGTTATTTAAACAATCAGCTAGATAATTTGCTGGAATTGAAGGTAAATATATAAGTCGATCAGACTCTAATTTCTAATTTCCGAAACAAAGCTGCAGTCTTTGGATATAATTCAATATTTGTGGTATTAGCCAAAGAAGTAGTTGTTTTCCAGAGGTAAACAGTCACTGGTATTATTTTGTGATATACGGCTTTAAGATTTTTATTACTTTTTAGTCACATTTGAATTTGGAATTAATTTCCTTTTTAAAATCAAGAGCCTAACACCAGAAAAAAAAGTGTATTAAAAATTTTAATTTCAATCTCTCTACATAATGAAATCAAAAACGTTGAAGTCCTAACATAAAAAAAACTTATTATTCATTTTTCGAGTATGCCTACTTCTTCTTGTCTTCCTCAATTTGCACATCATTTATTTTTGAATAAATAAACCGATGTTAAATTAAATCGAAGCCGTTATGTAAAGCTCCATTATCATTTTGTCTGGATTGCTATAATTATTTAATGACAAGGCAAAGCAAGTTCGACAGCAAGAGTTTTTTAAGCTCACGTAAATAATCGGTGAGACCACAAAAAATTAATAATGCTTTGTTGCCAGACGATTTATACGTACCTACTTAAAAGTATCATTTAGGTTCATTTTAATAATATAGGTACCTATTATCACTTTTGGAATGTTCTTAGATTATAACTTCCTTGATCTGATTTCTGCCACTAGGAATCTGATAGAAAATACTTGTAATTGTTTTAAATATTGTTTTACATTTTATTGACACGAAGGTAATTAGTTTAAAAATAAAACACTGAAATAGTAAAATCCTATTTATCAGAAACGTATTTCAAAATTAAATGGGAAGAAGCCTATTCCGATATAAGAGAAGTCAGGAGTACTTCAAGGTAGTGTACTAGGTCCAGTACTCTACTTGTTGTATACCAGATATATTCCTAATCTTAAGCCCAATACTATCGCAACATTTGCTAATGATACTGCAATCCTTGATGTTGGAAAAAATCACGAAGACGCTAATAAAAAATTGCAAAAATCTATGGTCCAGTTTAATTTCTAGACAAAAAGATGGCGAATAAAACTGAATGAAGGCACATCTGTCCGCATCAACTTCAGGAATGAACAAAAAGAATATATTCCTATTAGAATAAACGACACTCAGATTCCTTTTGCCAATACAGCAAAATATCTAGGTATGACACTTGATGCTAGACTTCGCTGGAAAGCCATATTAAAAAAAAAAACGCGAAGAGCGTGATATAAAATACAAAAGAATGTATTGGTTGCCAGAAAAAAATTCCAAATTATCCGCATATAACAAATTGCTTCTTTACAGGCGAATATTAAAACCCTTATGGACGTATGGTATCCAGCTTAGGGGTTGTGCCAGTAAACGTAACATCCAAGTTATTTAACCTTTCCAGAATAAATTTTTTCCAATAGTCACCAACAACGACTGCTCCAATATGGAAACGTTGAGGTTTTCTAGTTCCTCAACAATGTCTGTCTAATAAAAAGACTCAAGCCTTCTGAGTTAGTTCAGTGATGTTAGATAAAAGCAGAGTAGTAGTTTATAGTTGGGAAGCACAACGCATAAAAATAGCTTCCCGTGGGAAACTTCATGAAGGGAATGTGTCACTGGTGTTGTTTTATCAGAAAAATTATATATTTCATTAATTTTTATGGTGACACCGTCACAGATGTTGCGTTTGTTTGGAGTGCGTCAAACAAAATGGCCGCCATAGCAATATAAACAATGTGCGCTATCGTCGCCGCTATTTAACCGATTAATAACCGATTTCAATTTTTTTAGCTTGTTAGAAAGGTAATGTAAAGAGGAAAACAATTTATTTCATTTTGCTACTATTACATTTGAGTTTTGATAATTTATTATCGTGTACAAATTGCCCGCCTGGTTTTTTTGGTTCCACCTAGTTTTCAAACTGGGTACCATAGCGCACTTTGATTTTGCTTACTAAGAACAGATGGCGACACCATTTTCACTACTTGAATTTTATTCTCTCCGTAACCAACTTTATGGTATACTGGTGAAATGTGTAGCATTTGTTAATTCCATTAGAGACTGGAATTGAGAACCTATCTATTTCTTGCTGAGGAGTCCTAATAAGGATGAAACCGGTCCAAGAATGATGTTCTCCTTGGTTAGCAAAATCGAAGTAGAGTGTTGAAAATTAATTTCTATCTCTGCTGTTTTTCCTTCGGGTGTAATTCAATGCCTGTTGTGGTATTAGCCAAAGGAGTAGTTGTTTTCGGAAGGGGAAACGGTCGTTGTATTTTATGTGATATTCGGCTTTGAGCTAAATTCATTTTATTTCATTTTGCTACTATTACATTTGAGTTTTGATAATTTATTATCGTGTACAAATTGCCCGCCTGGTTTTTTTGGTTCCACCTAGTTTTCAAACTGGGTACCATAGCGCACTTTGATTTTGCTTACTAAGAACAGATGGCGACACCATTTTCACTACTTGAATTTTATTCTCTCCGTAACCAACTTTATGGTATACTGGTGAAATGTGTAGCATTTGTTAATTCCATTAGAGACTGGAATTGAGAACCTATCTATTTCTTGCTAAGGAGTCCTAATAAGGACGAAACCGGTCCAAGAATGATGTTCTCCTTGGTTAGCAGAATCGAAGTAGAGAGTGTTGAAAATTAATTTCTATCTCTGCTGTTTTTCCTTCGGATGTAATTCAATGCCTGTTGTGGTATTAGCCAAAGGAGTAGTTGTTTTCGGAAGGGGAAACGGTCGTTGTATTTTATGTGATATTCGGCTTTGAGCTAAATTCATTTTATTTCAAACAATTAATTGTTGAAAGTATTGCGAAAAAACAATATTTTGGTTGCTGGTGTGATTTAAAGTGTACAAAATTGAAAAATTTTTACCAAAAGAAAATATGGTTTACGTTACATTAGTTTATGTATTTAAAGAAATTTAAATGGTACATTTGCACATATATTTTAATTTATTTTAAATTACAAATCGGCCTCATCACTATCAACTTCATCACTACCCTCATCGGCAAAATCAGGCAGATACAAATTATCACAAGTTGATTGGTCCGCATTACAACTACACATTTCTGTGCAAGACATATTGTTTGCTAAACATTTACGTGGTGGTGAACATCGATTTTTAAGACACGAACATCTAATCAGTTGAAGAAGAGACTCTGGAGCACATGGTTCTTTACACATAACAGGGGTAAGCACTCCCTCTTCCAAATACTAGCCGTGTCCAACTAAATTAGGGAGGACTGCATTTGATTCATCATCTTTTGACCACACAAATGCTTGAAGGTTAGCTCTCTTAATTGCGGGTACAAGGGAACCTTGTTTGGCAGTAAACATTGACCATCGTAATTCTGCAAGTGATTTTGTAAGAGAGCTTGCTTTATAAACCCGGCAAATAAATATTTCTAGCTGATGCAAAACATCATCAGGTACTAATTCAATGGTACCAAGTTTCTGCAAGGCAGTAAGTTCTTCTTCACTAGCTGAAACAAATGAGACTTCCAGTATGAAAACTTTCCTTTTCCAAACAAACTTCTGGTGGTGTCTCAACCTGATATTGCATGGAACCCGGGCAGTGCTGAAGATTTTAGTGGTCCGAGTGAAGCATATATGTTTTTAACTGATATTGCCTCGCCTGACGATGGTACAAAAAAGGTTTTTTCCGGAAGCCTTGCATAGCGCCTCACTAGCAAAACTAAAATATCTGTATTTTTAGCAAACACCAGAAGTGGATCTGCACCTCTAACTTTCGTATTAATCGCATGAAGTATAATTTTTGTGTCGGCTTCTTCTTGAGTACTCTTTAAACAATCCAAAGAGCAGTGCGTCGCAGAAACTTCAGTGCGCCATGAAACAACACATTTTTTGCTGATATCATGGCATGACTTAGAATTGTATGTGCAAGATAGGTGGTTAATTTATCCTTGGTACGAGTATGTGACAACAACTTTTTCAAATTTATCTTTGATATGTCAGTTGTGTCACGTATTTTGTACTGTGTTGCGACACCGCCATGAAGTCCCTCGTCCCTAGTAAGGTTTTTTTTATTGATTCGTCCAAGTACGTGTTGAAAATAACATGAAGTTCATTATATTGTCATTATTTCCTTTGGATCTTTTGGGTGAACAAATCTGCAAGATCTTTACAAGCTTTCACTGCGCTAGTTTTATCAAGATCCTGCAATTCTCCCATTGCATCTACAATTGCAACGCAGTTATTTGATTGGTGAACTTGAGCAGATAACAAACAATCTTTTGCAGTGGATTCCACTACATACTTCAAGATTTGAATTCATTTACTTTTAGTTGGGCACTGATGCATTGTTCCGTCGCGCGTCGTTCCGTCTAATGCAAACATGGATCAGGGCACAGCTGACATTTCATACTTTCCTAAGGTTGTGCGTAGGTCTATTTCTCTGTTTTCAGCTTAAGTTGAAATATCATCGAAACTATTAATTTTTCGCAATGCATCCTAGGAATATTTTCAGCTAGTACAAATACCTTTCGATCAAAATAAAATAAATTAAAATCGGTTCAGTAGGGACCGAGATATGTCACACGCAACATCTGTGAAAGTGTCACTATCGAAATTATTGGAGTACATGTTTTTATCTATCGAATAGTACTACTAGTACCTTCCCTTCAGTAACTTTCCCACGGGACACACAATGCTTCCGTACTATTATGAAGTTTTTCATCCCTAGATAAGTTAGGTTAGAATAAAATTGCTAATTGATCTTAATGATCAGATTGTAATAATCGTAAATGCTTCTATACTTGGAGCATTTATTTAAAGCAAATGTTACGAGTCACGGAGAGCTCGTCACAGTTGTAACTGTGACAAAACTATATCAGTGACAAAATCACTGTGACGTGAAATACCGCTCATCCCTAGTTTGGACTCGAATATTAGAGTTGCATGTTAATTCGAATTTGGTTAAATAACGAATTAATTTCCATTTTGCTTCTTATAATGGTAAAAAATATCATGCAAGTACTGTTACTAACCGAGAGTTTAGGTGCTTTAATTAATTGAAAGCTTTGGTGGCCATATTTAAAAGATAACTTGACCTCTTAGAGCGTTACAGATTTTCAAACAATTTATGATCTGTCTAATTTTGAGCGGAGTGAGATAGAATATTTAAAATGTGCAATTTATGAGCGAACTTTTGTCAAGGCTACTTTAAACCAGTTTAAAACGAGAGTAAGATAAATTGTTAAAAATATTCATAAAACTAAGGTTACCAATCGTTCTCCTTGGCGAAGAACAGTCCCTTTGAAATTTTCTGTCCTTCCTCGAAAAGTGTCCTTTTAAAACTTATCTGTTAATCAGGGTCGCCGAGAGCCATAGTTGGGCCCCGGGGTAAAACACTGGCAAGGCCCCACCCCCACGTATTGTAATCTATTTTTTTTACCAACAAACTCTTCATGTTCTTCTAAAATGAGTGTACTTACTAATTAGGTACTAAAAACGTTTGTAAAGAACCGTAATTTCTTTGTGAATTGCTACAATTTTGATCGTGACCAATTATTCATTATGTCATAATTATTATATTACAATGAGAAAAACCAAACATGGTAGATTGTCTGTAATTTTTAATTTTAATTTTCTTTAAATAAAAGTGTAAAAATTTACTGTTTGTTTTCTCATTGTAATAATATGGATTTTCATAGATGTAAAGGCCGAAACAATCAAGGATAATAATTAATAGTTTATATTGGTAACTAGTTAAATTTTTTATTAGGATGTATATTGTTGTGTTTAATTTTTAGAAATCAGACATGTTAAAAAAAACGAAATATGATAGGACATTTTATAAACAAATATAGGTAGGTACCTGTAGACAAAGAAGACTATGTCGCGGAAAGTGAGAAAACAAATAGGTATGTTATAGAGAAAATGCAAGATTAAGATTCTGATCATAGACGAATTATGTGGAAATTGTAAGAACCAATTGATGATACCAGAAAAATGAGTTAAAACAATTTAAATTTTTAAGGGAAATGGAATATTATTTTTTTCTACACCCACATGGATATTAGCTTATTTACACACATATTACAAAACGAAAAAGTATGCTATTGCCTTTAACTAAACGAATATATTTCATATCCATTCTAGGTAGTGAGAACATTGCAAAAATTTGAAATCCACCAATCACCGTTCATATTTTGTTCAATCGACATCACCGTTCATATTTTGTTCAATCGACTGCTTTTATTTTGAAAATTTTAAATAAGTAACAATTCTGTAAAACTAATTGTCAGTATATTTTTTAGTTATTGAGATTAAATATACATTAAAATGGATTATTCTTGTGTAGAATCGATAAATAATAGCATTTCTGTTTTTATTTCGTCTATAATTATAAAAAAATAATTTGTAAATTTAAATGAAACTTTATGAAGTCAATTTAATTACCAGTATTAAAAAACAAAATTAAAAGAATAGATGGTCCTGTGGTAAGCGTTCTTGCCTTCCACTCGGATGCGAAAATATAAAATGAACTTTTTTTTCGTTTATTTTATTTTAAAAATTATTAAAAGTCATAAATAATTTTAAAATTAGTTATTTTGTCTTAATAACCTAAAATATTTTTTTTATTTGTAAATTTTCGTTAGTGGGTCGTAGAAAAAATATACTGTACAACTCGGATGGATTGTCCACATCGCACTCAGACGATTGAGCCCGCCAACGGCGTCGTACTCAACTTTCATCTTCGTGCGATATGGCCATCACATCCACTCTTGTTGCACAAACTACTATTTACTTTAAGCTAGACTTAATAAATTGTAAGACTAAAAAACACAAACGTGTTAGGTCCAATCTTATTTGCTTCAGATACAGTCCTATAGCAAATTTGTGATAGTAATTAAGCCAAGAACGGGAAGACTAATAAAACTTACCATCGTTAAAAAGAGTTGTGTGTGTTAGTTTCAAATGATTAATGGAGCCTATTCGAGGCTCCCAAAGTATCAGAACTTCATCAGTCTGCATATGAGCATAAGCTTGTATTTAGTAAAATGGACTGCATTTTTGAAAATAATTAGTGAAATTCTATTTACTGCTGTCAAATTTAATTGACGTATAATACTTTTTTAGTACTTACATTATTATTTTTTTATATCAAGAAAATGTAAATACCAATTGTTATTATCTATGGAATTGTGTACAGCGTTAAGGAAAACAAAAGATTTCTTTTTAAAGATTGCTTTGTTTGTTGATTTATGCCACTTCTTCCACTTAGGCTCTAAAATATGTACATAAGTACTAATATTTACACTCATTAATTTCTTTAGCTTTTAAAATTAACAAACGTATGTGCTTCTAAATAAAGATAAAGATAAAAAGCACAGAAACATTTTTAGTCGCAACTTCAATTATTTTATTTTATTTTATTTTGTTTGATATTATAAATAATATTACGGATAAAATAAAAGATTACGCAATTACTCTCACTACTTGTACAATTAATTTCAACACTTTAAAATACAATAAAATGAATAAATTTAACACATGAATGGTTTATTATATAATAATTTTCGCAGTTTACATAGAAATTATTTAATATTGTTTACAGTTACAAATCAGCATCATTTAATTGCCCATAAAAATTAAATTTAAATTCAAACGGTTTACAGTAGTTTATCTTTAAACTCGTCTTAAGAGAAACTGAGTTTGTTTAATCGTTAGAAAATTATTTATTGATATCTAATATAATATAATAAAAAAGGTTAATTTAAATAATCAAATTAAGACGTTTGTTAGAAAACGTAGAATTAATTGAAATAAGATTGTTTCGAATTAATATAAATATGATCCACTGAAAAATTTTTAACTGACTCGTGTATTAAATGACTATTAGGTTTCTGATCATTAATTGGTTTAATTTGATTAACTTGTTCGTCTAAAATGTATTTAAAAGTTTCATTATTGTCTAGAAAATCGTTTATCAGTGACTGATTATTTTTCTACAAATAAACAATTTTAGTAGAGGCAGACAAAATAGCTCAAATTAAGTAATCAATTCAAGTTGTCATTTTATTAAGAACTGCCAAACTTATAGTTTATTAAATAATAATATCTCTTATATGATGGAGAGTCATCAATGAACCTCTAAATCTAATAATCACAAAACTAATCTTTGCACCAGAGGTTTCACCTTTGACAGCAAGTTAACATATGGAACTCACACCTATAAAACAGAGTCAAAAAAAGCATACATTGTTTATGAACAATGCCGCCGAACCATGAGGCGCACCTGGCGTCTTTCCAGATATAACAGGAGATGTAACTACTGACAAATATCGTGCGGTCCTGAATAAAACATATTATAAGGGACACAGGAGGGTATAATATCCGCTGTTGTTATATGCCTATTTCATTTTTCTTGTCTTGTTTACAAAATTATTTACATATATTAAAAAAGCTAAAATAATTTAACTTATTTTATTGAAACTGAACCCAAAACATTTTGAATCATTAGTTATATCAAATTTAACTAAATTAGATGTAATTTCACTAAATTAGATGTAATAATTTTCAATAAATTCCAAAACCTAGTCATGTTAGGTTGGAAGTGACAACAGGGCTTACACCGGCATGTATATTTACGTTGTTTATTATAAGCGCACAACGTCTTACACATTTATTCATTGATAAAAAAGTTGTATCTGTATAAAATTCTTCTCTTTATCCCCTTTCTTACTTCTCACCTTTCGTGTCCTCGCCGCGTCCCTACAAATAGAGCGTATTCATTGTCGAATTAATCTTGGCATCGTGAAGATTATATTTTATCAATGAATTGTTATATCTCTGTTATCTCTGGGTCTCTCCCCCCTAAGTCATTACATGGACTTATAAGGCCATCATAAGACCTATGCTAATACCTACACGGAGCAGTTACCTGGGTACCGAATACCCAATAATTAATAGTTACATCAAAAGGTAACCATATTGCTGATTGCAAGGAAGGCAGACAACATCGGGAAATTCAAGGACATTCAAGAAAAGATGGGATAAAAGAAGAAGCTGCAGAGTTTCTAAGGAGCTTCAAAATTATCCCGACAAACTACTCGTCTATTCCATTCATTCATAATTAATCCCTTATTTATAACAATCATTCAGATTGTGTTTATTATTACGCAGACAGAGCTGTCGCATCAACTGCCATATTAGAAAGAAATAGACAGCTGTTATTTTAAGTGGGGATGGTTTGCGCGAGTATGTTTATCTGAGGAGCGAGCATGCGTTTTATGAATGAATCAGTATTTACGTAAAATAAGCTTGCTTTACACTGCTGTCACACTCCAAAATTAATTTGGCACTTTCCTGAAAAACGCTATATAACTAAAACAATTGCAACGAGAAAAATACATTAAACTGATAATAACTGGCATTAAGAATGCAAATGTACTTCCCTAATAAAATTTTGAAAGTCTTTCATGGGCTTTAGAGCCTTATGTTTAGCCAATACTGAATTATAACCACAATCAATTCTTGTAACGAGAATCTCCTATAATAATTTGACAACTACAAGGATGACACCACACATGTTTGCAATTCGATTTTTGTAAACAAAATTAGTCTAGTAGTTGTTCATCGTTGCAATGATTAGACAGAATATGCGCCTGATAATAGGCATTGTGACTAGTCACAGCCAAGTACGAAAGCATTTCCATAGAATAGTGTAATAATAATTTACATTATTATTAGTAAAATATAAAAAAATACACAAAAATTCTAAAAAAATTTTTTTTCATTTTTTAACGAAATATTCTAAAAGAAAACGAACGTATTGAAATAAACCAAACAATTAGGTTATTACTCTAGTCAATGGCTTACATTGAACTAGGGAATTATCCAAGATAGAACGTTGACATTCAAAAAAGTATTAATTAATTAAACTGTCACGTAAATTTTGGGTTTAAATAGAAGACTCGAGTAAGGGCTGGAGTCCAAAATTCTTGCCGAAAGGCGATACTCTTGTTTCGGGACCCTATAGGCCCCGAAACACCTTAAGATGTAAAGTGAAGTTTTGATCAGCGATTTGTGTACTAGAGGTAAATATCCTTAAATTGTTTTAAAAAGTGTTGTTTAGTTTTGTTTTGAGACAATTAATTGATTTTCATATAAATTCCAATTCTTCCCTTTTCGTCTCAAGTTTTATAATATTATTTATTCTTGAAACTATTAGTCATTTTGTAATTATTTTAAATATACATATATTACTGATTATTCACTTTTCTATTTCTCTTTTCCCCATTCTAAAACCAGTTATAAAATATAACGAGCTTTTGTGAAGCCTCGGTGTTTCTACCCCTAAGGACTAGAAGAGTCCATAACTAGGTGCCAAAGCCGCTGGGATGAAAACAGTTTATTTTATTTTATTTTATTTTATAGTTTCTCAATAAATAGTTTTGACTTCGCCGGTACCATATATTTGCAGCATTTGCCACGCATCTTTCATGTCAGATGGAGTGTTACTATCACTTTCAAGTTAGTAATTCATCTTAAACGAGTCGCTTAATTATCGGACATTGGTAAAATTGAAGTAATTTTTTGACGTTTTCTGGTTACGAAAATCACAGTAATATCGATCCAAATTTTTATATTAAATCGAAATGCAACAAATTTTTATTATTATTATTTTCATTTTTGTTTGTACACTTGGACAAAAAAAATATTGTTTAACTATAAAAAATGTTTAAAAATAATATTTTTTTGCAAAATCGTAATAAAAAACCTCTTTTTGTTAAATATTCGGAAAATCAGCCTTTTTTATTTAAAATTTGAAGTAATGCTATTACAAATTACATTGAAAAAATAAATGATTACGTAAGTTTAATAAATAACTAATGAAAATGACAAAGTGAAGTAATAAAATGTGAGGTGGCAATAAAAATAACATTTTATAAAGTATTATTAAAAAGTAAGATAAAAATGATTAAAATTAAAAATTAATAGTTATCTGATGATAAATTAAAGAATAAAAAAATAAAAAACATCGGATAACGGCTTATTCTGTTTCACTTCTGAATGTGTTTGTCCAATAAAAATTAGATAAGAATACATCCAGTTTAACAGTATTCAGGCATTTGATATACAACATTGTTTTTCATAGACATAATTGTGCATTGATGGTATTGTGGTTTCTTATACATTCACATGTATATTATCCACTTTCTGCATAAACTACAAAACAAATAGGCGATATCATTCTACTGAATGTCTATAATTTCATATCTGTTCTAATAAGGATATGAAATCCACCAATCACATTTCATATTTATTATTTGGTCGACTCCTTTTTTTAATTTTAAATTTGTGAAAATGATGTCAAACTAATTGCTGGTATATTTTTTAGTTATTGAGAGAGAGAATGTGATTAAAAACGAGTGATTATTGTGAAGAATAGATAAATAATGCCAATCTACTTATAATTGTTTACATTTACAAAGAAATCATAAATATTAGGAAAGTGTGATAAAACTATTCAATTACAAATATTAAATCATAAAAAAATTCATAAGATGTTAGCGTAACAGTTTGAGTTTTGAGTGCCCGTTCGAAAAGTCCGTGTTTTAAATCCCGGCCAAATTTTTCATCCAGGGGCGTGCGGTCCATGGAAACGGGGGAAGCACTGCTTCCCTACACTTTGAGATTTAAAAATAAATATTTTTCAGTTTACAATGCATAAAAATTAAAATTAAATTAGGTACTATATTTTCTCTGAAACATTACGTAAACTTCGTAAATGTACTAACAATTCATTGGTGTAATGTGTAAACGCACGCACCTCCCATGAGAAAATTAATTGTGTAAACGCCTACACCATATAGGTACTTCAAGTCCGTCGGCGAAAGCGCCTCTTGAAAAAGCCGGCTCATCTTCCAATTGATTTCGCTTCGTGTTATTGACCCTGCTTTGCCGCGACACAGTAGTCAGTCTGTTTGGACACGTGAAATACAGTCGAGAGGCAGCGATTTTTACGTCGCCTTACGCATATTGCAATTCGCACCGCAAATCGACGTGTAAGGAAAATCGTAGACTTCAGATAAATTTCGGTTTGTTTTTCGTAGTTGTTTTTCTTTTTGTAAAATGGAGGAACTATGCACTGTGCCGGTGAACAATAATAATATGGTAAATTGTGTGCTCTTTATTGAAAAAAGGATTTTCAAGTAGAAATTTTGAAGAGAAAACGGACATTATTAATTCTAATATACTAAAGGATCCTATCAATTTAGAGACGAAAGTAGAAAAGTCAGCAAAGAAATTTACCAGGCATTTTCTCGTAGGGTTCTATGAAAAGTATGAATGGTTAACCGGCTGCAAAACTTTGAAGAAATTGTTTTGCTGGCCTTGCCTACTTTTTAATATAGCCGAAAAAACACATTGGAACTCAGTCAATATTACAGACTTGAATAATTTCCACAAAAAGTGTAAAATGACATGTAAATAGCAAATCTCATATAAGTGCTACAATTAAAGATAAAACATTTAAGACCTATCGCATTGAACCTAGTTTGGACAATCATTTAAAAATAAGCAACAAAATTCACAATGAAAAGGTAAAAAAATAGGGACGTCTTACAACGATTAATAAATGTAACTTGTTTCATGGGAGAGCATGAACTAAGTTTTAGGGGTCACAATGTAGCAAGTAGATCCGCTAATCGAGGAGATTACATGGACCTTCTAAGTTTTTTAGCAAAATACGATGATACCCTAAAAATCATTTTATTGATTCGACGACTTTCCGAGGTACCTCAAACAGAATCCAAAATGATTTAATTAAATGCACTGCCGACGTTGTGATGGATCACATTAAAAGTGAAATTAAAGAAGCACCTTTCGTATCAATTGCGCTTGATGAAACCACAGATGTAGCAAACTTAAGTCAATTATCCATTGTTGTGCGATATGTATTGGATGGCATTCCTCAAGAGCGATTCTTAGGATTTTTGGACGTCACTAGCGAACGAACTGCAGATGCATTGTTTAAAATTGTTTGTGACAATATTTCAAGTTTAGAATGTGGTTCTAAGGTTGTTGCCCAGAGCCACGATGGTGCTGCCATAATGGCTGGCCATTTAGGAGGCCTTCAGGCTAAAGTGAAAGAGAAGTTTAAACAAGCAATTTTCGTTCATTGTATAGCACATAGACTTAATTTGGTTTTATCGCGAAGCATGGATAATATTAAAGATTGCAAAGTTTTCTTTTCGATGCTTAGTGGTTTGGCTTCCTTCTTTTCAAAGTCGAAATCGAAAAGAACTCGCGCTTTGGACATTCACGATTCATCAAAATTTCCATCGGAAGCTTTTAATTCACTAAAATTAAATTATGGAAATTTGTTCGATATTCCAGCATTAAAGTCCCAGTTAAGTGTTGTTTACGAAACAACTGAAATTCGTGATAAAAAGACGCCCATCAATGTTTTAATTTGTTTTATAACAACTTGTTTAAATAAGTCCCTTTATGAAGTCGTCAAGTTGTGTGAATTAGTACTAACCATCCCAGCCACAAGTGCGTCAGTTGAGCAAAGTTTTTTAGCTTTAAAGCGCATTAAAAGTTTTACACAAAATTCAACAAGTGAAGACAGACTCTCTAATTTAGCTCTAATATCCATTAAAAAACAGCTTGTTAAACAGTTATCAGAAAATTCAAAATTTTACGACGATGTTATAGACCAATTTGCAGCAATTTAGGATAGGCAAATAAATCTTAAGTATAAATAAATGTCAACTGCTGTGTCAACTGCGCGAAAAATGCTGGAAAAAATAAAAAATAAACTTAAGTTAAATTTTTTTTAGTCGTTTAAATAAACCAAGGAAGCTTTTCAATGGTAAGTTTTTTATAGCTTCTAATACTAAACTAGGTAATAAAGTAATAGTAACCCGTAGTAATGAGAAAAAAAAAACAACAATAATTTGAAAAAATGGTGAATGCGCCGCGAAAACTTTTCGTCTGCGGCGCTGTGCTTACCGGCCTGCTGTATTTTTATACAATCGCTTTCCCTTCTAAAAATGTTACCGCACGCCACTGTTTTCATCATTCTTTCAGGTTTATTTTAAAAATTAATAAAAATCTTAAATTGAATTCTTTGTGTTACTTTAAATTTAAATAAAAAAATTTTATTAGCGGCTCGTACAAAAAATATACTGTACAACTCGAATGGAATGTCCTTATCACTTCGTTTTCGTTAGATATGACCATCATCCACATACTTTAAGATCCGGGAATTGAGTTCTGAAGTGATCGGTTTTTTTATGAAACTTAATTTAAATGAATGATTGATAACAATAATACATTGCTGTCGAGTGGCCTATTACAATTTAGTTGCAATTACTGTTAATTAATTAAATTGTAATTAATTTATTTTAGTAAATCCTGCAATATGTTTTTTAAATGAATTAAACGCCATTTGAAAGAAAATTATGTGAGAAATGTAAAAATGTAGGTTAGGTTATTTTTGACATAATTATGATAGTCTTCAATGAATTATTATCGTGTATAGTCGAAAGAAGAAAAAAGATTTAGGTAAATACATTTTTTGAACTGATTTATAACATCACTTACTAATTTACGTTTTTTTTGAAGCCAAATTTTTAGTCTATTTTTGTATTTACTAACGGAATGTTCTTTATTTCTTGAGGTACCAAAATACAAATTCTAGAAGCCAGGTAATCACTACATCTTTGGCCAATACTTTTTCTGATTGCGGAAATAAAATGGCTTCGTCATTGTAGGGATGGCTTTAACGTAATTTTAGATTTCATAAAAAATAATTAGACCTATTTGTAAAAAGTATAGCTATCATATCATTTATATTAGAATTTCGTAAAGTGCGTTACTATATTGGGTATAAAATATTTTTTTTGTAAATTATTCTTAAAATCCATTTTTGTATTAGTCATGAACATCTTTTATACACACCTCCCCGACCAATGTTGCTGTATACGAAAAAAGGTTTTATTAAAGAAAAATAAAGAGACCTTAATCAGTGTATGTTTAGAAAGTCACATAGATATCTAAATTTTGGTAAAAAACCCTCTTAATTTGTTTATGAGTTGTTTTAAATAAAAGTCCCATTTCATATGCCTGTTCACAAGAATCCCTAAATATTTAGGGAATGTAGATTCACAAACTTCGTTATTCAATCCCACATTTAATGGACCCAATGTGGGAAGGTCTGTCGCATAAGAAGAAAATGTTAAGTATCTAGTTTTCTGATAATTTAACGTTAATTTATTAAACTGTATACATTTAGATATTTTAGGAAAATAACTTTCTACTTTATGTTTCAGGTCCTTCCACGAAATGAAGAGTACAAAACAGCAGTATCATCAGCGAAACTAAAATAATTTTAGCGGATGTATCAAGTGTAGTAGGCTATTTATGTAGAGTGTATAAAAGTCAACAAAAAACTGATCTAAAAAAACGCCGTTTTCGTTTTGATGTAATCGAAACTGACATATGAAGAATTGGAAGTATTCAAACAAAACTTGTGCTAATTTGAAACAGTTCAGTAAAAAAAGTTATAATCAGTTATAATGGTATTTTTTACGATTTCTATAAACGTTGTTCATGCAAGTAGGATTAACATGCGTCTCATCAAATATGAATCAAAAACGTGAACTATCTCGACGATCTGGCAACATCCATAAAATATCTAGGAGTCATTGACTCGTTATCCTTGAAAGAGTGTTTTTCTATTCCGCTTGACTTAATTATATAATATGAAATAGCAGACTAGTCCTCATTTACAAATAATAGGTTTTACAATACACCTACCATCGTTAATATCGTCGCAAAAAATCTCTATCTGAAATTCTTTAATGATAGATTAGCCGAAGGTGTATGTAAATTTGAAATCTTTGTTTATACAGCGGTCTTATTTAAATTCGAAATAGTTGAATTACTTATTTGATTTACAGCGCTTTAATAGTATAAAGTGATTTTATGGATTAGTCTGAATAAGACAATATCATAACATTTATCTAATGCATGTTAAAAATCTGTAAATCGAGTAATAAAGTTAATTTAATTTTATCGCCATCAACTAACTGAATTGGAACACTACAACGAAAAATAAACACCACACAAATAAAATTTAAGAAAAGATCACAAACCAAAGTACTAACGATTAGAGTTACTGTTAATAACGATAGAAATAAATATTGAATAGAATTAGATGAGGTAGAATATATCTTTAAAATCAAACACTATAATCGGATGAGAAAAGCACACGCTCCAAGAGAAAAACGAGGAAATATCAAAAAGAACCATCAATCGTGTGTCGTAGAACGGATGTGATTAATTGGCAACAGATAGATAATAATTAATGATTGAAAAACATGAATGTTTTAATGATCTTATATTGACAAGTAGGTAAAATTAAAGTTTAAGTGTCGGTAGTAGGTAAGTTTTCCGTTTGTATTATTTTGTATTTTCAAGAAAACTTCATGAATAATTGTAATCAGAAGCATAACGAACGTACAAACTTTTTTAAAAATTATGTTTTAATAATGGAAAAATTTAAAGTAAAAAATCTGTTATAAATACGAAAAAAAATTAAAGGAAGTAGAAAATTTTAAAAATTGCCGTTGCCCTGTAGGATTAAAACCTGCGATATTTGTCTGTACGAGCCAGTGCTTCAGTTTAAATCGAAGTAGGTTACCCAGATCTTTATCAATTTTTATGTATCCAATGCACAGCCGTCATTGGAGAATTTTAAAGTGATTACAGCACCCCCTCATAATTTTCTATTAGACACAAAATCTTTTTAATCGACTTCAAAAAAGGAGGAGGTTCTCAATTCGTAGGAATATTTTTTTATGTATGTTTAGTGATAATTATATTTTAAGTTGTCCGATTTCTATGATTCTTTTTTGTTAGGAAGGGAGTACCTAAGGGGGGTCTCATATGCATTTGGTCAAAATTTAATGAAAGGGTCTATGAGAAAATCATCAAACTCTTCATTTTTTATGTATTTTCAGCGATAATTATTTATCACGTTTTCCGATTTTTTATTAGAAAGGGGTAGTTCCGTATACAATTGGTCAGGATCTGATGATCTATGAAAAAATAAATAATCTCAATTTTTAAGGGCATCTACACGATTTTGAAATTGGTTTTTTAATAAAACAATATTATAGATTCTAGAATGCCAGGAATCCTTTTCTCAGGTCTAATTTATCTTTCAAAATCAATTTCAAGGTCATTACGTATTTGGATATGACAAATTAGACAATACAATGCAGAAACATTTTTTTGATTAATTCAATGTAATTTAATAATTACAAAATACATAAATGAATATGAATGGTTGACGCAATTACGATTAATCTGACGTAAATTACAGCTATGAAGACTAGTAGGTACCCATTCTTTGGTTCTCTCATTCTATTATCAACCCCATTTATTGTAATGAGAAATATCAGGCGATTTGGACAGCGACATCTTCCTAATAAATTCGGTAGTGAACAGTGTACATCAAAACTGTAAAGCAATGTCGGCTTATGCATAAAAGATGTAGGAGCTGCAGAACTGCCAAAAAAATGCAAGTATCTCATCTACATTTCACAGAAATTGTTTTAGACATTTTATTACATACGTAAAATAGATTTTATGAATAATCTCATTAATTTTAATGTAACTTTAATTATTAAATAGTAAATAGTGTGCGTGTATTGCACCGCTTGAGCCACCGCCCGCTCTCTGCAGCATTTATGCACCAGCCGTCACTGCTGTAAAGCGTTTGCAAGATTAGACATGTGCTGTGATTCCAACATGAAACCATTCCGTGTATTTGTGATGTTAATGAACTTGTCAGTGACCTCAGGATAAGACGGCTATCTTATCACCTATTCCAAACATCGATGATGTTATATCACAACCCGTTAATGAATGAAAAAAGGGAAGAGCTTCGGAGCGTTCAGTTCCAAGCTGTTCACAAGTGATGAGTTGAAATCTCTTTAAAGGTATTTTCTTGTCCTAAACCTATCCATAACTCTGACATATTCAACCGTTTGAAGTAGTAGTTGAGCAAAACAACGACATTGTGTCCACTGTGAAGAGGTATGCTCTGGCAAGTCCTTGCTCAGTTGCGTGTTGCAAGTGTAACATATTTCTAGTGTTTGCTTCTTCTTCTTCTTCTTCTTATTCTTCTTCTTCTTCTTCTTCTTCTTCTTCTTCTTCTTCTTCTTCTTCTTCTTCTTCTCTCTTCTTCTTCTTCTTCTTCTTCTTCTTCTTCTTCTTCTTCTTCTTCTTCTTCTTCTTCTTCTTCTTCTTCTTCTTCTTCTTCTTCTTCTTCTTCTTCTTCTTCTTCTTCTTCTCTTCTTCTCTTCTTCTTCTTCTTCTTCTTCTTCTTCTTCTTCTTCTTCTTCTTCTTCTTCTTCTTCTTCTTCTTCTTCTTCTTCTCTTCTTCTTCTTCTTCTTCTTCTTCTTCTTCTTCTTCTTCTTCTTCTTCTTCTTCTTCTTCTTCTTCTTCTTCTTCTTCTTCTTCTTCTTTCTCACCGAGTAAGTTAAATAAGTCTTGTTTATTGGAGTTTGATAAAAATTTCACCCTTGCTGAACTCTTTGGTATAGGCGTTTTTGCAGATACTCTAGTTCGACGCCCTAAAGTGTCACCTCGTTTGTCCCGGATCTGTGATTTAGGACGGCCATCGTGATATGTGTCCCACACTGCATCTACTCTCGTGGTGTATGCGTCATTTTGCTTTCTATAAATAGCAGTATAATCCAAGAAAACTGTAGCACAATATGAATAATTGCCGGTATATCCAGTATAAGCACTGATGCCTCCATGGATAATTAAGAGCGCATTTAGTTCCTGACAGTAGTTATCTCGCATTAGATAATGAAGGTGGGTCATTATATATAATACTCAATTATTATTTATTATACAGTGAGAACGTTTAGGCTGGAATAAATTCGATGTTTCTCTGTCTAACATTATTTAACAAAATGCTTCCACAGGACAATTTTTATTTTCAACTACGCATCTTAAACTTAAATTGGAAGTATTAATGATGTCACCACTTTCGTGTACATGACGTCCTTTATATTTTTTATATTGAACAACATATTTCTCGCTTCATTTGGAATTCCCCAATAACAGTCTAGTCATTTGTATGCTGTAGTGTTGTCAAAAGTAACTTAAATGCGCTCTAGCAACACATCAGCGTCTTGTTTTATCCTATATTTCTTTGAATTTCGCAAATAGATGTGTCACGACTGATACATAATTTAGTCCAATAGAAGGACTAGGGTCCAAAAAGTATGTGGGTCGGCTGCCTTTTGACTAGTTTAATCGACAAGATTTTGATCCATCTTAAGGTTGCCACATTCTTGATGGATACTTCAGCTAAGGCTTGGTGACATTCTACTTATAATCCTGAGTAAATTCGTGTTCCGTCCAGGGTAAGTAGCGCTTGCGTGTTATCTGTACAGATGAGCATGTTACTTCAAGTTATATTGTTAACCGACTTCAAAAAAGGAGAAGGTTCTCAATTCGTCGCGATATTTTTTATTATGTATGTTCAGCGATAATTCTTTAACACGGTATCCGATTTCAATGATTTTGTTAGAAAGGGGGTACTTCAGGGGTGGTCCCATATACATTTGGTCAAAATCTAATAATTGGGTCCATGAGAAATTCCTCAAACTCTTCATTTTTCATGTATGTTTAGCGATAATGGTTTACCACCTTGTCCTCTTTATGATTCTTTTTTTGTTAGTAAGGGGGTACATCAGGGGTGGCCCCATATAAATTTGGTTAAGACGTGGTGACGGCATCTGCACGTTTTTGAAGTCGGTTTTTTAAATTTTTAATTTCTAATACTTGTTTTTCTGGTAATTTAGTCGACTGCTATTAGAATCCCTTCGAGCCAGGCGCGTAACTACGAGAGGCCCCCAAACTTCGCTATCCCTTTCCTTCAGAATGATTATGAATGGCTGTTATAATTTTATGTTTCTATTGTATCAATTTTCGAAATACGAGTACCTATTTTAAAACCATCCCTGTAAGCTCGCAACTCGCAAGTATAGCGTCAATATTTTTATAACAACAAATGGTTATGTCACAATAACAGATCTACCCTAGGCTTCCCCATGTCAGTCACGCCTCTATGCGAGCTCAGTTTGAATAACACTAGAACTATTCCTAACATCTCATTTTATGTTTAGATGTAAGTATCCTGAGCATATTCGATACTCTTGTCCTTGTTTTGTTTTAGAACCATCCGTTTAGATATAGATAGATATAGGTAGTATCCATGTAAATAGACTTACTTTTAATTTATTTATATATTTTATTTAGAATCCTAGTTAATTTTCATTATTTGCTGTGCAGTTTCACCCTTATCCTTATTGCATGTCTCAAAAAATATTTTGGTATGCAGCAGGATAATTCTAGACTACATACGGTCTTTATTTCATTCATTTATGTGTTAATATTCGCTATCTAACATAATCCTTATTTCATGTGTCTCCTCCTATGTCATATTCTAATGCTAGTTTACAGAAAGCCTTTGATGTTTCTTCTTTGAGTTGTCGGACTTTCGGTCAATGGTTACTCCAACGCATTATTAAGTCACAGGTTCTTGACGGGAAATCAAGTTCAAAAAAATATTTATTATTGAAATCTTTTTTTGATATGGTGATATAAGTTTCATCAGAAATTAATTTAAACCTAGCTAATACCTACAGATCATTAAAAAGGAACGATATTTGATAATCAGATGCCTTAAACCAATACCTATTGAAAAGAGACCGCACGTGAGAAATATAAAAAATCACGAATACTTCCAACTTAAAAATGTCAAACATTTAAATGGATAATTTTTTTGAATAAATACTAAGGCATTAAGGTCGTTGACACGATTTGTTATAGCTGCTTTATTGTGCATAATTAATTAGCATTTCAAGAAAACTTTCATTACCATCAAAACATTAACTGTTTTGAAAATCTATTTCCTTCATCGCTAACTACTTTATAAGTAAGTAAATGATTTGTTTCTCACATCAAATAACCATAATTGGATAGAACACAGTACGAACAAAGTTCCAAGCCATGCCATTGCCCTTCCATGAATACTATAAACCGTAAAGACCATAAAGACTTTCAGTAGAGAATGGTTTTTATCTGAATATCTAATGATTGTTTCTTTCGCCTTGTTATTACAATAGCTTTTCGTTTAATTATTATTAGCTGCTATTGAGAGAAATATTCGTTGGAAGAGGCTGAGAAAAATACTAATAAAACTATTGAATATTGATAAAAGAAGAATTTGTTTTGTTAAGAAATTATTTTTTATAATTTGGCTAATACGACCATTTTTTCAACATGAGAATGGACATAATGTCGCAATAAATGTTGAATGAGATAATAAAGGAAGGTGAAAGCATTGGATTGAAAATAAACTTAAATAAAACAAAACTGAACAGAATATAAAGGCGAAAAGATAAAATTAACAAAAAAATAATGATGGCCTTTCATGTCAATAAAACAATCTATATAAAAATAAAGTTATACTAAAACAAACTAAACATAAAATGTATAAATCAAGAGTAAGACCAATAATGATGTAAGCACCGGAAGTTACGACAATAATTACAAAGAAAGAAGAGGAGAAACAATTGAGAAGAGGCAGATAATAAGAAAAATATTAGGTCAAGAAAAAATAGGTGAAAACGAATATGTAGACGAAAAAACAATAAATATTGCAAGATCTAGGAGAAGACATAATAAAAAAATTTAAGCAGGAGAGAGACACATGGCTAAAGGTGAAAGTAATAAAAATCATAATGCACTGGAGGTGGGCAGCAAGAAGGAGGCGGCATAGACCAAGATCAAAATGCGTTCAAAAAGTTAAGTCACGAATAGTTAATGGATAAAATATTGCAATGAATGGGAAGAGATGGAAAACAATTTGAAAATAAGTACGATAGACTTGGAATGAAAAACCGAATTTAGAAAGCTTTAGAAAGCTCCCCCATGAGGGGTGTTAAGTCCGGGGTTTCCGAATTCTGCCACAAACTTCAGGTAAAAAAAAATTATATCCGTACTCTGCCAAGGATTACAGTTTTATAGATTAGGTTCCTAAATCATTAGAGGTCTCTCCGATCCGATTAAGATATTATCAATGTAGGTATCCAATACATTGCTGATATTGTTTACTATTTGTGGTACTTACATAGCTACATACATACATAAATAAAAAACATTATTTTAACAAACATAAACCGCGAAATAGATTTATTTTTATATTTTTCAATATTTTCTTGTATTGTGTTGACTTTCGTTTGGACATTTTTTTTAGTTTTTTTCTGATTATTGTTAGCTGACTGCATTTTTGAATAAGTCTCTACTTGGAAATCTAACAATACACGTGTAAAATGCATTATATTGGGGCGTGCTTTATAAAAGGAGCTATTAAAATGTGAATGAAAACTTTCACATGCGTTAGTAGTCCTCTTAAAAAAATCTGCATTATTTGCCCAAATATTTGGTTGGAATATTGATAAATTGTTGACCTATGTTTGTTTTAAATAATTGCGGAATTTAATTACTCTTTTATCATTTGGTAGCAAATAGTTCAATTCTTCAATAATAAAATCTACAACTTCCTCAGAACTGAGGTACATCATACCAAAATGAAGTTTTAAATATCTACCAATCACAAAGTTTTCCTCTTTATATTCCGGAACCAAATTATATTCTTGAATTTTCCGAAACCATGCTTGGCAGAGATGCAATTTATAACCCAAAAGAATAAGATCTCTCCCAAAATATTTATATATTGCATTGTGAATATGCTTAATTCAAAATCTACCACAATCTCTATTGGTTTAAAATTTAAACCAAAAGCTTTACACTTATTACTTAATTGTAATATGTTTCACTTGATTTATCAGGTAATAAACAAAAAAAAAAACGGTACATAATAACCTTTTTTAAAACTATGACTCGTAAACATTTGGTAAAATAAATTTGTACAAAATTTGAATTTTCCGTCCATCAAAATACAAAAATGTTACATTTGAAAAACACCATTAGAAATTCTTCCCCGCAATTTGTATTCAGATGTAACTCGAGAACAGTATTGAATACCTCTTCTTGGTTTTTAGGTAATATTGGCAAGATTTTTCTTCTTGCCGCATGCATATTTTTTCTTATTTGATTGATATCTTCTGAGTTTATGTTCTCCGCAAAAGTATTTGATTGCAACTCTCCAATTATTAATTTTGCTGGTTTCTGAGCTGGCTCATAAGTTGCTTTTCTTTTAACACTATTGCTCACTGCATTTCTTGCAAGATTCATTGCAACACCATGATTGTGTTCTGCTTTGACCTCTATTATTACGTCTTCATTGGAAACGTGGGAGTACACTCTAGCTGTACATTTAGCGTTACAGCATTTCCATCGAATCTTTCCACATTTGGTAGTATTAGCTTTGGAAAACTTAAAATTAATTAACACAATAAATTTATTTTCTCTTTCACTAAACATGATAGACGCACTGTTATTCATTTTAACTCAACTAAGGTAGATAATAAACTGTTTCATAAAACCTTTATTAAGAAATAAGTAACCTATTTCCCCTTCTAAATATTTCCCTAAATATTAAAACCGAGCAGTCGTCAAAATATTCCAAGAATTCCATCAATTTTTTTATATATTAATAATATAATAATAATATATTAATAATTACTTATTTAATTTTTGTACCTCTTCTGAAAGGTCTTTAGGTATGAAAAAATATTTAAATCCTTAATCCCTAATACGGATAAAACTGAATGCCCCTTAATGGTCATGGCAGAGTTCGGACTATTCACTAATCCCTAAGTTAATAAAATTCAGGTAAAATTTTAATTTGTGGCAGAATTCGGATGCGCCCGTTAAGTCACATAGATACAATAAAAGAATGTTAAATATAAACGTTTTGTTTCTTAGCATTAATTTATTTGCAAATTTTACATCAATATTTAATAGTGATGTTAAAAACATCAACATAAAGCTGACATTTTTTAGTTAAGGTTTTATTCGTCTTCCAAAACTCAGAATTTTCCACCAAAATCTTATTTTCACAGAAAATTATCTCTAATTTTCCTAAAAATTACTTCTCTAAAAAAGGTATTTTTTTTATCTTCACTGATACCCCACATTTATTGACTATTATTAATGACAACTATTTGTAGTTTCCCGATATTGAATAAGAGGGTTGTTAAAATTTTGTTTAGTATACTTACTTATGTAATTTTGTTCTTATTAAATATATAACAATAACTAAAATGCATTATTTGCATTATTTCGCGCTTCAACGGCAATTATTGACTAACCAATTATACGCTCCAATTCCACAAAAAGCGAATCTTCTCTATTTATTTTCTACGATACATAGAAAACGAAAATATTTTGATGGTAACCATTAAAAAAAATTGGTTTTTACTTTCATTAATGGAGTTCTTTTTTTGTCTTTAACATGATTACATTACAGTGTGTTCCATAAAGTTGGATCCATATGGGAATTTTTTAATATTATACAATTTGAAAAAAACGTCGTGTTTATTTAAAAAGCGGAAAAATGTTGCAAAAGTGAAGATTATAATTGTCAAACTATAGGTCATAAGTACAACTAAATTCGTTGACGACATAGTTCTGATTACAAATGATCTTGACGAATCTAGAAAAAAGCTACAAACTGCAAGAACTGTAAAATAATACTCAGCTGATTGATCTGAATTAAAATTTAAAGAATGTATTGGAAAAATATTCACAATACTCTGAAATCGTAAATGACAATTCAGAGAAGGCCATTATGAAAGTAGCCGCAACAGGATTAACCAAGGAAATAACCAAATTTAAAACTGTGTTTATTATTGTTTTTTTTTTTAGTAATATTTTGAATGCCTTCAATGTAGTCAGTAAAAAAAACTACAACAGGAAGACGCAGATTGCTCATCGATTTGTACAAATCCCTATATCCCAAACACGTTTATTTAAAAAAATAAAAATTTAAAATGAATAAGGTATTATCATTACCGGGATTATCTAACAGAAAACTATCAGGTAAAGAGATTTAATAAAGGTTATCTGAATTTTTAAATATATTTCAAGTATTTCTAAATGGTTTAATTTAATGCCTTTATTCCGGGGAAGCTGAGTTAGGTCAGCGCTTCAGGTGGCGTAATCTAGGTAGTTGAGTTAGGCCAGCGACCTTCTTTAATCCCTTGTCAATTATTAATTAGGAGTCTTAATAAGTAATTAGGAGAATGATGTGTAGATACATTACGGATGTAAGGAAAATATATTTTTAGTGAAAAGGGGAAAAAGTTGTTAGTTATAGGCAATTTTAAATTTTGTGAGGCAAAAACTCTTGCCGATGGCGATGTGTTAAAAAAAAACAAGTGTTCAGCCAAGGTTTATATCCTTCGTGACCAAATAATAGACGAGAAAAGTGATGTCAATCAGAAACATGAGGAAGACGACACTCTTCAACGACAGGCCCTTAGCAATGGCATTAAAAGGAAAACATTGCAGGACCTCTCGGAAAAACCCTCAAAATTCATCCATCAAGAATTAAGGAAGAACGAGTTTTGTGACGATATCACCTCGCACGACATTCATAGAGTGCGAAAAAACATTTATACAGCAAGACGTTCTGTTATGCCCACGCTCCCAAAAATAAAGAGTATGTTTTTGCTTGTTTAGGTAAGATGAATCCTATTACAAATAAAAACGAAGAGTTTCTTTCTATTTGCGATAGGCCTTCAGAAGCAACTTTAAGTTTTTATGTTCAGTTGATACTGTTTATATGGACGGTACATTTCAATATTCGACCAAATATTTTGTACAGTTTTTACAATTCACGGTTACAAAAATGGACACTATGTACCTTTAGTTTTTTGCTTATTGCCCTCAAAATCACAATCTGTGTATCTTAAATTATTTGAGTTATTGGATGCAAAATGTCAAACATTAAGTCTTTACTTTAAACCTTCTTTTGTTGTAATTGATTTTGAGTTAGTGATTCATAATACTTTATAGGTGGTCATTTTTATATTTTATGGAATATATGTTATTTACATTTGGAGAAGAAAATTCTTTAAATAAAAGTTACTCCTAATATTATTGTCTATAATTTTTGTTCTATACAAAATTTTCCTAAAATGGTCCGTATTCGAGAAATTTGACAAAATGTAAAAAAAATATTTTTTTATAAAAATTGTTTAAATAAAAGTTGTTTGTAGTATAATTCTCTATAATTTTTATTCTATACATAATTTCTCTAAAATGGACCGTATTCGAGATATTTGAAAAAATGTGTAAATTTCGAATTTTGAAGAAAACTCAAAAACGGATAAAGAAAAAACATTAAATTTTAAACTTAAGTTTTATTTCGGCCTGACGTGAAATGATTAGATTTTGGACAAAGTCGGAACATCTGGGGGGATACTTTATGGGAGGCCGTTTTTATATTTTATGGAATATATCTGTTATTTATGTTTGGAGAAGAAAATTGTTTAAAAGTTACTTCTAATATTATTATCTATAATTTTTGTTTGATGTCAAAATTTCCTGAAATGGTCCGTATTCGAGAAATTTGACAAAATGTGCAAAATTCTGATTTTTATGAAAATTGTTGAACTAAAAGTTGTTTGCGATATCGATCTCTATAATTTTTGTTTATACTTAAATTTTCTAAAATGGACCGTAATGGAAAAATTGTAGGAAAAGTGCTAAATTGAAATTTTTCAGTATTTTCGTTTTCAATGAATATCTAGAGAAAAATGTTTCGAGTTAGATGTATGTGGAAAATGTATATATTTAGTTTATCCTTTAAACATTTATAGAGGTGCTGCAATAGGTTGTACAAAATAACCGGAAAAAGCCTATAATAACTAGATAGGAAAGTCATGTGTTGGACACATCAGATTTTTTTTAATATTCTTCCCAAGCGTATTAATAGTTTTAAAAGCTACATTAATATTTAGGGGTTCCTATATATTATGTGAGTCTGATGGCTACAATTTTGATCTTTAACTATGAGTTAAATTTGTCGAATAGTATATTTGAAAATTTTTTCTCCAAAGTTTTGTCTACTAAATTTAAATGAAAACTTTTATTTACTGCAAGTTGTTGACTTTTAGAACTTCAAAAATCTATGAAAAGGAGGCTAAGCGCGGAATAGTGAGAAAAACTTTACTGTAAGCGAAAAAGGACATTTTTATTAAACCAACGACCGACGATGGTAAAGATGAAGTTCTGTTCGTCGGTGATTTCAAAATAAACATTTTGGATGGTGGAAAATGTGCGTACGACTTAGTGTTCGAGATTCTGTAAGTAATATTTAAATTTCGCGAACTCTCTGTTGAATAAATAAGGTAAAGCATTAAAATTATATGAAGTTTATTTACAAGATATTTCAAAAGATCTAGTTGAAGAGGTCATATACCTCAAAAAGTATTTAGCACTAGAAGACAAAAACTTGCAAATATTACCAATATGTGCAAGTGAATTAGATATTGGAATTTGCTTGATATTTTTTCTAATAGGTATTGGTATAGTTTTAAGAATTTACAAATTAATATGGCAGTAAGCAACTGTTTTTTCTTATACTCTGTTATGTTTGTAGAAGGTCCACGATGTTTTTTTCTGAAATTATCATTGCAAGCTCCAGGGTTCCTTTCGTCTTACAAGGTGGAGTTGTGGACTGTATATAAATGAAGAATTTTGTAGAAAATCTTGATAATAGGTTGATAGATTGATTGTTGTGGAATGCAGGAATTAAAGTGATTGCTTCTGATAACTGGTTTATTTTAACATTATAAACTTTATATTCAATAACCATATAATAATTGAGTGATACTTTTATATACAACTGATTTCAAAACATGCTGGTTTAAAAGATCTGTTTATATGATTTGTTTCAATGTTACAATTGCAATCTCTGCGCGCGGAGTATGATTTTTGTTCTTGCTTGCTTGTAGGTTCGGATAGTTCTCTGTTGAAAAAAAATGTCTCGTCGCGTTGAGTCTAAGAGTGTGCCTTTGTGATTCATTTAAAGAAATGGTGTGGC
Source organism: Psylliodes chrysocephalus (assembly GCA_927349885.1). Lineage (NCBI taxonomy): Eukaryota > Metazoa > Arthropoda > Insecta > Coleoptera > Chrysomelidae > Psylliodes > Psylliodes chrysocephalus. Next base: position 40,942,761 of record OV651813.1, read on the forward strand.
TTAACCAAGATTGGCGTGAATAGAGATAGAGTGATGTGTTTACATATATCTTAACAATTTATTTTAAACGGGCTTATGCGGCTGCAAGTTAAATAAGTCTGAGAGTGAGAGCGAGTCAAATCTTATGTTAATTTAAATGGAATTTTTCCTCAATGAGAAAGCTATATCTCGCTGAGGTTTTCAACTACTTGCAGGTGTCTTGGTACCAAACGGAATCTTTTTTGGTTATTTGAAAATACGTTAAACGGCATTTACCAGGTTGGTCTTGATTTTAGTTTATTATTTATGTAATTAAAACATAATTTTTATTTTATATAAGATTATTAAATTAGGTAATGGAAACTACGGATTGAATACTGAAATATATGGTTGTTCTTAACTATACAATATTGCGTTACAGTATTTATACGGGGTTGTATCATAAAGAGAGTAACTAAAGTATCTGTTAAAAAATGCTTGTCATTTTTAAACATAAAATATGTTCGAAAGCAGATTGAACGATTTAGAAGTTTTGATATTTATTGAATTTGACACTGCGACACTGCGAATTTGATTTCATTTGAAGATGTTATTAACATTTTTTTGAGAATAAAATCAGAAAAAGGTAAAGGGAGCTAAAGGAATGGCGATTTTTATTTAGTTACACTTAAAATATTATATGAGTTTTTATATTTTGTTGGAATTAAGATTTTGTTGCATTTTAATTCTAATAAACATTTGCATAATTTTCGTATTCCTTTAGTATCTATTTTTAGTTTTATAAAAAATATAGCATAGGCGGCTATTTGGTTAAACCTATAGGCTAAACATTTATAAATCCGTCCCTCTGTAAGGCGAATAAATCGATCTCTTCTACTTGGCCAATGAAAGGTAGTAGGTAATGGAAGTTAGGAAAAGCATAAAGAAAAATTGAAAGATCGATACTTTGAATAACAATAATGGACTAATAATGAAGAGATTTGTAAATAATGCAAATAGAGGAATGCGTAATTAAAGAAAAAGATCTTCCAACACAGTAATGCTTATAAAAGAGGTAGGTTCAGTTGATTTCAGTAGTAATTGGTAGAAATGGAATGTGTGAAGATTGCTAACAGAATCACTATATGTAATTGTTTTAGAAACATAATTCCTTTTATCCTACAAACGATGCCAATCATGTGATTAAAATAATTGTTGGATGGATGACAAATGACAGCATGTTCATGACTGGGCACGCCTCAGTAAAGGGACACTTGAACAAAATTGGCATGTACAATGGGGAACTCATGTGCCGACTATGTCACAAGAAACCAGAAACGGCCAAACACATACTGTGCGAATGCGAAGCTCTAGATCGCAAAATACATGCTCTTTTTGAACAACCCAGGTTGATCCAACAATGTATAGAACCCACTTACCCAAGGATCTGTACAAACTTGTACAAGGTGCAAAGGTGACAGAGTGGGTGCTATGAACTAACATGGGGTAAAACACAAGAAGCCAACAGGCTTCAGTGTTATTCGGAGACATAGTCAGACGAGCCCAGGAAAAAAACGGCTAGATGATTATGATAAAAATGATGATTTTAATATTTATTATTTTTATTATTTCATACAAAATAACAAATATTTAACCCTTCTGTTCATATAACTTTAATCAAAAAACGTTATTAGACCACTTAGTAAATTGAAAATTTAAATTTTGCTAATTCTTGCTTCACAGAAACGTTTTAAATAAAATCCCGAATATACGGTATCGTACAGCATTATCTCTATCCTAATGGTACCATATAACACGTTTTCTCAATTTCCTTAAGCCACAAACAAGCTAAGCTGGCAGAAAATTGAATTTTCAAGTTGTTGGATTAGCCGCATAGCACTCGAGTAAAGCTCGCAGGTAATTTATCTAAAAACCTTGCATATTCCCGTGAGAGTAGCCGCAATGTACCTATGCAATTTATACTTATCTCTGCTCTAAAACTACAAGCGCTATAATGCTATCTAACGTCCGATGCACAGGCATAATGCTCACGTATTTTTAAAACAACAATGTAAACCGGCGACGATAGTAACAATGAAGTGTGGGTATGGGTATTGCAGTTTGTGTTATCTCAACCACTTGTGTAGTTTTGTTCTTCTTAAACATGTGTGTCTCTTAGACAGTCTTTTTTTATAATATACGAGGCTAGTTCAATTGAACTCATCTTTTATCGAATTAGCCTTAGAAATAAATATAACAATTCATGTAACGTTTTCTTTAATAGCATCTTTTGCAGACATCACATTGAAAGTTTTTTAACGTTCCCTGTTTTGAAATTTTATAGATATAACGTCTTTTGTAGTTGAGAACCTGTTTAATCAAGATTAGCGTGCGACCGTACAATTTTCCATATTCTACTACCTAGATTCAGATGTGAATGCAAAAGGTTTATGACAAAATGTTACTAAAGTATGAAAGATTAAACATTAGTCTCAAATGTGGTAATTATATTAAAATGAATAAAGAAGACTCTAAATCAATACTACATACATATTTTATTCGACATAAAAGATGCAACTAGTTTCGTCTAACGAACCATCATCAGGCCTATAATAAAAATTAAAAATAACAGGTAACAATGTGAACGGAACAGTATTATTATACTTACAATGTAATGAAAATGTTATAAGAGATGTGGTACTGCAGTCGAAATACATTGATATGTGGTAAATTAAACTATTAATAACTAAATATAAAAGTGTAAAATTAATATAAAGGTTGTTACTCTTCAAATTCCCCGTAAACGCAGTCAGCGTTCAGGTCCAATGATTGCCGCAAAATAAACTTACCAAGGCAATTTCCAGCTTCAAAAGATCTAAAGGTAACGCAAATAGTTTCGACTGTCTGATAGACGGCCCTGCCTCTGGTTTCGCTCTGAGTGGAGAAGGTTTAGTACCAAGATTCACAGTATTCAAATGTGGGCGCGAGACCGATTAAAATGCCACATAAATATGTTTCCTTGTCCCTAACCTAAATCTATCAAACAATAGAAACAAAATGAGACAACGAAAACTCCTGCTTATACCACTTAATAAGTTACCCCTAGGTTTTCTAGTAACACAGCAACGGTAATAACTTCTAACATAAATTATCAATAACTATTTTTCACAAATACGTGACGTTAAATCACACAAGTATTATTTTATATACACAGTAAGTGTGTCCCTTCGACAAAAAAATAAAATAAATGTACAGGTATGTATTAAATCTTATCTTAGTTGAGGCAAATCATCCCCTGCCAAAAGAGTAAATAAAACTTATTATCAAAGGGTCATAGCACATGTACCAGGGCTTAGTCTATAAGTGGTATCTTCACAGTGTATTGTAAAGATAAAGATGAAACCCAATTAAAATACCATTTGATTCCAGTCGTACAATTTACCAAAACCTGTTAGCTAAATAGAATTAATAAAGTCCCATACATTTTAATCACTATGTGAATAAAAAGCTTTTGAATCACCTATTAATGTATACACTTTTCAAATGTATTTTTTTTTACTCCCATACACTCATTTCAGCCTTGTAGCACATTTTGAGCAAATAGAGGCATATAGGATCAGTCTCCATAAAATATTTTGTCTCGAAAAAAATATATTTTCTTTTTAGTATCGAAACTTTTAGATTGATCATTACAAGAGGTGACTAGATAAGACTTCAGATCACACTTTTAGTGTCTGTGGAGTAGGAGCAAAACCCTCGGAGGTGGAACACCAAAATGAACTCTTGAGTCCACGTCTCTGTACTGTACACTAAAACTGTACACCAAAACTGTACTCAAAAACTGTAAATTAAAACTGCTTACTAAAAACTGTCCATGAAAATCCTAAAACTACGAGAAATATAAATAAGCGAGCAGGCTCAGGGTAAAGTATCCCTCCCCAGTTTATAAAAAAAACCAATAACTATAAATCAAAGAATTTACTCACCCAGTTTAATATTTAAATCAAAACCGGCTTTTAACTGACTCAATTCCCTTCATAAAAAAAACGAGCAACACGTGGCCGAACATATTACTTCTTTTCTTTACCTCACTGATATAAAAACTATAGGGAAAAGGTTACAGCAAATAAAACTAGAGAAAACGAAGATTACTTTGTAAATAAAAGGGTTTTCCAAAAATGAGGTCGGAGAAACAGAACGATTACCTCCCTCGGCTTGGCTCCAGCAGTCAGCAAAACGAAAAAGTATACAATCCCAATTAAATGGAAAGGTCGAAAAAAACTACTTCATACTCCTAAACTAATCCATACGTAGTTTTATACACCACTATCAAAGGTGTAGTCCACATAAATGGGTTTAATAAGATAATCCCTATACTCGTAGGAAGGAAAAAACACAATTCCAAGGTTCTTTCCTAATAACCCATTACTTTTTCGCAAATCAAATTCCGACTTGTCTGTACACTACGAGTTAATCTTCCATTCTAACCCAATTTCCAACGAAAGTATTTCTTTCACAGAACAAGGAGATCGGGAAACGGAAATGGTCAACCGCCATCGCACTAGTTGGTTCACATTTCGTCAAGCACGAAACTATAACTGAGTAACCAGTTCAGTTCAGTTTAAAATCTTTTTATTACTATATACATTATCTATATTTCAAGGTAATGAAAATACATTTAGTTTTTCCGCGGATCTTCGTCCTGGCAGAAAGAGTCCTACTGCACGCAGTGTGACTTGCCGGTGTTCTGGCCGATTATTTCCATTCCTTTCTTCACATTATCAGAACAGTATGGTGAGTTAGGGAGCGTCAATATTTGTAAATGTTGAGATTTTTGTTGAGTTTAGTTGTGTGGCAATTCCTGAAAAATCGTCCTAAAAAAACATTGAGCAGAAGACCGGACATCCATATGTTAGTATTGGCCTGATAATTTGTTTGTATAGTAATATTCTGCTCTTGAATTTTGTTTTACTATTTCTAGGTAGCATGGGATACAATGTTTTAATCATGTATGTAGCTTTTGAGATTCTGTTATCTATGTGTCGATCGAACGTTAATCTCTTATCCAGATAAAAACCAAGATACTTGATACAGAGTTTGACCTCTACCTTCTCATTTTTGACCTTGAGGTTGGTGATAATTTGATCATTTCGTCTATGTGAAAATAAGGTGGTTTCGGTCTTACCCGTATTTAGTCTCATTTTATTTTCATCTAGATAGGGGATCAACGTTCTATTAATATGGATTTCCAGTCTTCTGTTGGCGATTTCCGCAGAATCTGAACTCTTGTATAAACAGGTATCGTCCGCGTATAGTGCCGTCTCTACCCCATTATGACCCATTGGTATGTCATGAGTCATAATAGTGTAGAGAAGCGGTGAGAGTACCGATCCTTGAAGTACACCCGCTTCAGCAGTGTAGGGTTCTGTTTTTGTTAGATTTATTTTGATGTAGAATTTTCTGTCATGAATGTATGATTTTTATAATGTGAACGTAAGTCATCCATATGCATTTTGTATATTAATCCACGAGTCCAAACCGTATCGAAGACCTTTTCGGTATCTAGGGCCACTATAACTGTTTGTTTGTTATTGTTAAACGCTTCTTTAGTATGATGTGCTATTCGCAGTATTTGCGCTACTGTACTATGGCCCTGGCGAAAACAATATTGAACTCGTGGGATAATTTGATTGTCGTCCGTTATTTTTCTGAGTCTCGTGAGTAAAATTTTGTCAATTGTTTTTGCGATACCGTTAAGTAGCGTAATGGGTCGGTAACTATCTATATTCTTTTTAGGTTTGCCTGTTTTGTGGATAGGTATTATATTTGCCTTTTTTAAGTTATCTGGGTAATGCTGTAACTTTAATATCGCGTTTGTAATGTAATTTAATTATACTGAGTGATTGGTTACTCAATTATGACAGCGTCGACACTTAACTTTTCCAAACGTCAAGTCAGTTAAAAGTCAGCTGGCAAAATATTTATATCAATAAATATATTTTAAATTAATCGAATTACAAACTAAAAATAGTACATACGAGTATTTTAATGTCCCAGAATACTGAAATTCACGAGATTAAACAATTAACCACACAAAAGGGTAAATAAAGGTTCCACTAAAGTGTCTTAATTATACATAATATATTTTCAGAACAAATGTCCAGTGAAATATAGTTTTCACCAGACTGAAACTATGGATTATGGCGAAACCCACAGGAAAGAAACAAAACTGTACAAAAAGATATAAGTACGTCAAACTAAAACCCCTGGTCGATTTAGACGTAATGTTCGTGGGTTAATCACACCATTATCAAAGTAAGTGATTTTAGATCATACTGTCGAACTGGTCATATGCCAAAACAAACTAAAGAAAAATAAAAATAAACTCTCTCCGCTGATGGAGTAAGAGGGATTGCAATATTGGCAAAAAACGAGTCATTAAAATCATTGCCAAAATCACAGACACCCCATCGACAAATACCTTAAAAAACGAGTCAGAAACTTATAAGTTCTATTTAACAAAACCAATTAGATAACATACACGTACCACCACGATAGGCCCCGAAGAAAACCTATCGACAGCCGTAAGCTGGAACCTCAAGAACCCCCCCAGGCAGTCTAGGAGAGAACTCTTGTCTCAAATGACACAAAATATTCATAATTACAAGGTATGTATCACACTTAACATTTAAACATCATAATAATCACCAAAAACATAGCTATAATATATACAAAGTGTGCCAAATAACAAAAACAGTTGCTAACATCGATAGAGCGAACTATAATGTTTTCTCCCGCAGTTCGACGCGTGGATAAAAAATTTCAAAGAGCTTCTAGACCGCCAAGAATCTACTAGAGCAGGGCTGATTTTATATAAATAGCGTGAAATTATTTAACAGTTTAGTTGAAGTTTATATACAGAAGTTTCAATATAAATGTTGTCAAGTAAAGATAAATTGTTAAAATAAATTAGAAGTGTGAATTATATTAGTGCTTAAGTATTGTAAATAAATTAATTAGTGGATGTGTAACTGTTTTAAATAAATAAACTATTTTTAAATTAAACAATGGTTACACTATTTTAAGGTTAAGAGAAACGCTAAGAGACGTATATGCCAATATACGCCTTCGATGTTTATGAAAATAAAGTTAGCAAATAGGCGTATATGATATATACCCGTTAGAGAAGTAGCTGTTAAGCTTTTTCAAACGTACGCCACAATTAAAAATTGGGATAACTTTTGAATGGTGTTGAATTGAAATACACCGCTTGGAGATACCATGCATCATTCCAATTGCCATCCTTATGTGTATAAAACTCAAATTGCCATTTTGTTCACCACTTTGCTAAATTAGCGACGATATGTATAATGTATAGTCATTTAAAATAACTGTATACTTTTTACAGACAGTACCGTTTTTTATTTTGTATAGTGGGAATTTCCAATTTACATTTGTTTTTGTTTTCAAGAATTGGTTTCGGCATTGTGACTGATTAAAGGAGTGGTATTGATTCTAAAATAGATTCTATTTAATAATATTTTTGTCTTATTTGTTACAGCTTTTAATAGAAATAGACATCCAAAAGGATTGAAAAAATAAAGGATGATCCACAAAAAATGTTTCTAAAGTAGGCAATTACCGACGAAGTCATACGAGTTAAGTCTGTGATAACTTCGCACGGCTCTGAAATAAATTCAAACTTACAATTAAAGAGAATATTTGTATGTTCCGACATCCGTTCATTTTTCCAAGGCCTACTCAAAAAATATTTTTTTTGTGGATCACTCCATATATTGTCTGATACCACGGTTCGTAGACAACACGGTTGCCTCATTACGCTTGCTAAGGACGCAGTGACGTCACTTGGTGTCGTACTTTAGTTTTTTAAATAATCTAATATTTTATTGTTATTTAGTGGTGTTTATATTTTTATTTTTGAATTTTGTTCTGGTGTTAGAGTTTTTATAATATCGGTAGTTTGATTTTTTGAATGACGAGCTACACAACAACAAGGAAAAATCATGTAATGATTTGCATCAAATTTCAAATGAATTACTTTTTATTTGAATTATAAAGAGAAATATTATTATGTGAATGGTTTATTTTAAACATTTTGGATTAGGGTACCGCCTCCAAGCTGAATTCGGATCAAACTTTGTTTATATCCCGAAATATTTTGAAATTTTAGTCTGTAACTAGCCGTAACGTTGCCTACCAAACAATTTTTATTTTTTACAGACAAAAATCGTAACCGAAGTAATAAGGGGACTGAGCCTAAACTGAAATTAAAGGCTAATGGTAAGATTTTCGAATAATATTCATTATTATTAAATTAATTGCAGCTTTGTCCATCCTACATTTAGACGCAGATGAGATGGTTTATTACAAGCATTAAACACAAAGAAAAGCAAGAAGAGTCAAAGGGCTTTACTGAAAGAAGCTACAATATTGCAAAAAGGGGTTTCTACAGGAAGTTTTTAGTAAAGGGTAGTAATAAATAATTGTATAGAAGAAAACAAGGACCCGTTGGACTTCAGAAGAAACATACAATGTATACTTATATCAGAAATAAAAAATATATTTTGTCAGTTTCTTAAGTCTAAGAAAAAACAACGCCTGCAGTGTGGTCCGAATTCATAATCCTTTTTATGACAATTCGATAATTTAATTCATGTTATTTTGTTAAAATTACATCATAACCTTAAAGAAAAAACCGACTACGTGCCTTATTATGAGAACGTGCAGTAGTAGTAGTAGTAGTAATAGTATAGAGATTCAGGTAGCAAGATCAGATGAACAAAAAATTAAATATTCAAAATTTTATAACTCCAAGCCAGTACCGGACTCACAGGCTATATCTTATTAAAATAATCTTTATAGTGAGTTCTTTTTCTTCTTTACAATGACGGAAAAACATAAGAATAGGAGAATTTAAATTAAATACAAAATGAATCATGTAGACAACTCGGGATCAAAATCGAATTAAAATTGTTTGGACATATTGGAATGAGGGATTTGAAGCTCACATAAAGAGTATATTATGAAATTATAAACAAGAGCAAGAAAACCATAAAATGGTTCAATTAAAGTAGAAGAAAAAAGAAAAATAAGATGGAAAGGAATTAGGAAAAAGTATACAACTCTATGAAATAGTAACTAGAACTGAAGTATAACACCTCGCTTTAAAAAGGCAAACGATTGAATAAAATACGAATCTTTTTATACGGTTGTAATGTGAAAAATTTGCTATTTTTTTAATTACGTCGTATTTTTAATATATTATTTATAAAAAAAAATATATATGTTCTGAAATTTCTTTGGTAAAATGTAGAAATATTTTCATATAGACCTTTTTACATACTTACAAAAAATCTAGATGTGTGTCGTAGAAATCAAATTAATATTTACCTGCAACAAAAATTATATAAATTAATAATTTATACAAACTTCTTAAATTATAAATCATAAATTAAAATTAAATTTTTGCGTACTATACTTTTTCGACGGCCACTATTTATATTTAAATTAAAGAAATTGTTTTTATTTTAAAATATAAATAAATAAAGGACGTTTTTCGAAAATAATTTAGTATTGGTAAAACAATTAATTTTAAATCACCAATTTATAAATTGTCGCAGCTTTGTCTTTTAAAACAGTCTTTGGTAAAGTACCTAATCAATATTTTATTTTCGATTTTGCTAGTAGATGACATAATGATTAAATTGCTTGAAAAAAAACTGTTTTTGCAAGAAAAAATGTTTTCATTACCTTCTAATACAAATAAGATATTTCAAAATAAATAGTACTTTATTTATTTATTTATTTATTTATTTATTTATTTATTTATTTATTTATTTATTTATTTATTTATTTATTTATTTATTTATTTATTTATTTTATTTATTTATTATAATGCTCTACAGGAAATCCCAATTACAGAGCAGGAATAAAGGAACATATGTAGACTACAAGTAGAACAAAATACACAAAAAAAAATTTTTTATTTTAAGTTAGGTAACGACATTTTATTTCCCTAAGTTTGCATGAGAAGATGTCAATGTCACTACTCACACTATTCACAACGCGGCTAATACAGTACATCCCAAAATAAACAGTACTTTTACGTAGTAGCGCATATTGTGAACGACTACCAGATGTCACCTTTCTAGAAACATGACCATAGAAGCAGTCTTTAAAAATACACCACAAACCATCAATGAATTACTGGAGGTTTTTCAAAAAATCAAAGAGGAGGTCTAAAGATACGTATTTCTTAAATAAATAAAACATTAATAGGTTCAGTACTGTTTATTTTGGGCCATACTGTAGTATGAAATGGAGAATTTTTCAGAACATTTGTACGAGGTACAGATATGTGAAATATGTCAGAATTTGTAGAGGATACTCTCAGAATGCAGAGATCAATAACAATGGTATTCACGTGTTTTTATGAGGCTTATAAAGTGGTATCTTTGCAGAAGATTTTGGTGTTGTACTCCGATTGGCGAGTAAACACCATCCTCCTTTAAACGCAGTAATTTGAGAAATCGCCTTTGAACTGCTACAATTCGATCAGTGTGAAGTTGGTAAAACAAACTCCAGACGACAGACGCATATTCAAGCTTTGATCTTCTAAAAGAGTAGCACAACATTTTTAATGTGGCTACATCTTTGAAATCCCTTGTACGGCGAGATATAAAACCATACATACGATACGACGTTTCAGTCATTTTATCAATGTGACATGTAAAGGTCAATCCGAGTTCAAAAATTACCCCCAAAATCTGTAAAAGTATCAGGTTGCTGAAGTGAGACATTATGTATTAAATAATATTATTTTATTTGGTCGGTTTTTAAAATAAAATTCATAACTTTACATTTAATTGGGTTAAGTTTTTTATTATTATTACGCCATTCAACCACTAGATTTAAGTTTATGTGGAGTTGTTTACAGTCGTCAATACTTGTCACACGCTTGTATAACTTCAAATCATCTGCAAACAGTAGAAACTGTTCTTTAATTACACTGGATATATCATTGGAACCCTGAGGAACTCCAGATGTTTTAGCAAATTTGACAGACTTAAACAAATTAAGCTATACAAACTGAGTACGATTTACTAAATAGCATCGAAAGAGATCTATCAAAGGGGACACAACCCAAACCCTGTAAGTTTTCCAAGTGTAAATGACATCCATCTGGGCGCGATCATCAATAGATTCAGTAATGTATTGTGTAACGGTAACCAGGTTGGAGACTGTTGAGCGACTTTTCATAAACCCAGTTGATAATTTTATTTTTTTATACTGTAAATTGACCAAAACAACATCAAAGACTGGACCGGACAAAATTTGATTAAATCATTAAAATACAGTTTTCTCATAAAAAATCACATCTGTTTAACATATTAAGAAGGAAATTCCTCAATAAAAATAATGATGAATCGATTCAATGACAAAATTTTCTTAGTCCAAGACTTTAGGAAATGTCAGTCACACGAAAAATGACAAAACACAAATAAGCCAAAATTTGGTTGAAAGTAAAATGACAATACAAATTGACAGCAGCCTACTTTTCGAATTTAAATTATAATTAAAAACAAGTTATTGTATTTTACTTTTTATTCAAAACCAATAGTTCTATAAAAAAAACAAGACAAGTTGACAAATAAAACAGTAATTCTGAATAATATTTTTAATTTAAAAAACTAAAATGGAGAGGGGGTGATATCACTTAAGAGGTTGGGCTGAGAAAATTTTGCTCCGACTTATCATAATTGAATGGCTCAATGCCAGAGTTGCCTAACCAACAAAATTTCTAACCAACCTTTTTTCGTATATTATTATTTTAAAATAATTTATCTGCGTGCCAAAGTTATCTATTCCTTAAAATTATTCGTTTTCAGTACTACTATATATACCTAAATTAGACAGTTTCGTCTAGTAGATTTAGGTAACGTGGGCTTTTATCTCCATTTATTCACTTTTAATAATTTGAAAACAACCAAGTTCTACAATGGCAAAAATGATTGTTTTTAAATAATTATAGCGTTATTTTTTTAGGGTTTTAACAAAATTCGTCTGAAAACAAAATTAAATAACCCAGATATAATTTATCATGATTTTCCATTGGGAAAGATTTTGTTTCACACGAAATAAAACAAGAGTGGATTCGGAGGTGCCGTAGACCCAATAAATGGAATCCTAAAATAAGCCAGAATTGTTCTGTCCATTTTATCGGCAATGATTATGAAAGAGATCTTCATAATGAATTATTGAGTAATTGGGTTTGCCAGTGAGGAGGTGATTAAAGAAAACTGCAGTCCCTACTGTAATTCTTGGGAATAATGAAAGTGAAGATAACCCTTTAAATAAGAAATAACGGGTAAGTCGTATCTTAAAAAGAGAACAGAAAAATAGGGTAGATGATTGTTTAATAAGAATATACTAAAATTTACACATATTTGAAGGTTATTGAAAGCAGCACAATTGAAAGCGAAAACAATGTCGTTGAAAGTGTTAACCGGGAGCAAAAATATAATAAGCTTAAAGATGATTGTAAAATTATAAAAAAAGAAAAGGCCAATATGTTTACACAAGTAAAGCAATTAATTTTTTATAAAAGCAAATATTGGAGACTATTGAAACAAAACAAAAGAACTAAAGGCCAAGAAAAATGTTTTTAATAAAAACCAAATGGACTTATTGATAAAAAAAAAGAAAAAGAAACATGTTGACTGGACATTTGAAGAATTTGCAGATATTACAGCAAAAAGGCATATCTGTATGTAAAACAGCAATTATATTTTCCACTTCCTGGTTTGTCTTCTCTAAGACGATGGACTAATAAATTAAATTCTACAAATGGAATCTTAGTGTATTAAAAGTTATGCAGTTGAACGGAGAATCAATAATGAGCATAATGTGTACTATTTATGTATAATTATGTAGGATTGTCAACAATCCAGCAATGCTGACCCGGAGAAAATAATGTTTGTTGGGGAATACGTACAAACGACCTTTTTTGTTTTTCAATCATCAAACTAATTTTAATATCCGAGACCTATATGACACATTTTATTTTAGCTCATTAACCTAATTTTAATTTGTGAACTTTTTATGTACTACGTGTATTATTTGGGACACAATGTGTACAAAAATTTTCCAGTGGTTTACCTCTACACTACACTAATAATGATCGGTGCAGTAAAAATGGAGTAATTAATTCTCTGATGATATTATGAAGATAGTGGTAGTATAAATTGTCAATAATGTTAAGTTTTGAATGTAGGTATATTTATTTTTGTATTCAAATATATTGAATTTTCCTGAACATACAGGATCAATGAAAATTATTTTTTTTTTCAATTTGTGATACTTGTATTTTTCCTATATGTAGGTATTTCATTGGGAATTATTGAGGCTCCTTCCTATGGGCCCTCAGTATTGCAATCGTGCAGACGAAAAAATTTTCTTACCCCTATTTTTTAAAACGTTTTTTCACGTTTCCGATCATGCTCAGTCCGAAAATTTTCATCTGGTCATCTGTGTGTATGTATGCCGGCACGATAACTCTAGAATGAAAGTTCTGATTGACTTGCAGTTTTGATTTTCTTGAATAATTACTTCTAACTTAGAACTCTATTGATTTTCAGAATTGTCGGTTCATCCTAACTACTTTAATATCAATTTTCTTAAAAGCAGTCTATGCATTTCTCATGTGACTAATTTAACAAATTCCAAGCATTCCTAACGTCTAAAATTCCTAACATTTTTAACATTCTATACATCGCATTCTCCAATGACCTGTCAAACAACAGCTGTTGATTCTAAAGGTGAGATTTCTAAGGCGGGTTGCGACCTTCATACTTGTAATCATAGCCATTTTTCAGGCTATTTTTATTCGAAATTAGCCGCCAAGCCTGCCAATTTATGAAAAATATATAAGCAGTTTCCGAAAAATGACTTTTTTGTGGTGATGCTAACTTAAGCTTACTACTATTGCACCCCTAGCCACAAAAACACCTTCATCAAATTCACTGGCTCTCTGTCGCAAATCCATAGAATAATTAACCGGCCATTTTATTTGGCAAAAATCAGAATAATGCTTGGCTGTGCCTGTCAAGTAGCAAGACGTCAACTGTGATGTGTGAATGGCTCTTAAATGTCAAATTATTTAAAAATGTTTGCATGCTTCTTTTGATATTTATTGCAAATAATTTGTAGTGTATCTCAATTAAGGTTTTCCATAAATAAAGGTACAGCAAGACAGATAATATAATGTTCTTATACAAAGCACTTTTTTATTATATAAAAGAGAGGTAGGATAAAAGCTGGTTTTTTCTAGATAAGTTTAATTATACGATTTTGGATTACAATATCATATAGTCCACGTTATACCATATCGCAAAATAGATTCAACCAGAGAATTGTAAATAATAATTAGTAAACTCCTAGTCATAAATTTCCTCAATTCATAAAATTTAAAAATGAATCTAAATTTGATTGTTAATGACGTAATGTGATCAACCCATTTAAAATTTTAATCAATTATGATACCGAGGTATTTTCTTGTCTTTTTCATTTTAATTATAAAGTTATCATTTATTTGTATGTTGAAAGAAGGCCTTTGTAAATTATATTGCTCTCTATGGATCCTACTTTAACACAAAAATAATTTTGTGGCTATAAGTTGCTATAACCTATAGTCGCAAAACTATTTTTGTGTTAAAGTAGACTCCTAGTGAGTTCTGTTTCTAAATAAAGCAAAAAATGACAAATTAGCAACTGCTAATTTACAATGGTAATTAATTTAAACATAGTAGGTAGTATTAATATAACATCAAGTAATTTTTTAAAATAAAGTACATGATCTCGAAACAGAAATAATTTATAATAAATGCGGGTAAAACGAGGGGTAAAATAACAACAAATTAAGAAAAATAATAATTAAGATGGACAGGTTTAAAGAGTATTATCACAAAAAAGTATATCTGTTCTGTTTATTTATCAAGTATTGTTTGAAGTTACTTATGAATACATTTATTTTTTTTTAATTTCTGTAGGCAGTCTATTACATTTTTGCAAACCTTTAATAAAAATTGTATTTTGGGAACTTTTAGTGATGGCTTGCCGTAGATGAAAGTCAGATTGGCTTCTTGTATTATAGTTATGATATTGCGAATTATATTGAATTTTTTCTAATAGATCTGATGCGATGGTACTATTTTATTTTTATTTTATAAATAAATATCAGTCATGTACTGAACATAATTCTGAACTGAAACCCAATTTATTTCTTTTAACATAGTTGCAATACTCATCTTTATGTCCTTTATTATATAAATAGGTGAAGTAAGTAGCCCAAATATTTTACATGAGCTAGCTTAAGAGGTAAAGGGGCCAATTATTATTGGATAAATTGTTCGAACGAGTTTGTAAACCCTTATCAAAAGGCGTTATAAAATGGTTTTAAAAATCAAGGCTTGTGAAAATCATCACATGATTTAACCTAAGTAATGCCAATGCTTTACAAACCAAAAACTTCAACGTCCCAAAACTACTATCGGCTTTCGGTCTTTCGTTCCAAGTTAAATCATTTCTCGTTTTTTTTACGCTACGAGTTTACCCGATAAGGAGGGAACCACCATTTTAGCGTCTCTCGAATTTAATAAAGATATGATTAATTGTTTTTAAATATGTGTGCTATTAGAAATGTTCTGAAAAATATTGTGCCATCACCACCCAAAATTACTTGCATTGTAACGTGGTCATTGATAGCAAAAATACCTATGTATTGTTGTTATGTGAATTCCAATAGTAAAGATTTTTTCTAATCGTGTCCCATTTATTTCGAAACAGGTACCTCAAAGGGTTTATATTAAAAAAGAGTTCATTACATGACATTCACTATTGCTATTCTTATTTTACACGAAATATAAGCCAGAAAACAGTTTATAATCGTGTTCTTTATAATCGTGTTCATTTTTAATTTCACGCATTTGATGGTCCGGCAACTACGTCATTTTCCCGAATACTTCCGATGATACATGGTGCATTGAACAATCCTATAGTCAAGTATCCTTGACACACCTTACTACACCTCTTAGACTAGGTAATAAAGAGAGGACTCTTAACGTCACTGAAAATCTTGTGCCATTTTGACACCAACGGTATTTAACCAAAGGCGTAACATGGGAATAAAAAAATGAACTTGTATTTATGTTATTAGTACTTCATTGATATTTTTAGGTATAAAGCAAGTTCAAAGCGTAAAATTTAAAATAAATAAGTAACGATAAATAAGACACAAGAAAAAAAAATTGAATCGTTTACATAATAAAATGAGTTTTTCTTTTTTAATTCCGCAAAATAAAACATAATGATCTACATGTATTACAAAAAGATTTATTTTTACTTAATAAAGAATGACACTACCCAGATAGCACAGACACGTTTTAAAGATATCTTAAATACGTTTGTTCACGACGTTCGTGACATTTTGAATATCTATGCTAATATCCAAAAGATGTTTAAAAGGCGTCTATACGACGTATTTTGTTACAAAACAAGGCGTCTTTAGGACATCTAATTTTGACGACTTTAAGACATCCAGTTTTGTACGTCTTGAAGATAAACCGTATTGGAGGTGTTTAACTCGTCTATTTACTTGATGGAAATTAATTTAAAAAAATTAATGAATACTTGTCTACTATATTTAATACTGTTTATTATACATTATTAAACTATTAAAACTGACACAGAGTAAATATTATTTTACAGTGCTGGATAAAATAATAAAAAAATGACTTCAAGTACTTGTTGCTATGAGAAACTATTCCAGTTTGGTCAATTTAAAAATTTCTTTTATGGTATTAATTTTAGCCAAAGCGTTTGTAACTAATGTCTCCGTAGCATATCATTTTGTCGAGTTATTGTTTTAAGGTGATTTTCTAAAAAATAAGACATTATTAAAGTGAGGTTATGAAATTGAAACGTACCGTTTTTAATGAGAAAGTTTACTAGTTCCGGTATACCACAGTCTGGACTAAAGTAAGACATGAACTGGACGTCTTTAAGATGTAGTGTGCTCTCTAGATATTATTAAATTAAGTTAGTAAGAAAAATTATACGTAAATGAAGATAAATTTATTACTGACCCATAACCAATACTAATTTGGTACAATAACAAGAAGTTTTAGCGAACAACTCTTTTTTTTATATATTTTAAGTTTTGTTTAAGAACTTTGATTTATCTTGTTTTTTCTTTATTCTTTTCCATCTGTTGTAAAAGTTGTCTTCTAAGCCGTTTTATGCTAGGGCTTTCTGGGATAGATTCCTTATTTGAAGGTCTATTTGAAGGGCCTGGCTCAGCTTCCAAATGCAATGCTCTTCTTTTTTAATACTACAAACAATCAATTATTACGATAATGTTTTGAATTATACACAAAAGGGTTGCTAAATTCTTAAAAGTTCATAACATAATAATGAAAAGTAATTAAAAAAATATATATGTTTAATTATGTTTATTAGTATACGCACCTTCTTCGGTTGCATGTATTTAGAGAATTCAGGAAATATAGTGGGAACTGCTCCATTTAGTAAACGTCCATAAAAAAAATGTCCTTCAAAATGTTTTGAACACAATCTATCATTTGGCGCAGGCATCCAATTTGCAATTTTCGTTGCCTGAATCCAAAGATTTTTTTGCTGGATCCACAGGAAATCTAAAATAAAACAACAAATAAACATTGCTGCAATTAAATAAGAAGCAAAAGTAAATTAGGATTTAATAAAAGTTAGTATTTAGAATTGTACGACACGCCACTGGAAAAAAGTACATGTTTGGCCATTTTAATATCATTAATTGCTTAAAGATCAATAAAAAGCATAAAATAAACAAACTTGGTGGGTAAAATTTATTACTCTGGAGTGAGACATGTACAATATGTAAATACCAAGTTGTATAACACCAAATAAAATGAAAAATATAAGAAAATATATAAAGTGAAAACGATTGATGTTTATCATTTACCTGTAAAACGTAATATCTGCTTATTTCTTGCTGCTATAACTTTAACACTGATATGCCACACAATAAACCATTGTAATAAACCAATTATTAAGTGTCACTGAAATGATTAGTACCAAAATAATGGTGGCCAATAGATAATCGGCACAAAATACTACGTGTGCTCGATATACTTGTTACGAGTCCTCTCTTTATTACCTAGTCTAAGCTACACCTTAGTGGAGGTGCGATTTTTGACATTTACAGGGGTAAGTTGTGAGCTGTGATCTGTGAGATTTTACGAAATAAAAGTGTCTGTTAAAACTACCCCATTTATTCCCGAATATTACATCTATTCCTTAAAAGGAACCTATGATCTAAATCTGTCAATGCAATTTTGAAATACCCTGTAAGATTGAGTCGGAAGCTTACCTTTAATTTATTTTATAAATTATATCCGCATCGGCAATCCAATTTTTAACTTTTATCATAATATGAAGTCCCGTCCTGTTCGACCTCATTAAAATTCCAAAATCGTCCCTGAGCCGTGTAAGGCATAAACACGCAGGCCGATGACTGCCAAATTTTTTAATATTGATGCATCTTTTGCAAACATCAGCCTGTAAGCTGCCAAACTGAATGATAAAATATTTTAGTCCAGGCCGGTACTGAGGTGATCGAACTGCTTCGGTAAGGTCAAAAACGGAATAAGTTGATATAAACACTTAAATAATAAACAGTCTGTGGATTTGGTAATCCTAGTTTGAGTGAATTCATTCATTGAGAATTGTTGAATAAAATATAGACTCTACCTACATGTCGAATTTATTGAATGTTTTTTGCACTCGATAAAAATGGGCTAAATAGTCTGTTAGTAATACTAATGTATAAACGATAAACACAATTTTGGATTTGATCACGCAAAATTTCTTTACTTTCTATAATACCATCTACAAAATATTTGAAGAGTGCGATAAAATGAACAAGTGAGAAACCGTAGATTTCTATTAAATTGTTTCGAACTTTCGATTAATATACATCCCAAGAGATCATTCTAAAGCTCCAATTACAAATCAATTATTTCTGATAACATTTTTAGGGTAAAGGAACAGTTGAATTGGTTATTTGGAAAAGGGAATGTACAAAAATGGTAATTTTACAGGAGAAAAAACTAATTTAACGAATCTACTCAAAACTATTAGTAATATAATTTTCTTGATATTTTAGTACTTTGTATTAATGACATATTTGTATTCTTACAAACCTAAATTATCATTTTATCAATATATTTTTCTGTTAAAAAGATTTTCAGACTAAATGGAATAAAATTACGGTAAATTTGTTTATAATCAATCGGTTTATTATATATACGACTATAATATTAATAATAAAAGCAATTTAAAAAAAAAACGACAAAATCGTGCATATGCCATTACAAATTGAGTTTGCTGATTTTATCATAGATCGCAACACCAGATCTTGCCAAATTTATATGGGACCACTCCTGAGGTACCCCCTTTCTAATAGAAATCGGACAACGCAGTAAACAAATTATGGAACATACATAAAAAAATAAATAAATAAAAAGAAATATTCCAACGAATTGAGAACTTCCTCATTTTCTGAAGTCGGTTAAAAAATAACATACTAATGACAAAATGAAATAATAAAAATCTCCTCCAGACCGTTCCTCTATATC
This sequence comes from Psylliodes chrysocephalus, assembly GCA_927349885.1. Taxonomy (NCBI): domain Eukaryota; kingdom Metazoa; phylum Arthropoda; class Insecta; order Coleoptera; family Chrysomelidae; genus Psylliodes; species Psylliodes chrysocephalus. The sequence goes on from OV651813.1 coordinate 40,962,431, forward strand.
AGTTATTGCCCACTGAATCACTTAGTGGTCGATATGGATATGTTACTTTTTCGAACAAATCGTAGGACAAATGTTATCACTACAAATATATCATTAAGAATAGAACAGAGAACAACGAAAGATTCTCTGATTAAAAATAAGATGATTAACCGAATTATACTTTGATAAAATATTACTTGTTTCCGAAATATAGGGTTTAAAGTTGAAAATTCAAAAATTATTAAGAGGAGTATTTACTTGGTTTTAGTGCAGAGCATGCAAGGGTTTTGTAGTACCCAACTTTCAAAGTTTATTTTTGACTTTTTCTAAAAGAAAAAAATACGTACGTGTTAAAAGTGGGGTACTACGAAACCCTTACATTGCAAGATTTTTGTCTGGAAATTGGCGCCCCTGCTAGATTATTACAATAAAAATGAAAAAAAAATCAATAAAAGCTTTTTCGTCTAGAGGGTGACTGGGAATACCCAATTAAGCATTCCAAACAAATGAATTACCAGTGGGCAGGTTTGGTATATCTAAGGGTAGCGACATATGGTGCATTCTATCTACTTTACGTAAAATCATGAATAATGGATTACATTTAAATATTTTATGTCAAACACAATAAACCCACCTATACATTTCTTCATAAATTGGCAGGCTTGGCGAGTACTACTTCGAATAAAAATAGCGTCCAAGTTGCAAGACTATGTCGCTACCCCCTTAAATATACAAGAATTTCCCACTGGCACCTATTGTTTGACAGGTCGTTGGAATGCCTAATTATTAGCTCAACCATCATTGTAACTGCGTGTCTTCCATCATATGTCAGTTGTCAAATGTAAATCTCCATCATTTTCTCATTTAACTTCACCATTGGATGACGAAAGTGTCATAAGTGAATTTTTTCAAAAAAGTTAATATTTAATGATACCCCTTAAGCTTAGGCTTAAGGGTGTACACGAGCGGGACTCCATCTACCCCTTTTGTACTGGGGATAGGGGGAGTAGCTGTATTTCACCTTTCCAAAAAGTAACACTTTCCACATGGTGCCTTAAGCACACATGTGGAACTTCAAAATTTATCTTATTCGAAACCACCTTCATCAGATGGAGGCAGGCGAAATTCAAAACTAGAACTGGATCCAACCTCGAATGAGGGAGGCAGTGTGTGCCATTTTTTACAATTTTTTACAATTTTTACATTTTACAATTTACTTAAATTTTACATTTTAATTCAACATACTTATTTTCTGTGGACACATAGTGGTAAGACCTAGCATTTCTATAAAAAACGTTTTGTTATACCTTAAATTATTATTGAAGATTGTACCTACTCACTTACAAAGCCATCCAATATGGCATGGACAATGAAGCCAAAATAAGATTTGGAAATTTATTTGCAAGAAAAAGTTTTTAAATGTGGACTTTTTATTGATTCCGAACTTGATTATCTTGCTGCCAGTCCGGATGGAATTTAAAATACAAAACTCTATGATAGAGTTAAAATGTTCATATGAAGCTAAAGTGATGACTGTAGAAGAATGATATGCAGTAGAAAAATAAGTTTTTGGAAAAAGGACAATACCTTTAGGGAAAACTACAATTGGTACTTACAAATTCAGGCCTAGCTGCACATAACACAAAAAAATGTATTTTTACATTTTATGCGTTTGGTCTCCTCGATGAATAAAAGTGGAGAACATTCCTTATAATGACAGCTTTTGGGAAGAAAAGATCCAAATTAAATTCAAATATTTATATGCAATATGCCTTCCCAGAACTTGTTGGCAGTAGAGCCAATAGAGGCATGAAAGTACGGGACAGAATACCAAATAAATGGAGAGAAATTTTGTTTAACTTTTATTAACATGATCAAGGAATCTTAAATTATTTGATATATGTGTATTAATTCAAGAGTTACATTTTATTTATTTCTAAAACATGGTAGTAAGCAATCCATTTAAGATATGATTTATGTCTTATTATTTTACCAAATATTTTGAAAGCCTACACCAACTAGTGGAACACGTTTTTAAGTTCACAAATGATAATATCAAGATTCTGATTCGGATTAGAAGTTTTACTGTAGAGGGTTTTGTACCAAATTTTCGAAAAGTTCACTATATTGTTTAGTTGTTGCAACTTTACTGCGTTTAAGTACCGTTCAGATTAAAATATAAATTGATTTATGAAGCTTAAATGAACTAATGCTTTCATTCCAAAAAAAGTAGTATGGTCAATAAAAAGGAATTTAGAACTGTGATCTCCAAGCCCTTATTAAAAACCTTTAAAATTATAGGACTGCGGTGTAAGGACCATTCACTGTCTACCAATCCTAAGAAGACTGAAATGGTCTTTTTCACAAAGAAAAGGATGAAAATGGAATAAAAACCTCCAGAACTCCTAAACTTAAAACTAAACTTTGCAACAGAAGTGAAGTACTTAGGTCTCACCTTTGACAGCAAGTTAACATAGAACTCGTATTTATAAAACAGAGTCAAAAGACGATACATTGCTTATGAACAATGCCGCCGAACCGTGGAGCGCACCTGGGGTTTCTCCCCCAGAGTCGTCGCATGGACCTAACACTGCTATCATAAGACCTATGCTAGCATACGGTGCAGTTGTCTGGGTACCTAAAACCCAAAAATTGATAGATATCCGTAAACTAGAACAAATTCAAAGAACAGCATGTCTCAACATAACAGGAGCCATGAAAACAACACCGACCAGAGCCATGGAAGTCATTCTTAGTCTCACTCCCCTTGATATTTACATCAAGGAGGTTGCTCTGACGACAATGACACGCCTGCGCACGGTTGGAATAGAACCTGATGTAGGATCTGGTGAGGCGAGACGTCACTTTTGGCAGGAGGCGCTCGATACGCTCCCACTGCTTCAAGCAAACATGGACTCCATCTCACCGAGATATATCTTCCATAAGCCATATAAAGTTGTAACAGAACAAATAGAAGAGCCGGAAGTGGCAGGTACGATTCATATCTACACCGACGGTTTTAAAACAAAACTAGGCTCAGGATGTGGAATATACTCTTGATCCTTAAACATAAAATGAGCTGTGAGCAGTAGCACCAGTGTAGTTCAAAAAGAACTCACGGGGATTCTCATAGCAGCAGAAGAAATCACCAGAAACAATATCACTGGAAGGAACATGCTTATCTATACAGATAGCAGACGAGCATTACTCACCCTGAATTTATTCAGGGTTAGTACTAGAATGTTACAAAGTTTTAGCCGAAGTATCCATCAACAACATGGTCACCTTAAGATGGATCACGCTACATCGAAAGGTAACGGTCTTGCTGATTCACTAGCTGAGAAAGCAGCCAACCAAATACTTTTTGGACCTGGCCCTTCTATTGGCCTGACAAAATCGGTAGTGGCAGACCTAATTAAAGAACACTCCCTTGTGAAATTCAAGGAAAGATGGGATGAAACAAGAAACTGCAGAGTTGCCAGGAAGCTTTTAAGTTATCCTGACAACACTGTAGCAAAGAAATACTTGACTATAACTAGACATAATCTGCACCTAGTCACAGGCATGCTGACTGGTCATTGTCAAGTACGGAAGCATGTCCATATCATGAGGCTGAGTCAGAATCCGCACTCTGTAGAGAGTGCGAACAAGAAGATGAGACCATCGAGCATATCCTCTACGATTGATCGTTGCTCTCATTTATTAGAAGATTTGTGTTCGGCGAGTATCGGCTAACACCGGCCGATATAAGAGAAGCACCTCTTGACGACGTTGTTAACTACATTAAATCTGTAGGCTGGCTCACGAGCTAAGAGGTGCCTATCGTCTTAGGAGGATGCACAATGGGTCTAGTGAGGCCTAAGTGCCGTGGGGGTAACCCACTCTACACACGTTACAGATACAGATACATGTGTTTACTATTTGAATATTAAGTTAAAACATTTCATACTTTTTAGAATTTTTGTGTAATTATTTACATTTACTATTAATAATGCCAATTATTACAATACCAAGATATACAATCCAAAAGTTTGGTTGTCATTTTGACCAATTATTAGATTAGTTAAGACTGTTTAAATGACTAGGGTTTTTTTTTTCAGTAATTCACCGTGTTTTCTAAATAAAATAATTTATTTACAAGTTACTAAATTATCTGTTGGAGTAATAATTATTAATTACTAAGTTATATTTAAAATTAAATATTGCAGTTAAACTCATTTTTATGAAGTAGAAATAATCTGTTTAATTCTCAATTTCGGGATGTGGAGGGTTCGTATCCTTCCCGGGAAAGAGTTTTTCAATTTTTCAATCAATTTGTGATAACTTTGAGAGTTCAAAAACAATTTGCATTATTTTGTAGAAGTAATTTTAAAAATTTTAATTGGGAATTTTTAAATAATTTATCGCTCACCAAAAAAGGCCGAATTAAAGTTCGAAATGCATCAACATTCATAGTAGGTATTATCCTGAAAAATATACTTGACAAAATCGTGCTGTTTTTATTATTGTTTTTATTTTGGAATCAATTACAACTAGGTAAAAAAAGATAATAGTTTAGAATGTATATTTTCTTACGCAATCTGAATAACTTTAGATGGTTATTAAATTGATTATCCTCTTTTTTTTAAGTTGCATCGCAACATTATACAAAGTATTAGTTCACTGTTATTTAATATTACATAATACCGCATCGGCTTGTGTATCATCAAATAAAAGAAGAAATGGACGAATCGAAACTCGGAGTTCTTGTTTTTGGACATCGAGTTCAACGGCCGATTCGGAATCGAAAAAAGCTCCAGGCGAAGATGTTAAAACCAGTTTCTATAATGTAAAGAGCGTCATCATCAACTTAATCATCGTACAGGTACGTCATGTCCGGCAACTTGTAGATAGATTAACATCTACTTATGGACTGGTACTCGTTGTGGTACCGCGAGTGTAGGTATATATCGGGTTATTAGTTCTTCTTTGAGAGTATTGCACGTTTTGCACTAAAATGGTCGATGAGTACTTTGTCGGAAGAGGTTACAGGAAAAGAAAATTGGTGTTTCTTCTTACATGTAAAAGTACATTATTGTCGGACTAAAGATGGAAAGTATAAAAACATTCCTCAACATGGTACTAGAGCCACTCTTATTGCATTAATCAAATAAATACAAGTAGAAGTTACGCTCTGAAGACTGTAAACGTGTAGATGACTTATCATAATTTAGCTTTCAGCACTTTGCTACGTAATATAATCAGAATAAGGATATTTGTTTTTTATCATTTGTGATTTAATGTGATGTTTGTTTATTTTAAACAACAGTTTATTTATCAATAATTTATTTAAACACATATATTTTATAACACTGTTCGCTATTTATCTTCACTGTCCATATAATAACTGATACCGCTTGGCCCTCCACCAATATTTATATACAAATTTAAAAGTTTGGCGAATGAGCTAGAAAGTTCACCCATTTTCACCAATACACTAGAAACATTATGCCGTTCTTTCTCGAATAGTCCGCCATAGTCGTCACATATGTTTGGTCTTAAGGGGTTTAATTATGTATAATAATCGGACAAGTTGAGCCTCAAAGGCCAAATTAGACAGAAAGGGACTTGGAGGGTTAGAGCATGACTGAATAATGAAATGGCTCACATAACATTAATTTTCCAAATTACTTACAAACTCCTTCGATAAATACAGGGTTTTTTTTTACAAAAGTTAATAACTTATGAGTCATAAAACCTCGGTAATAGATAGCATACTATTTTGAGTTCGTAGTATTGTTTTATTTAGGGAGTAGTAGCTATATTTTGGTTAAATTATTTGCCCTGTTTCGCATATATTCTTCTTTTTAACCGACTTCAAAAAGGGAGGAGGTTCTCAATTCGTCGGTATATTTTTTGTTTTTTTTTATATATATTTTCAGCTATAATTCATTAACACGGTGCCCGTTTCCAATGATATTTTTTTGTTAGAAAGTGGGTACTTCAGGGGTGGTCCCGTATAAGTTTGGTCAAAATCTTATAATTGGATCCAAGAGAAAATTCTCAAACTCTTCATTTTTATATATGTTTAGCGATAATTCCTAACCACCGTATCTAATTTCTAGGATTCTTGTTAGTAAGGGGGTAACCTCAGGGGTGGTCTCATATAAATTTAGTTATGATGTGGTGATCTGCACGATTTTGAAGTCGGTTTTTTAAACTTACTTTTAATACTTGTCTCTTTTAATATACTTTTTAGGTATTCATAGGTTTCTAGTTTAAACTCACTTTGGTTTAATCTATATTTACTACTATTAATTATCATGTATTCTATTTCTCTTATCTATGAAACCTAGGTAATAGATAGCATACCATTTTGAACTCGTTAATATTTAGATGTAAAAAATTTACTCATACTTATAAATTTAGCTGATTTGTAGAGGTATAGTAGTGGCGAAGTCTGTATAAGCCAACTGGCTGATCAATTGGTTGCTTAGAAGCCTATTCTGCTTCTCCGTAAACACTTTAGGGTTAATTAACTTTAGCTGCACACTAGGCTGGAAGAGCACTACATAAGTCAAATTGTATACTTTTATTCAGCTACTTGGTATAGGTTGAATATAAAGCTGAAGAAGATATGTTGCAGCCCTGAAGAACACCACTAATCAGCAATTACTACACAATTCCATTTTTGTTTAAAGCGTTGTTCACTTCCTTACGTTTAGATATAGCCATTGTACCAGCAATATTAGAAAAAAAAATAAAATGGATGTGTTTAAGCAATAAAAAAATATAAAAGAATATTCAATGGTACCATAAAATGTAAGTAATTTGTCAAGTTGTTAGGTGGGCTACTAGAATAAGGTGCGTACTTGCGGATCGAGAGTGAGTGGTGCCATGAGTTCGAATCCAGGAAGAATATAAAAAAAATGTTTAAATAGAGTGTTTGTACGAATAAAAATGTTAATACCTAGGTTGGTTGTTAGAAAAAATTGATAAAAAAACAAATTATTTTATTTTATTTATTTTTAAATGAAACAAAAAAATTCTGATTGCTGTGTTGAAAATAAGTTTGTGCAAAAGTTGAAAAAGCGCTTCTTTTGTCTACAAAGTCGCTGTGTAATAACTGCTACCCAAGCTATTTAAAAGATGAAGAAGCGCTTCCTCTGCCTACTTAAAGCAGCTATAGGCTCATTATCTTCTTTTTTTATGCCGTTTAGACTAAGGAATATAGTCTTATTTATACACAGGCAACTAAACCCCTATTGTTTAATCTGTTGGCTGAACATGTAGCTGATTAAGCGCTGCCATAATAGAATTGTTTGTTGGGTATGAATTGAGAGCCCTGAAGGGACATCTCCTTTTTTGAAATACCTACTACGTGGGTTACAGAGATCCAATCTAAGAATCTAGTCAAACCTAGTTGCATACTGGTAATAGCGTCTTGAACATTAGTGATAAAAGTGCCCCCTTGAAAATCTAACTAGGGTATTCCCATCTGGTAACAGCGGTAGTACTTTTCCAAAGGATATCATTAGCCATAATATTACTGGTCGCCCCGGAGCGCCACGGCAAATAATAATAATATCCGTCTCGTCCTTTACACAAGTCGCTCATTTGGCTTCAGGGGTTGAAATTCACTCGTAAGGGGGTGAATTAGGGATAGTATTATTATTTATTACAGTCCTTACGACATGTTAAAGACAAACATTTGTAAATAAGTGGAAGAGCATTTCTTGTGAAAAATGAGTCTGAAAGTCAGTAAAGACGAGACAAAAGACCTATGATAGTAGGAAGAAAAGGGTAATAGTCTAAAATAGAATCAGGAAAATTAAATAGCTAGAAGCGATATTAATTTGAGACAGTAACAAATATAAATATACAAAAGAGCTATACGAAGTACATATGGAGCCAAGACAATTTTTATAACAAATAACAAAGAATAATGAGGAACATTCATTGGCCACCAAAACTAGATAATAAGTATAGAGTATTAACAACTCCCAACTTGAGAAAACTACTAACAAAGCCAAACTATCCTCTGAATACTCAGAAGGATATAAGGTAAAGCTTGGGGGATCAGTCCTAAGCTTATCTACTAGATTTACCAAACTAAACGTGGTAAAATCAATGGTTACATATAACTCGGTTGTCGGGTGGGACAAGGACATTCAACGAATGACCAGAGCAAAGTGGTCTGAAATTCAGCGGCTCTAGTGCATCCCCAACACAGGGGGCATGTCCACTACACCGACGGCAGCCATAGAGACTACGGCAGATCTAATCTCTCTTCATATTTTTCTGGATATGAAAACCAGGATTTTTTCTTACAGGCTCCTGACGGTGGGTACTCAATGTATAAAAGAACTGCGATGGAATAAAACGGGACTATTGGCTGAAATTAGCCCTTACATTCTCAGCATGGTTTCAGAGTCGCTCGTTTCCGAATAGCACTTAGAAAAATCATATGTCGTCCTCAGTCCAGAGAAAAAGGAAGACAGTAATGGATCGAGGCGGATATTCCCCTCTCCTAGACGGATTATGCACTGTAAGAGAATAGATTGGACAGTTTCTACATATAACAAGACAAAAAAAAACATTTTTTTGAGAAAAACGTAGTCTCCGTTTAGCTTTATATACTTAGTTCAACACTTTTCAAGACCTTTCAATCCTTCAAAAAATTAATCAAAACCTATTTATTTACAGCTTCGATGATTCGATACGAATTTCTTTTGAGTAAACCATTTTTTGAGATTTAGAAATAGGAAGAAATCGGATAGAGCAAAGTCTAGTCTTTTTTTGTCAAAAAACACTCCAAAGGGGGCGTTTATTAATATTACAATCTGATCAAGAGTTGATCAATGAGTTATTTTGTTATAACCTAACTCGGGTTGCAATCTTAAAAATTAAAATTCTACTCGCTAGTATACCTTAGGGTCTGATAACTTAATTACACTACACTAACGTGCAAAGTCTAGTGAATACGAAGCATGTTCAATTAACTGAAATCGTAATTACTGCAGTTTCTCCAACGCAATTGATGACTTGCGAGATGGAGCATATGGAGAATATGGGGCACATGGGGAATATGGGGCATATGGAGCATATGAGGACTTTTATTTGTCAAATGAGGACTTTTAGCTTTGATATCTACACTCATTCTGTCAAGTAACATAGCATAATATTTAGCAGTTATTGTCCAAATTGTTGCAAATAATCAATAAAAATTATTCCTCATGAATTCAAAAAGACGGTAGCCATCACTTCTCCAGCAGACGAAATCGTCTTGGTCTTCTTTAGAATTGTCTTACCACGTTTGGTGCTTTGCGTTGACTGATTTTTAGTCTCCTACGTGTAGTGAATCACGTTTCATCTATAGTTATAAAACGTTGCAAAACATATTTTGTATTACTTTTGAACATGTCTAGACATTGCTAGGGAAATGGTTATTCGAACTTACTGCACTAAGAACTCGGTACTACAGTCTGTTCGCTATACTTACGCGGGTTTCGGATTAAAAATAATGTACAACTTTTTAATTAAATAATAATGGGGGATCTTTTATATAATTGAGAGCAGAAGTAAACTTCTTCATTAATGGAGTCTAATGTGGCTATTATAAACCTAATAATAATTTTATATTACACTTCACACATAAATTATGGTCTATGTATAATAAGAGGGTTATTTAGCGCAAATAAAAATTTGTTCCATATACAGAATTAATTTCAAATGAAAAATAAAAAAAATGAACTTGCCAACAAAAATTAAAATCAGTCATTATCATCCAAAATATCATAATCGTCATCATCATCACTGTCATCACCATTAATTGTTATTATGATTGGACTTATTTCGTTTATTTTATTTTCACGAGTCCACCAATCTTCTATTAGTTTCTCGCACTTGGATATACAGTTCCGCCACACTTCTGGAGTTGCAATTGAAAGTGCTTTTCGCCAAGTTTCCCGAACTGCGTCGTCACTATAACTATTAGGCCCAATATGGTTGTCATAATATTGTTTTGCTATTCCCCATATATATTCGATGGAATTAAACTGGCAATGATACGGTGGCAGACGTAAAACTTGATGACCGTAACTTTCAATAATATGATCCAAAACAAAGGTTTTTGGTTTTGCGTGTATATTTGCCAAGCGTAATAATTCTGATTTTAATATATACTGAGGAAATGGTATATGTTCCTTTGTCAACCACTCTTTAATTTTATTAACAGTCCAAGAATTTGTTGGACTTTTGTTTAATACTTCAGAATGGTAAGGTGCATTATCTAAAAATAATTACGCTGGGCTCACTTAAACCTGGGAGAAGTTTATCATGCAACCATTTTACAAATATTTCTGTGTTCATATTATCGTGATAGTCACTGGATTTTGATTTAGATGAAAATATAAAATCAGCACTTTCTATAAAACCCGATTTCCCTCCTGCATGTAAAATTATGTGTCGCTTCACTTCTCCATCGGTATGTTTGACGGACTTTACGTTATCATCTTGCCATATTCTCTTGGTTGCACCCCTAGAAAATATCCATGTTTCGTCTAAATATATAAAATTCGCCCCTTCTTCTTTAAATTTAGAATATTTTCTTAGAAAGTTAATTCTCTTGTGTACGACAGAACTTCTTTCACAAAGGGCCTTTCTGTTATTCTCCTTTTGAAATTTGAAACCCAAGTTATGTATCACTTGCTGTTATAGACTTGTTCTGCCAATGTCGTCAAATTTTCTATCTATTAATTACGAGAGAATTGTATTTATGGTCACATATTCCTTGTTGACCCTCATTCGATAAATGGTATCACGAATTTCAAATTTCTTTCCATCTGGAATATCTTTCGTTTTCAATGATGGCCGAGTTTTGCGGTGATCTTCTTTCGGCAGTTCACTATTGTGATTTTGTAATACTCCTCTTAATTTGATTTCATTAATCATACGCATACGCGTTGTTGTAAAGACATTACCGATTTTAAAGGACCGCCATTTTCTTTTTCATTCGTAAAATACTTATGTACACTACAAATTAGACTATCTACATCTAACACACGTCTAGGCATTTTTAAAATGTCCACTAAATTTACAATATACATACAATGTCAACACTTGCAAAGAATCAATTCAACTGCAATATTTGTAACAAATTTAGTACCTACCCTAATGTTATTTTAATATTAATCTGACCATTAGGGCAATTTTACCTAATTTCTTGGAAAGCGGCTTATTGGAACTGGTTTGTCAATGACTAATTTGCATAATTTTGTTAATCCGAAACCCGCGTAAGTATAGCGAACACAGGGCCGACTAGAGGGGGGGGGGAGGTAGCCAGGACTAATTCCCGAGGCCCGGGCTCAAATGGGGGCCCGGAAGCAGTGGTGTTTGTTACTTTCAGAAATTTGAAACAAGAGGGGGGAAGTCCTTACCTCTTGCAAGTGAAGGAGGAGAGAAAAACATTTTTAGCTTGAGGACCTTTTTTTAGTAGAGGAGAAGAAATTTTTACATAAAGGAAGAGACATTTTTGTTTGATAACCCTTTGTTAATTAATGTTTTATAAAATTGTTTCTGGAGAATTGTCCTGGGGCTCGGTCTGGCTCTCGGCGGCCCTGAGCGAACAGACTGTAGGTAACCACATGAGAAGGATAGGTTTGCAACAAACATTATATATACCTGTTCTGTCTTGGAAAGAACTAGATTTCAGATCTTTGGAGCCAACCCAACCATAGCCTACATGAAGAGGTGTGGTTTGTACGATGAACTATAGTTTACCCATAAGCCACAATAGACCCATCCGAGTCGCAGTGAAAGGCGGTATGATGATTCTACTCATTTTAAACCTAACCTATTCTAGAGGATTAACAAATAAATAAATTAATAAAGTTTTAAAAGTAGAAAAATTGATTGGACGAGACGAATAGTCAATTTTCAAAGGAGTCGCAAAACAAAATAGAGAGAAAGACTAAAAGTACGTTGTGAAGACCAACGAGAATATTTAGAACATGAGAATCACAGAAGAGAAAACGAATACGCATGATAGGAAAATTTGAAAAAACTTATGAAAATAAAAAAACAAACAATAATCTTAGACAAGAAAGAGAAGGAAGCAGTGAACTGATCCCTTAATAGGATTCAAAAGAGTGATTAATATTCTAATATAATATTATCTGACTGAATATTCAATAAAAATGAAAACATAAAAATAATTTGCAAACATTATAAAGACAGCCTTGCAAATCAAAATGGTGAATCGCAAAAAGTATATCTTTTGCACAGAAGATGGACATTATATTTTTAATGACTAACATAACATGTAAAATTATTGATAATATAAGAGATATAACAGATAATATAATATGTACATTTTGCAGAGCTGGCATGGCTACCAATCTGCCTTATTCTTAAGAGTAACGATTAGAACAAGCTTTGTACATTAATTGCTGATCGATCCTTCTTTCTAGAAAACTATTTCTAGTGATAGTTGGATAAATGGATTTTATTTGGTAACTATAACTTTCAGTTTTATTGTTTACCTCAATTTTTAACTTCCATTGTATTCATCAACCAATTTTTACTGAATTTAAATATTTTCTACAAGCACTCGGGGCGCCACATGGAATTGATTAAAGAGCCATTAAAATGATTTCCTTTTCAATATTCACTCCTACACTTCCTCTGTATAGTACCGTTGTTGGTTAGTATTACGATTTACTTTATTTATATCTACTGCTTTTATTTTATTGGCACTATAATATAAGTAACGTAGGCGTTTGAAACAGTTTCAGAGGAGACAAAACAACTAATTTCTGGTCTTTTTATTCATCGGTTATATTCCGAGAAGTATTAATTTAATTGGATATACAGCGCGGGTAGCTTTTGTTTCGTAAATTTTTACTTTGAAAATGTTCGAGACCTAGCAATAAATAGCGTAAATTATTAAATTTGAAATCGTTTTTTAAAAACATTTAGATCAAAAAGAATAAAACACACAAATTTACACAAATATTAATAAATAAAAATTATTTGACTAAAAGAAATTGTTTAGGACGGTGTATAATAATTTTTGAATATTTCATACGGTTTAAATAATGTATATGGGTCCCATAATGTTTTGCTGTTTTTCAACTGAAATAAAACAAATGATTTTGCCTAAAATATATTAAATTTATTGTGAAAATGTTAATAATATACGTGGATTTTAATTTCTTAAAAATAATGTTTCTGGGCCTTAAATTTTAATAAACAGCTCGTATTATTTCCTCTGGAATAGCGTTTTAGCCTGAATTTTCAATTTGAAGGCCCCCAGAGTACGTGGTGGTATTTCATACACCTTGGACTTTAGATAGCCCTACAAAAAAATCTAGGGGAGTCAGATCAGGACTTCTTAGAGGCCAACGTATGCCACCCCACGTTGAAAAAATATCTAGTAGTGTTGCCAAAGATCTTCTGGCGGTGTGGGCTGTGACGCCATCTTGCTGAAACCAGGTATTGTTACTAAATAACCCGCAACCTTCCTCGACCTGACAAATACAGAGTCGTGGCACTTATATAACGTTGCCAAACTAGCGCTCTCTAAAAACAACAAAACATTATGGGACACCCTAAAATGCCTCAAATATTATTATTATAAATAATATACTTATATAAATATGTTAAAAATTTTAAACTAAATCATCAAATCACGATTAAGGTTATATAAAAGTTATATCCAATATTCAGTTTTTCAAATTAAATATATACAGGGTGAGGCACCGAAAACGAAACAGATCGCATATCTTGAAGACACATTTTTTTTGGAGAAAATGCAAAAAGAGGTCGATTTTTATTTTAAAGGGGACATCTTTCGATCATATCCTCAACTATCCTACATCCTTTCCCACCCCTCTCTCACTATTACCAATGAAATTGAAATAGGGAAAGTACTAAGTGTGACACATCATTGAAAAGGTAATTTTATAAGGAATTTGACTGTGTGACATGTGACAGTTCAAATAAGTGTATTGTCATGTGAAAGCCAAATTTAAAAATTTAATGCAATTACCTTTGGAATAAAATTGAACTTACTATGCCTAAATTATCGTCATTGATTGATACTTCAAGTCTATTAGCGAGTAAAACATAAAAAAGGTTTATTCTATTCAGGAGAGAGTAGAAATTGTTGAATATTATTTAAAAAATAACGAATGTACTAACACTGCCTGTACAATTTTCAATGAGTGACACCCAAACAAACGGGTTAAACGTAAGTACGTTTTGGAACTTATTTCAAAATTTCGAAAAACAGGATCTGTTCAAAATAAAAAACGGCAGATTCAAAATCCAGTAAGAAACGAAGCCGCACACTGAGAGAATTATATTTAAAAAGTTTTTTGTTGAGAAATTTCTTGCTACCACAAATAAATTTTCAGCTAAAATTAAAAAAATACATTCATGCAACTAAATAAAATGCTTTTTTAAAGTAGTTTTGTCGCCATACAAAAAAAAAATTGTTACCTTTGCAAATATTTTTTTTCAGTCTATAGAACCAGCAAAAATAATTTTTGCTCTTAAAAATAGTTTTTAATTACTAAACATTTATTTTCTGTAGTAGAAATTCAAAATATTAATACGTATATTTTCCATCATAACAATTCGCTTTTTAAGTTCAATAAAAAATATCTTTAGAAAATAACGATCGGTTTCGATCGAGAGCTTTTTCGTATGTGTTCGAGAAAATTTTCGTGTATTTAGCGTACTCCGTTCAATCCGTTCCCGGTATATCGGCAGGCACAGACAAAAACAAGTGATTGATTTGTGATTTTAGTTATAATTACCCTAGCCGCCAGCAAAGGTCATCCACGTTACGTTGGCAAATCGTAGGTCTGACGCCATTTTTGCAATAATTGTGCATAAGTCGTGTTCGTTTTCCAATGGATTACACAGAGAAGCTGACTAATTGGGGACTTCAAGATTTTGTTGAAAATTTTAAGGGTAAGTACATAACGTATAATATAAAAGTATTTTATATCTACTAATTTATCGGTTTCAAATGTATTGACCCCTCACTTTAACGTTAATTAAGGAAAAAACAGTAGATAAAGCGAAAAATCTTGGAAAGTTTTTTCATTAAGATATCAGAAATTCCTTTTTCTATTTTGATGGAACTTTGAGACTATTTTGAGTACTGAGGGTTAAATGTTTAAGATTAAAATTATTTGTTCCAGTGATGTTAACAGATATTTCTAACAAAACACATGTATGGCAGTGTTTTTTGATATTTTTATTAAATTAAGAAATAGAAAACAAACATGTTTTGTAATTATTTTTTTTTGTACCACTTTTTGGCAAATTAAACATGCACATCTGTATAGCGTTTAGGTATACATGAAATAACCTAGAATAAGAAATAAGAATTAGTAGAAAAGATGGAAAATTTTTATCTTTTTTTATTTAATTTTGTTTGGAAATTGATAATGCGCATGCCCCAAATGTATTCTGTTTTAAATGTTCCGGCTTAAGTTTTTTTTAATGAATTTTGACAGTTTTACAAAGGATTCGGGAGACTGAGTAATTTCTTGCAACAATTAAAACTGCCTGTTCAAGGTAACAAAATACTTTTTAACTGTAAGAAAAATACTGTTTAACCACTAAAAACCTACTTTTGAACCATAAAAAACTACTTTTTAGTGAGTAAAATTTTACTTTCTAACCACTAAAATTAATAAAAACTAAAAAGTACATGTTTAGGGACTAAAAAGTAAGTTTTTTTAATGAATTTTGACAGTTTTACAAAGGATTCGGGAGAATGATTCATTTTTTTGTTGCATTTAACAGTATAACCTTAGCTTTTACAGACCTTAAAAACCTAAATTTAAACATTTCTCAAAAATACCTGACATTAATTTTTATCTAAATTCTTAATTTTCTGAGCTAAAAGGAGGTTTCTAGATTACACGACTGGTGCTTAAGTTTATTAAAATTCGAAATTTGCGTTTCTGAGATAGTATTAATAAAATAGAATTTTTTTTCCAGATATTATGGAAGGATCGTTTGGAATGGTCCACCTGGTAGATAGAAGAATGTTATGTTTTTGTGTTCCTACCTATTTTAGTTAATAATCCTAATGGCATGGATTTTCGTATTCTATTCTATATTATAATAAACAGAAAACAATATATTTAGAATAAAATTTCTTTTAAGATTTTTCACAAAGAATAAATACCGGATTAATTTAAAGCTACCAACTGCTCATTTGGAATTTCTTGATACGTATGCCTTACGTTATTATACGTCTAAAGACAAATAAGTTTAAATTATCAAATAACAATTTTATATTACGTAACCTACTGAATTTTTAAAATTCAAATACATTTTTGAAATATTTAGCAATACAACTAATATATTTATTACAAAATAATCGTCTCTTTTATTTTTGAAACCCTTCCTTTCCTATGTTGATCTGTATTTCCACCACAGGTTAAATATAAATGTATGTAAATTATATAGTTATGTATAATGCACGGCTAAAAAGTTAATTTTTCTATTTTTACAGAACTGGTTTCATTATGAACAAATATAAAGTTCAGTTATCCTCGGTAAATATGGAAATTTGACATTCAATACATGCAAAACATTCTATATTTCGACTTTAACTGAACTTTATTTTTTTTATAGAAAAAAACGGCCTAAGAGCTGAAGAAATCAGCCCTAAATAGCAAAATTTACTTTTAACCATCAACAAATACTTTTTAAAGGTAAAAATTAACTGTATAATCATTAAAATCTACTTTTTAAAGGTAAAAGGTTACTTTTAAACCACTACACACTACTTTTTAACCACTAAAAACAATGTTTTAAAGGTAAAAATTAATATTTTATCAATTAAAACTACCTTTTAAAGGTAAAAAAAATGTTTTTTTATTGCAAAGAAAGTAATTTCTTAATCAGTACCTAATTTTTAACCAATAAAAACTAGTTTTAATTAATAAAAACTATTTTTTAACCACTAAAAGCCTAATTGTTAACCAGTAAAATATATTTTTAAGAGAAAAAATTATTCTTTAACAATTAAAACTGCCTGTTCAAGGTAACAAAATAGTAACTGCAAGAAAAATACTGTTTAACCACTAAAAACCTACTTTTTAACAATAAAAAACTACTTTTTAGTGAGTAAAATTTTACTTTCTAACCACTAAAATTAATAAAAACTAAAAAGTAAGTTTTTAGGGACTAAAAAGTAATTCCAAAAAAGTGAATTTATTAACCGTAGGAAGGTACTTTGGCTGTCGCCTATTTCAATAGAGTTTTTTTAAGGGTTAATACATTTTTTGCTACCATAGCAAAAAATTTCTCTCGGTGATAGAGGTAGCCGTTTTAGGATAAGTTGTTGCAGATCCAACTCTTAGTACAAGAAAGCTTGCAGAATTATCTGGAGTAAGTGACCGTACCTACCGTCAGGAGAATTTTGAAAGCCAACAAATTCCATCCCTATAAAATTCATTTAGTTCAGGAACTTAACGAAAACGATTTTGATCGCCGCTTGCAATTTTGTGAAATCATGAGCGAGCATGCTATACAAGATCCACATTTTCTTTATAACATTTGTTTTTCAGATGAATGCAGTTTTTATGTTAACGGGACTGTCAATCGACCTAATTGTCGATACTGTTCAGATTCCAATCCAAGAGTATTTCATGAAACGCATACTCAACACCCAGAAAAGTTAAACGTTTGGGCTGTATTTGGTGATCGTATTGTTGGTCCATTATTCTTACCAGGTACTTTAATTGGGGATATGTATTTGGAATTACTCGAAAACACCATTGATCCACTGTTAACAGACATAATAGAAAACGATAACCGATATCTTGAAGATCACCTAATATTTCAACAGGACGGGGCTCCTCCACATTTTGCTGCAGCCGTTCGTCAGTACTTAAATAAAAACTTTCCTAGACATTGGATTGGACGAAAAGAATTTATTGAATGGCCTCCACGATCTCCTGATCTGTTCCCCTTAGATTACTTTTAATGGGGATATCTGAAAAGTAAAATATACGCCACTCAGCCAGGTTCCTTAGAAGAGTTACGTGAACGTATTATTAGCGACTGTCGTCAAATAACTCCAGAAATGCTCCAAAACGTCAGACAAAGATTTGAGAATAATTTATATTCGTGTATGGAAGTTAATGGACAACACTTTGAGCATTTACTTTGAAGTAATTTAGTTTTTAATTATGGGAGTTGTCCTAAATTTTTCAATTTACTTTTTATGTTCACTTTTCTATTATTTTTTCATTTTCATTATGAATTGTCTATTAAATGAGTTTAATTTTTAAATAAAGTATCATTATTTAAAATACGGAAACTTTTCCCGCAAGATGGCGCCAAAATCAAAAGTTACGTAATAAACTGTCACACAGTCAAATTCCTTATAAAATTACCTTTTCAATGATGTGTCACACTTAGTACTTTCCCTATTTCAATTTCATTGGTAATAGTGACAGAGGGGTGGGGAGGGATGTAGGATAGTTGAGGATATGATCGAAAGATGTCCCCTTTGAAATAAAAATCGACCTCTTTTAGCATTTTCTCCAAAAAAATGTGTCTTCAAGATATGCGATCTGTTTCGTTTTCGGTGCTTCACCTTGTATTATAATTAGTATTACAAATATGAGTAGATGGGATTAGCCAGTTCTGGACCAAGGTCAGAGGCAAGGTCAGAGGCAATTGGTGTAATTAGTAATTACCCTAAGTACCCACCCCCCACCCTTCGAGCAAGTACCCCCCACCCTTCGAGCAAGTACCCCCCACCCTTAGCGCAATTAGCAAGTACCCCCCACCCTTCGCGCAAATAGCAAGTACCTCCGAATTACTCTGTACACCATGTTATTGCATAGTGTAATGAGTGTAATTGCATAGTGTAATGAGTATAGTAAGTACCTCTCAGTACACACAGTGATGTAAGGACCAACCAATTATTCTGTACTGAGTGTAATTACATAGCGTAATGAGCATAGTAAGTACCTCTCATTACACCATATGCATACCTCTCAGACAGTATTTACTGTGTATATCACGTAGTGTAATAAGTCTAAGTACTTCTCTTGTTTACTGTTGTAGCATAGGGGAAATAAGTCGGCGCCATGCACACCCTTGACTCTCAACCGCCATAGCTAAAGTGAATCACCGGTCTTCGGCAGACACGCGCGATGTAAATATTGTTGGAAGGGGTAGTATCCCAACCTTCGCGCAATTAGCAAGTGCCTCCCAATTATTCATTAAATTATATACTTTAATGAACGTAATTGAGTAGTGTAATGAGCATAGTAAGTACATCTCATTACTCTATACACCTTGTAAGTACCGCTAAAATAGTCATTACTATTTACCTCCTAGTGATTACTATTGTATTCTATATTACATACTATGAATATTGAGAAGGAAAATATAGTGGAGGTGGGGATTTTTAGGGAGGATATATAGCGACCTCATATCCAAATGGAATCAGTTTAAAATCGTAAGCTTTATGAGTCTTTAGAAGTTTCAAATAATAACTGAGTGTAGTATTGTGTAGTATTGTGTATTATACAGGTAAAAAAAATATTTATTTGTATTCTACTATGGCTCAAACGCAAATTGATGCGGTTAATAAATTACTTGGAGACTGGCCCACAATATTGGACCAAAGAGAACTAAAGTCATTGGTTATAGGTCAACTTTATATTATTAAAACGATATTGGTCAAAGATACCAGATATGGTAAATGTTTACTTATTCATTTAATTGATCGGCACTCACAGGAGCTTTTCCAGTGTTGGTTACCGAGACGCATTTTTGAAATAATGCCACCCGAAGTCATTGCTATGATAAATGATTCTACTGGCCAATATGCCATGGCCTATTTAGGGGAAAAGCCGTGTTACAACTCAACTACTAGGTCTCATATAAGAATCGATCTAGTTGGCCAGCAATCAATTAGTTAAATCCATGGTAGAGTCACTGTAAATATTTTTTTACTTTTAAACACATATAGATATCTAATATACGCAATATTTCATTAAGAATTTCCACAATTTTATCGTAAGTATAACTTTACCAATATTTGTTCATTTAATAACGGCCAAATATTGTTTCAGATTATTTCGACATGTGGATGATGTATTCCGAAGAGCACTGGCCTAAAGCCATCGACTTAGAATCAGCAATAAGCAGGCTTGGAAAGGAACTGGACGCACTGGCGATGGATGCGTTACACTCCATCAATTACGACGCTGAGGTATGGCTGTTTCCAGAAGCTGTGGCCTATCAAAACGATTGTTATGAGAAATACTGTAAAGGCAGCAGTCTTTGCTGCGAATATAATGCATGTGAGCTGGACTTGGATACATTCTGTGAGAAGATGGTTACCCTAAGTTTGAAACGCTTCTTGAACGAGGCCTTACCATACATCACCCCGCAAATAAGGAGTAAACATGGTTTAGATGAAGATGCAGACGATGAGGCTGATGATGAGACAGATGACGAAATGGATTAGGGATTACTTATATAATATATATATCTATCTGTGATTAAAATATAAATAAAACAATATACATAGTTTAATTGTTTTTTATTTAAAAAAGGTTACATCTTTTTATTTTTGTTAAAAGTGAACACAGGTATAAGTTTGGATACAGTAAATTAGATTATATGAACTACAATGGCATATATTCAGTGTGTACAGTGCCATCTAGTGCATTATAACTTATAAGAGCTTCATGAATAATAAGCGCATACGCTTTAGTGTTGGCGGGAAACTGCATTTTACGTGTTTCGAATTCAACCTTGACATCCACAGTTGAAGATTTGATTGGTTTTGGATACATACTGCAATCAATTACGAATAGGGGGTTCGCTCTAAAGCCATTCAGGCCTAACATCGGTTGGGGATTTTCCTTTTTGTAGTAACTTCGCTGAAAATCTTCATAAGCATAATAAGCGGGAGTATCCAACTTTTTCCCAACATCTAAATTCCAACGCTCTAATGGGTAAACTTCAGAATTTAGATATAATCTGATATTGCTTATATCAGCAGCCGTAAACGCCGTCACATCTTCTTTCCTGTTTTCAGTAAAAGAAGTATTTTGAAATCCAATAATTACATATCTAGGTCGTTCCATGGATGTAGTGGTTTTAATCGCCCATATGTCGTTAGAAGTTTGTCTTAGAGTAGGTAATTCATAAAGATCCCATTTATGGTGCGGTATTTTAATGGATTGCAAATGTTTGTCATTAATTTTTTTATACATGAGAACATCTGCATCATTTTCGGGAGTAATATGTTTGACTATCCAATCCATTTTAGTGATAGTTATGTCTGCATCGACTTCTCCTATATAGCAATTTTCGAATGCTCGAGCAATTATTACAGTCATCTCATGCTTAACACCTATTATCCCTTTTTTGTAAGATTCAGCAAAACCAAATAGATGTTTTAATAAGATTCTACCTGTAAATGTATTACTCGTTGAATCAACCAAAACTTGATTCTCTTCGCTGAGGCCCCAACCGGATGTTTCTAATAATTTCGCATGTTTTTCACCATATGACACCATATTTTTTATTGCTGTCGTTATAATGGGTTTTCGACATTCAGCAATCTTTTGTCCACCCATTTCATATCTAATTTCTTCAAATAGGCCAGGAAGAGCATTGTTGGCCAAATAGCACTTTTTATTAGCCTCTTTTGGCTTAAATGTTCCGACTATATTGATGTAACTATCGCAAATTAAGAGATTCAGGTCCATATTATTGATCGTAAAGGTGATTGTATCAGAATGTTTGTAATTTGGCGATCCCGTAGGCGGGTGGATATATCCATCGCATCTTTTGATTGAGTTATCGACGATCGGCTTTTTAAATACGTCCAACATCTCATTTCTTACATAAACAGCCATTATTTAATATCTTATATGGAATCCAATAGATTGAAGAAATTTATAATCTTTATTAGACAACAGAAGTCTTCTTCGCTTTACAGTTACTCGACGAATGTTCATGTTTTTCCCTTCGATTCTATTTATATGATTATTTAAATGGGTGCTAGTTGAATGTCGTGGTTTGAAGCAGAATCCCATATTAGTTTATCTCCTTTAACTCGAGTGTGATATTGATAGTTTCCTCCCCAAAGTCAATCAACTCACCGTTATCATCTACAACTCGGATAGTAATGTTGTCTAGGTATTGCCGACCGGCAGGTATGACTGGTAGATAAATAATGTTATGAGGTTCCTTCGTCAGTTTGTATCCTGGCTCAACGTCTATGTCGAATGAAAAAAGGGTGTGGGCTTCTTTCCCATTTATATAGGAACCAGAAATAATATTACAATCCAATTGAACAAGATGGAGGTTCATAATATTGATCGGCCTTGTAGAGACATAAGCTTCAGGCCTTGGCGGGCACTTCGAATTACTGAATCCTAAGAGGCTAGCTATACTGTTGTCACAATCAAAGTTGATTATGAATTTAGATGAAATTTCACATTTTAGAGTGTTGTTGTTCGCCGACAATTTAAACATATCATCAAGTTCTCCCTGATTTATAATAGTTTTGGTATCCGGATATAGATAATCATATATAGCTTTTTGGACGAACTTATTAATTTCGTCAATCTCATAAGCGCCGGGTGCCACACGTACATTAATTTTTTTCGGTACACTGCCTTCCTCGGCCCAACTCTTCTCTCGCTGCATTACATCTGCCCAAAACTTTTCTGGGTCTACCACCTCTAAACAGATGATATTATTTTTTGAGGTGATATTTTTGATAGAATGGTAGGCATAAAATGCTATTAATCCAAGACCATACTGTTTATTAACATCCAATTCGATGGGCGGAAAAAAATCATTGCTGAGAATGCTTGACGCTATGGACGACAAATTAAATGTTCTTGACATGGCTAAGAAGTATGTCACACTGACTTCGAAATCTATTTTCGAATACATAAATTATAAACTCGCTTTTTAGTGGCAATTTTCAGTTCTCGAATTTTACAAAAACAACAAATCACGTGTTTTGGTGTTGGATCATCGCTTACGTCAATTGACCCGCGTTTCAAAAATACCGTCGGACCATCATTTACGTCGATAGATTCATTTTTAGAAAAATCCTTAGGTTGTTCTTCATCATGGGTATTCATCCTTCAGAGAGAAGAAATTGCAAACACAAATGTCCACATAGGACAGTATCAAACTTCTGGTAGCGTTTATAATTATAGTGAACTTCAGATACCGGCCAACGCCCTTTATACAGATAACTAATTAAATCTGAAGGTGGGGGTAAATCACCATAACTATCGAAATATATTGAGGACGCATCTCTTTTCTTGTAAGCGACCCAATGTGTTCCTGGCCCGCTACTACTATCCAAATTGACAATGGCTGATTCGTTTCTTAGTGGCCCGCAGTTTGATAAATTATCTCTCATATACACACCTCGAAAGTAGGGAATCTTGAATCTTTTGGCAAAAGATTGTATGTCTAAATTACTGAGAGGTCTTCGAGGTAGTGAACTTACGAGTTTTTTGGCCGATATGGTTTCATGTAAAGGCCCAACCCCTTTCGATAGGGCTTTAAGTATAATCCTTTACCGTTTTTTCCTAGAGAGATGGCTTCCATGGTTCTATTGTGTCGATTAGCTTCTGTTAATTGTTGACTATTTGTTTTAGCGGTGTTCACTGCTTTGACGATTCCGGATGCCGCTCCTGCCAAGCTCCCCAATGCAGATAATCCAGCAAAAATAGGTATTAATGGTAAAAATCCACCTGTTTTTGGTATCGGTATAATACGGGGAATAATAATTTTTTTCTTTCCCCCAGCTGCTTTAACATATTTTCGGGCAGCCATGAGAGATGATGCAGCCATCTTCTTAAGTGTTTTTTCCCCCATTTTCTGTCCGCCATATGTCTTTAATACCCCTTTAATCTTACTGACAATTCCTCTACCGAAAGCAATTCGTTTTTTGCTTTTTGTTCCGCGACGCCGCTTTCTAGACCGTAATTTATGGCCCATACCAAAACTTCGCTTTGTTTTCATAATATTTGTGATAGTCCAGGCAGCTGCCTTTTCACCAACTGACGCGTCGCTAGCTTTAAACCGAGTCCAAGCTAATTCTTGAAGGTCCTTATCAGCAATATGTCTAGCTTTCAAATCGTTTGCACTTTTAGAATAAGCGATATCATGTAATTTACAGGCTTTATCTAATTCATTTATTCCGGGGTCGTTACGCGCTAAACGTTTTTGTAAGCGCGTACCTGGCCCACAATATTGGTACTTCGGTATGTGCAGTTCAAATGGTAATTTATTTATTAGGGAATTAACAAACCCTTTTCCACACTTTCTTTTTGAATAACGTTTAGTGATAGATCGCACTCGTTTGACGCTAGGCATTTAAATGAATGTTACATGAGCGATGGTTTATATAGCCAAAGACAGTCAAACGATGCGCATAGTCAAAGCACAAAATAGTATCTGTGTGGAGAATTTAGATGAAAAAGTTGGTGATGGGCTTAGTGAAAATAAGATTCCTAGACACGGCCCATTGTTGCCCGATACAATACGCGGCCTTCTAATAGGACCATCAAATTGCGGTAAAACAAATGTTATGTTATCACTACTCATTCAACCAAATGGGCTACGATTTGAAAATGTATATATTTATTCAAAATCATTATACCAGAAGAAGTATGAGTACTTGCATGAAGTTTTGACTCCGATAAAAGGGTTGGGTTATTTTACGTTCAACAATAATGAAGATATAATTCAACCAGTAGACGCCAAACCAAATTCCATATTTATATTTGATGATGTGATTTGTGAAAAACAAGATGTTATTAGATCATATTTTAGTATGGGGCGACACAGAAATATAGATTGCTTTTATTTGGCTCAAACGTATTCGAAGATTCCGAAACAGTTGATTAGAGACAACGCAAATCTAATAATTATGTTTAGACAAGATGACCTAAACCTACGTCACATATATTCAGACCATGTAGCTCCAGACGTGTCTTTTAGAAAATTTCAAGAAATATGTGTGGAATGTTGGGGTGAAAAGCATGGATTTCTAGTGATCGATAAAGATAAAGATATAAGCGCCGGTAGATATAAGAAAGGATTCGATAGCTTCATATACCCATAAACAATGCAATACGCGTTATTTTTCAAGTAGCGTCCAAGGCGGCAGGTGGTTTCAGCGATTAAAATGTATAGCAATAAAAAACATTTCGACACCAAATCGGAGCTGGCCGCTGTCTCCGATTCGGTTAGACAGAAATTTAATGCCTTAAAAAGTGGGCGCGTTGAAACTTTGCAAGCTCTAGAAAAAATGTATGAACCGCTGACGAAACCGTTGAAAACAATTTCAAAAGCCGCAACCTCTAACCCCTCTAACGCTAAAGAAGAAAACCCCGCTAACACTAAAGAAGAAAGATCTGGCATGAAAAGGGAACTCGCGTCAATATCACCGGACTCGACAAAATATGGAGAAAGTTTTGAAAGTGCAATATCCGACCGCGGTGATGTTGATGATGATGATGATGATGATAAAAAATATATTAATAAGCATTTAGAAGAAATATCGCGAGGTAATAAACGCTATGATACTCGGTACGGCGTATATATGGACAAAGACATGAAAACAATGGTTGGGAATTTAGAAGTAAAATTTTCTGATGGCAAAATCTCGTTTTGGGATGGGGATAGAAGAGTTGCTGACTACCACGGCAATCCGGAATTGTATGAGCTACTATTTTATCGAAGCCCTAAGAAAGTAAGTAATGCGACTAAGGATACATATAAGGAAATATTACAACTTACCGGAGCGGCCTTTAAGGAGTATGACGAGTCCAAAGGGCTAAGTAACAAAAATGTAAATAAATTGAGAAAAATTATTAGACCATTGTTCTCTCCGGTAAAGATAAAGGGTGGAGGGTTTTCAAAAATACCTAAATACAAAAAAATAATGACCTCTAAACCCACATACGTTTATTGGAACAAGCCGAGAGAATTGGTGGCTAGATTGCGTTTATTATGGAGTTCAAAGCAAGCCGGCCATACTGGGCACGATAATGAAATTTTATCTATAATTGAAGAATTAAGAGAAGAGCGAATAATATATTAAATACATGCGCTGTAGAGGTCAGTCGTAAACGGAATGTCTTCAAGGAACATTGTAGATAAATTCGGAAGAAAAAAGAAAAATCAACGCGTAATTATTCGAGAAAAAAGGGGTCTTGGATTCAAATTAACAGGTGACGGTAATTATGATATGCAAAGCAAACGGTTGGTGAACCTCGGAGAGCCAGAACAATCGACTGATGCTGTAACAGTTGGATATGTTGACGATGTTACTATGCAAGCAAAAGATCTCGTTTTAAAAGCTTTAACGGAATCCATTAAAAACGTATTACGCGAAGCTACTATTTATTTCGAAAATCAGCAGAGTGAACTTAAGAAATTAGTATTTGAACATCGAACTGTGTCAAGCAATAGTATTGGTGATGTTAATGTTAAATACCAATCGATGTTACAAATAGTGAAGCACAATAGAGAATTTTTTGAGGACATACTTACCACTACAAAAAGTAATATTTTAAAAATTATTACTAAAGTTGATATTTTGGAAAGTGAAATAAAAGGCATAAAAAATTTTACTATAATTTTAGAGAACCGTTTAACTGACCTTACCGATAAATTCATTTAAGTGTAATACGGAAATTCTTCGAGACCTTGAAAGCGTCAAAGGAAGTATTGGACAAAATACAGCGGTTTTATCGAAAATTAAAGTAGGACTGGAAGAAAGGATCAAAAAGATTGAATAAAAAATTGTATTTTAATTGGAAAGAATGTCTAAGCACCAAATAATTGAAGAAATCCACCGATCTGCCCGTCGAAATTTTCCCAGAAGAAGGACTATTGTAAAAGGATATGCCGACTTGTGGCAGAGTGATTTGGCTGATATGCAAAGTTATAAAGATGAAAACGATGGTTACAGATATATTCTAATTGTCATCGATTGTTATACGAAATATGTGTGGGCGAGACCATTAAAAAATAAAACAGGCTTACATGTTAGAAATGCCTTTTTAGATATACTCCAAAATTGCGCACACCATCCTAAAAATCTACAAACGGATCAAGGGACAGAATATTATAACAAGGAATTTGGGAAAGTAATGAAAACATATGATATAAATCACTATTCGACTTATAGTACAATGAAAGCGTCAATGGCAGAACGTGTGATTCGTACGATAAAATCCCTATTATATAAAAAAATGGCTATGAGAGGGAAATACAATTGGATAGATATTATAAACGGTGTCATTAATAAGTATAATAACACCACGCATTCAATCATAGGTATGAAGCCAATAGATGTCCTGCCGACAACTAAACTCAACCAATATAGGCAAAACAAAAATAAAGTAAGGCGTAAAAAACCGAAATATCGTGTCGGCGATGTCGTAAGAATAAGTAAATATAAAAGCATATTTGAAAAAGGGTATACTGCTAATTATACAACTGAATTATTCAAAATAAGAAAAATAAATAGCACATACCCCGTAACATACATTCTAGAAGATATGAATGGTCAATCGATTAAAGGCTCATTTTATGAGTTGGAATTATTAAAAACAAATTGGAAAGATGTTTATTTAGTGGAAAAGGTCATTCGGACAAAAGAGGACAAAGCCTTGGTGAAGTGGTTGGGATTCCCACAGCAAGAAAACTCTTGGATTAATATAAATGATATTGTTTAGTATGGATATTAAATGAAATAAAGATTTAAAAAAAAAACAAGTTTTATTTCCCTATTAACTACTACATATACAATAATAAAATAACTTACACTTAAATATATACAGAAAGCTTAAATAATAAACAATTATACAAATTAAATCTAAAACTAATGTATAGAGGGTCATTGGATGCATAACAAAGCCGCCGTATTGCAACCCCTGACTCCTTTATTTCAAGCGCCGATGCATACAGGACAAACATTTGTGTCGCAGAAGTGGGAAATATATCGGGCGCATACATCACATGTTTGCGGATCCTCCAAATCCCCCCCTTCTACAACAAAATGCTGATGCTCGTGTATGTACCTGGCATTTGGATTTCTTTCGACCTCCATCTGCTCGTAATAAAGAAAGCAGGGGTTGCACAGACGTTTGCTCCGTTCCATGCCGGGAATAACCAACTTCACAATAACGGAGCTGGATGTAACGCAGAAGTGGTTACCGCCTCTGGCCTGAAATACAGCCAGCTCCCTTCTTATTGAAGTCGGTGATCCAGGGCAATCAGCCTCAATGCCCTCATCATCGTCGTCGCTGGCGGGTTCATCGGCGGGTGGGGCTGGACCAACGGCGTCTTCACCCTCTTCGACGAGTGGTGCCGGACCAACAGCACCCAAATCCTCGTCGGCAAGTTGCGCTAGACCAGCCACGCCTTCTCCATCACCGTCGGCAGCGGCAGCAGCGGCATCAGCAGCCTGTAAAGAAGTATATTGATTAGATATTTTATAAGCATAATAATTAGATATTTTATAAACATAAGGTAATAGTTAAAAACTTACATCACGTTCTATGGCGTCCCAAAATTCGTCAATGCCTGGCTTGTTGGCATCAAAACGCGCCAACAAGGAGAGCTGACGCTCGATCTCCTCAACCGCATCAACATCAACAACAATTTGTCCATCCATCTTTGCTATTTTTTATTTTTTCGGCTTTCTGATATTCTTAATGGTCAGCTACAGCGAAGTGACTGATGCTGGTAAGTGGTCGGGACCTCCTTATATATGGTTATGTATTCCCACCTCCACTCTCCCAACCCTCGAATTTACCACCTCCCCTGCATAACATCACGCTCAGTAGGGTGCATCTAGTTCCGGAAAGTTGGATGTCAGAAAAAATTTTACTCTAGCATTAATCGGCGCTCTGCATATAATACAAATAACTACAGATCGACTACAGCTATTGCAAGATACGGCATGCCCACATGGTATAAAAACCATTTGCACTTCCTTATCGGTACAAATCTTGCAAGTGAGGCGCTTACTCATAGAACAATCATCGCTTAAAGTATGCATAGTAGCGCGAGGTCTTCAAGTAGAATGTAGGTTGAATATCTATTTAAGAACTATATGTGTATGTGTGCGGTGAGTATTTATAGTGATCTGAAAGATTGTGGGAGATTGGGAGACTCCCAACAAAAAACTGTTATATCTTAAAATTATATTATTGCAAGTGATGCAATATCTAATCTTTCATTTAAAAATATTTCAGCGGTTCTGAAAAGAACCCTTTACTAAATTTCCACGCCACCATCGCCTAGGTATTAGTATGGCACATTGCATTTTTTTTAATTTTATCAACTGCCGCCCGGATCCGAATTGATGTGATCTAACCACTTTGAAATGCCTTCCTTTGTCGCCTGCGCCCGTTCGCTCACTTCATCGCATTTCACCCTCATCGCCTCGCAAGCCCTCTTCCGCTCTTCATGTCCCGGATGGGCCTCTTTGACCCTTGACATTTCAATACCCGCATCCACCTGGCTTTGGCGCACAACATGTTGGCGATGTACGACCTCTTCCAACTGCCGCTGCAAGTCGGCGATGTGTAGTTGGATGCGACTATTTTCCTCATCCAATTCGTCCAGCCTATACTGAATTGGCGCTGAGGCTACCTCCATGGCCTTTTCTACCTCATCCACCTCCATCTTCAATTCTTTGTAGGTAGATCGGGTTATTTCCAACTGCTCCCTATCTGCCGTTAACCGCGTCTGGTGATTCATCACGGCGAGCATTGCTTTATTGAGCCGCATACTAAGTTCATCCTGCGATGATGGTATGCTCGGCTCGGCTCGGCTGGTTGAAGCCACCACGCTTGTCGAGGGTACCAGCAACAATGTTGGTGCTGGTGCGACCTTCGGCTTCCTTGGGGCTCTCGGCTTCCTTGGGGCTCTCGGCTTCTTGGTTTTAGGTGCAACCACTGACAATCTTTTTGTCGCTGCCGGCAGTCTAGGGACACGAATATCCGTATGGACGATAATCTTTGGCGAGTCTTCAAACTCATCCCCGCTATCGTCAATTACATAGGTTTGTAATGCGGTTGGTACCGGGGCTGAAATGGGGGCTGGTACCGGGGCTGGTAGCGGGATGTCACTTACTCGCGACACAGGTGACACGGGTCCGATTGACATTAGCAGCATCTCCAGATCAAAGTCGTCATCTGTCATACAATCATGCAGTCTGCTCTTGGGCTCCATAAGGATGCTGTTGATGGCATTGGTTGTCTCGTCATTGCAACTCATGTTAAAAACTGAAAATAACTGAAAATAACTGAAAAAGTTTAGTAGTTCACTCAGCTAGCTGAAATAAACTAAATTTCTTAGCGCTGATTGCTCGTATATATAGTAAAATCGGGAAGAGTGTCAGGGTGGGAGTGGAGGGGAGACTCTCACAGCCTCATATTGTAAATAACGACCATTGCGCATCGAACCAATGATCATATTTTTAACTACACAATGCACAAATTTCGGGTATACGGCATATTAGTATATATTATTAAATTGCAATACTCGGCATTTCATAGGGTAACATCTTGCGACTGTAACATGATGCTCATACATTTTTGGAATACCGCATAATATATTTTAAATAATATTCAATCTTAATACGAGGTATTTCATAAAGTACTATATATCATTTATTAAGCCATATTGGTGTAAGGCTGTGCATACCTCTAAATAAAATAGTTTGTCCTCTTGGGGCAAATTATTTGTAATAAGTTTTTGTTGGTTCTGAAAAGAACCGTTTTTATAGTTTTTTGTTGGTTCTGAAAAGAACCGTTTTTTTTTCTGACGAGGGCAGATACCCTATTGCGAGTCAGAATCGCTCTCCGAATCGGCATCCGACCCGGACTCAGCATCCGAGTCGGTGTTCGACTCAGTGTCGGTGCCACACCACACGTCATGCACGTCCAATATCAGGACGCGCGAGTCGCATGGACCGGGTGGCGTTGATGGTCGCCTTGGTCTTCGGAGACCATGGGTGGTATCGCACACCCCATCCAAGTCGGTCATTTGACCCCAGCTCGTATCTACTCCGGACGTCGAATCGCATTCGGCTACTTCGATTATATCGGCCATGTTAGTTACTCAACGAGTTGAAGTAAACTGAATTTCCTAGCGCTGATCTCCGAATATATAGTGATCGAAAAGATTGGAAGCGGAGGGGAGCATAGACGAGGCTTTTTCATCGAAAAAAAAAAAGTAGAAAGGGGAAAAAAAATATATATATATATATATATATATATATATATATATATATATACAGCTTGCGGCTATTTTGCTTCCTTTCATAAAACACACTTATTGCGTCTTGCAGAAAACACCTGTTTTGCGCATTTTTTAAAGCGTATATTGAATCTGTTAAAAAAATTATACAAGGAACCTAATTTTGAGTGTGAAATCTTAAAAAATAAATATACGTTTTTTTACATTATGAAGCTATATTGCATCCTTTCAATTCGCTAACTATTTTGATTCCAGGAAGTATATAATATTACATTTTGCAACCATATTACTTCCGTATATTTATAAACACGACTTTACTGCATCCTGCAATGTTGTCAAGTCTGCCTAAAGAAACAATAACTCATGCCAAAATTTGTTAAATAGTAAAATAAGAAAATGTTTAAAAAAATTTAAGGAAACAAGATTGAAATAATGTTTCTATAAGTTTGGTGTGGTATCTTCTTTAATTTAGCATTTTAGTCGCATCAAACAAATCATAATTTCCAGTTTATTACCTATTGTACCTCGTTTTAGAGAATTTATTATCGTTTTCTTTTACAGAGTATTTATTTTAATTATTAATTTTTATTAGTTTTAATTTTAGTCATTACAAATGTTTATGTTGTAATATTTACTGAGAGTTTTACTTTTGTTTCTCTGTTATTAAATAAACTTAAGTATTAAAAGTAATTTTCAAAATCGTGCAGATGCCATAACCGCATCTTAAGCAAATTTATATGGGATCACCCCTGAGATACCCCCTTACTAACAAAAAAAGAATCATAGAAATCGGACAAGGTGGTAAAGAATTACCGCTAAATATACATAAAAAATTAAGAATTTGAGGATTTTTTCATGGACCCAATTATTAAATTTTTACCAAATTTATATGGGACCACCCCTGAAGTACCCCCTTTCTAACAAAATAAGAATTAATTATTGAAATCGGACACCGTGTTATAGAATTATCGCTGAACATACATAAAAAAAAATATTACGACGAATTGAGAACCTCCTCTTTTTTTGAGGTCGGTTAAAAATTAATTCTATAAAAACTAATTTTAATTTTTTACTTATAAAATATATTAAACACATTTTTATTTAAGATATTTTTAAATGCAAAAAAACGTTAAATTAAATATTAAATGTGTTGAGAACAGGAATAACAAAAAAACTGCAACTGAAATATTCCCAACTAACACTGACGTAGTGGAACAGATACATAAAATAATCAAAACTAGTTAAAAAGTAATAAAAGTGTGAATATTGGCTCCATGACAAAACAGCAGAGCACAAAATGGCGCAGGATAAAAGAGTGCAGGACAAAATGGCGCAGACAGAATAGCGCGAAACGAACAAGATATGTTCCAACGACACCTACGTAGAGAATGTTTGAAGTGTAGCTCCGTCTCTCTTACATTTTATAAACTGATCTATTTTAGCGCGAAACAATTTCGCCCGGGACAAATTTGCGCCGAGACAAATACATGAGAATTAGCGACCAATATAAATAAAGTGGGACTAATTAACGCATAACAAAATATGCTAGTATTCTAATTTAAAAAAAAAACTTTAAAATAATTTACCTAACCTGTGCGGCCTGGAGCCATAGTGGGTTACTGTATATGGCTCCAGGCCACACAAGTAAGGTAAATTAGTTACAATTTTTTTAATTTTAATAATTTTATGTAATGTTCTTTTCAAAGCAAACTACGATGGCTTCAGGCCGCCCAGGTTAGGTATTCGTTATTCGTCATCAATCATCTGTCATTCAATCATCTACCATCTAATCAACCATCAATATTCCAGGTCAATATTCCATCAAACAATTATCCATCATCCGTCATTCATCACTTAACATCCGTCATCCAACATCCATCATCATCTCATCTGACATCCATTATAATCCATCATCCAATCATCTACTACCAACTATTCATCATCCAATTACCCATCATCCAATCATCCATTATTTATTCTCCATCATTCGTCATCCATCACTTTACATCCGTCATTCAACATCCATCATAATCCATCATCAACATCTCATCCGACATCCATTATAATCCTTCACCCAATCATCTACCACCAACCATCCACCATCCAATTATCCATCATCCAATCATCCAATCATCCATCAGTTACTATCCTTCGGCCTTCATCCATCATTTAACATATGTCATCCGTCAACATCCATCATTGACTATCCATCGGCCGTCATCCATCATTTAACATATGTCATCCGTCAACATCCATCATTGACCATCGCTCATCCATCATGCATCATCAATCATTCATCATCCATTATCCATCATCCAAGTTTACATCATCCAAGTTTACATCATCCAATTATCTATCATCTAATAATCCATTATCTATTATCTATCAGCCGTCATCCATCATTTAACATCTGTCTTTCGTCAACATCCATCATCCGTCATTGACAATTGTTCATCCATCATCCATCACTTATCATTCATCATCAATCATTTATCATCCATCATACATCAACCAATTATTCATCAACTATTATCCATCATCCAATTATCAATCATCCAATTATCAATCATAATCCATCATCCATCCATCATTCTTCCTCGATCGTTCATCATTCTTCCTCGATCGTCCATCATCCTTCCTTCATAATAAATCATCCTATAATCTATCATTCAATTATCCATATTTCATCAGCCATCTTCCATCGCCAATCATCCATCATCATTCATAATCCACCATCCATCGCTCATGACATATCATTCATCTTCAATTGTCCGTCAATTAATCATCCAATTATCCATTATGCAATCATCCAATCATTCATCATTCAATCATCCATCATACATCCACTTATCATCCATCATATAACATTCATCATTCGTCATCCATCATCCATCATCCATCATCCATCATCCATCATCCATCATCCATCATCCATCATCCATCATCCATCATCCATCATCCATCATCCATCATCCATCATCCATCATCCATCATCCATCATCCATCATCCATCATCCATCATCCATCATCCATCATCCATCATCCATCATCCATCATCCATCATCCATCATCCATCATCCATCATCCATCATCCATCATCCATCATCCATCATCCATCATCCATCATCCATCATCCATCATCCATCATCCATCATCCATCATCCATCATCCATCATCCATCATCCATCATCCATCATCCATCATCCATCATCCATCATCCATCATCCATCATCAATCATACATCATCCATCATCCATCATCCATCATCCATCATCCATCGTCCATCATCCATCATCCATCATCCACCATCCACCATCCATCTTCCATCATCTCTCATCCATCATCCAATTATCCATTAACCTATTATTCATCAACCATCATAATTTATTATTGTTTATTATTATTTATTATTATTTATTATTATTTATTATTATTTATTATTATTTATTATTATTTATTATTATTTATTATTATTTATTATTATTTATTATTATTTATTATTATTTATTATTATTTATTATTATTTATTATTATTTATTATTATTTATTATTATTTATTATTATTTATTATTATTTATTATTATTTATTATTATTTATTATTATTTATTATTATTTATTATTATTTATTATTATTTATTATTATTTATTATTATTTATTATTATTTATTATTATTTATTATTATTTATTATTATTTATTATTATTTATTATTATTTATTATTATTTATTATTATTTATTATTATTTATTATTATTTATTATTATTTATTATTATTTATTATTATTTATTATTATTTATTATTATTTATTATTATTCATTATTATTCATTATTATTTATTATTATTTATTATTATTTATTATTATTTATTATTATTTATTATTATTTATTATTATTTATTATTATTTATTATTATTTATTATTATTTATTATTATTTATTATTATTTATTATTATTTATTATTATTATTATTTATTCTTAATTATTATTATTTGTTATTAATTCAACACTTTTTTAAAACTTAACACATCCGAAATGAGCTGAGGGCCGTGAATCTCAGATCCAAACTACACAATACATGGAGAACAATAAAACGTTAGCAGTTAAAAATATAATACAGTGTTGCCAATAGTTGGAATCAATATAGTGCGTAAACTCTAGAGCGTATATAGGTAAATGTATATTATTTGGAACTCTAGCGGAAAAACTCGGAACTTTTTTTTGTATATTATTTGTTACTTTACTAACTATATTGACTCCTCTGGAATTGTCATTTGAGCATGTTAGAGGTGGAAGAACGATACAAAAATGTAACATATAAATCAGAAGAACACAACGGTATCATCTTTATTTATTAGGAGTCGCTATGATCATTTTTAACAGAGAAAATGGACAAAAACTATATTGCTTCCGATATACGGAATCAATATAGTGGGGGAAGCAAAATGTAATGTGATGAGTCCCATATATGGAAGCAAGATAGTGCTAAGGTTAAATATATATATATATATATATATATATATATAATATATTACAAACTTTCAATTTACATTTATTCTAATAATAGTTTTAACAGTTAATCTAATATATTTTCTTCGATGTTGCTTTGTTGCAGCTATTTTGCTCTGGTTGGAACTTCCCCCAGGTTTTATTCAGCGTCGCATGGTCAATAATGACTTGTTCTCTGGCGATTATGGTTGCTATGTTGATAGACATTTTTACGGCTTTTATAGTTGGGCTGGATGAAGCAGAATGATTATCTGACCATGAGCACCTACTATTTATTGTGTTAGGAATGAGTATGGAGTGGAGGGGGAGATAGTTGGAAATTTTATAAAAATAAACTTTTTTTTTTGTTACATATATATTACAAACTTTCAATTTACATTTCTTCTAATAATAGCCTTAACAGTAAATCTAATCTATTTTCATCGCTACTATTATTTACAATATTGGCTACGTTATACCGTAATTCGGCTATAGTTTTTCGAGGCCCATTACGATATTCCTGAATGTCTCTGTGACCCCACGGTAGAGTTTTTACGGTATTTGGTATTATAAACCTTTTCTCATCGTTGTAAGATAATGCAACTTTGTTTTTCATTTCAGTATATATATCGTGTAACTTACTCCTGAATGTATTCATTTTTCTAAATATCTTACCCCCACCTTCTACAATTTTTTGGTAGTCCGTCATGTTTAAGCTGTTTTGTATTACGCATTTTTTTACGCCCTTAGCGGTTTTGGTTTCTTTCTCATCCGATCTAATATAATAGGCCTTGGCGCCTGTCCCTAAAAATATACTGATAGCCTGATTTGGATACTCATCTTTAAAATTTCCCAATATTGGTTTAGTTACTGGTAAGTTAAATTTATTATCAGATTTATAATTAGATGTGTCGAAATGTTCAATATTTCTTCCCATAAATTCATAAAAATTTATTGAAATAACTTTAAGCACAAAACTATCGGTATCTGTATAAAGTAAGGAAATTTTATCACCTAATTGTTGTTTTAATGTGCCGTAATAAAAATCATACATCCTTACTTTTGACAATTCCAACACTGTGAAACCTACGTACAGCGGTTTGTTATAACATATTTTAGTTCTACCCATATGTATAGCCACAAAGTGTTGTGAAAATATGGAACAAGACTTAAAATTTGGTCTAGCAATTAAGTTGTTTGCCCCCGGGGAATTTCTCTTACTAGCCCAGTGAGTTTTAAGGTAAATGTCGCATCTGTCATCCACATTTTCCATAGTTTTCCCGTACACGCTATTAACCATACGCTTAAAATGATTTTTCTCTGATGTGTCCTTAGCGCTGTTTCTCATATTTGTATTGAGATCTATATATTTTTTCAGCCAGCGAGATTGCTTAAATTTGAGAGCTCGATGAATTTTAGTTACAATTAGCCCATTATTTATGGCTTGCTTAAAGTTTCTATAGTGTAATATGTATTTGTCTTTATGATTCAAATTGGGAACCAGTTTGGGTATTTCTGTTTTCGAATGGGGTGGAATTATATTCTCCACTAAAAATGGTAAATCGGCATGTTTATCATGGAGGTGATGTGGATATGTTACATCAACTTCTAATACATAACCATATTCCCCGAGATCATCAACTGACATAACGTCGAGCTGATTAATTTCCTCAGTCGATAACCAAGCAAATTCTCCTGTCGGTAGGGGCTGACTCATGCTATACCCATAGAGATTTGTCGCATCAATATAATGTATAGAAGACTTCGGCTCGAAAGGATTATATTCGGATAAAAATGGATTATTGGCAATATGTTTTCTTTCCACACATTGGCTGATACCGCCACGTATACTATTTTTGAAGAAATTAATCATATCTATATCCGTTAGCAATTCCAACTCTACCCTGGTGTAGCGCAACATCGCATCCCATGACAAACCTGGAGATGTATAATATTGCGCTGGATCTAGTTTATATGCCCTAAGTGATACATCCCTAAAATTTTCAAATATATCGCATAACATTAAAACATCTGATTTTAAATATAAATCAGAATAGGATCCCAAAGTTTGACATTTAAATACATTCCAAACTTTCTGAGCCCTCGCATAATCCTCATCGGATATATGGCGATCATTTAGCTTGTCATAAAAATCCTCTTTTGAAGGTAAATTGGGGTGATCTAATTTCATTAAATTATCCATGAAATTATATGGAAACACCCCTTTCTGCCTCATCAAATCGAATTTTTCTTTTTCTGCAAAACATTTCCTTGTTTCTACGAAAAATTCTGATGGTAAATTTTCTGATAACCCAACCAAGGAATCAGCTAAAAATCTGTAACTATCTAAAAATCTAAGTTTTATGTAATTTTTTCTCATCATACCGTCTCTATCTACATAGCTATGGGTGTACAACGGTTTAGTAAATGAAATATATTTTTCTTTATTTTGAGCAATAACTTCGGCTCTCTCGCCTTCACCATACAATTCTTTAATAAATAAATGACTATCGTACCCACTCAAATTATGAAAAAATATTGGAACAAATTGCGGGATTTTATAATTTAAATTACAATTACTGTGTGCGGCGCCAGGGGTTTTCTTACCGGTAATATGGCAATGATCTCTTACTTTAACATCACCATCCTGAAAGGCCTCATCACAAATAGAGCATATACTCGATGTATTAAAATCATCTATTTCATCATTAGACAATTGGTGCATAGGAACAACATCTTTTAAATACGTATTATAAATAGTTAGAACATCGTCTTCTAGCCGTTTCACGAAATCGCTACCGGCATTGTCACCAGTAAAAGTTACAAATTTCGTCAATGAATTATCAAATGAACATTTAATTAAATATGCAAAAGAATATGGCTCATGTCGGTATGTAGGGATAGTAAATTTTTTTTCCGGATCTGGTTCGCAAATATCTATAGGTTTTAAGATCGATTCAAAATCAGCATAAATTACAAATGGAACCCTTAGCTGCTTATCATAATTTTGAAACTTGAGTATATTTTCAGGTACATAATAACCGCGTTTGTCTTTTTTTAGCTCTACTGATGGCGTGCAGGTATATATATATGATTACAGTCGCTCAATTGGTGCCGCAATAGGATGCTTTCAGATCGAAAATAAAGTAAACATCCATCACAAAAAAATTTTTTATGGCCATTTCTAGTTATTTGACTCGACACTAATCTAGAAAGACTTTTAATCCAACAGTAGTGACTATTACCCGAATCAGCCGTTATTAGTAGTAAATTTATATGATGACCTAACCTTCTGCGGGAATATCGTAATGGGCCTACTATTTCAAATTTCGCCTTACCGTTTTCATAACTACGTTCCAAACCATAAACATTAACACTTATATCATTTAGGTCTTCAAATTTTGAAATGTCTTTAAGCTTCATGGGAAATTCAATACCCTCAACATTCAGCACGGTCTCGAAGTGTGGATACGACGACGTTTCGCTAACATGCTCTCTCGCTGGATATAGTGCCGATGTGATGGCCCAAGCAAAGCAGTACGCATCATTATTTTGCACATTAACTACGCCCTTCTTGGTTTCAATAAACTTGGGTAGCTTTATGTGCGAGCAGCCGCCTAATGGAGAGTACTTATTTATATTTACTTCTAAAAATAGTACTTCCAGTAACGACCAGCCTGAAACAACGAATAATTTATTAGTTAACGCCCTATTATACACTATAAAAACTACAATACCTGAATCCTTATGTTGAAAGTCTACAGTTTGAGATACCGCCGCATCTTTAAAGTCCGCATATGTCGCATCCAAATCCGCCGACAAATCTAGTATTCGATTTATGCTATTAAAAGATTTGATTTCAGAAATATCTTGACTCTGCAATACATATGTAGCGAAGACCTCTACATTAACTTTAATGGCATTATGGACCCTCAGAACAACTTTTAACAATTCCAATACTCTACATTTTACCGCATCAAAAAATGTTACATAATCTATATGTTTTTTATCACTTTTGACTCTGTAACTTGCAATTCTGCACTTAAACGCACTCTGAATTAAATATATACCATCGGCATGAATTGAGCAGGCTTTTTCTTTATGGTCAAGGCTCTTCATATGCGATGACATCTGATTGGTAGGGATGTCTACATTACATGATTCACATCTCCCATTACGCGCTTTTTTTACTGGTAAAACATCAGGGCTGGAATTGGTAGATCTTTTCGTACCACGCGATGATTCACCGGTGCGATTAGATATTAGCTTACAACTTTTATTTTGATGTCGATGTAAATTATCTATCCTTGTAAATGTTAAACCACAATTACACTTATACATGTCTATTATTTTTATGATAATTTCGATATTAGATAATGGAACTTACAACGCGCTTAAAGCTCACGAGTTTTGTACTGATTTCATTTGAATATGGGTGCTACTATATATCCTCTCTAAAATCTCCACCTCTCTTATGCTCCCCTCCCCTATTCATAATATACAAGTCTGAGAGGCGCTCGCAAATTGTGTTAAGAATGGGGTACTATCCCTTCCACCGATGTTTACGTCGTGCGTGTCTGCTGGAGACTTGCGCTTCACTCTAGCTATGACGGTTGAGAGTCAAGGATGTGTTTCGGTATGCTCCGACGTATTTCCCTTATGCTACAATAGTAATCACTCATATGTACTTGAACTGAACCCATTACACTACATGATATACATAGCAATTACTATCTAAGAGGTACTTACTATGCTCGTTACACGCTACTCGATATACATAGTAAATACTTATATCTATATGCGTATGAAGTAACTACACTTATTACGCTATGCAATTACACTATGCAATTACACTATGCAATTACGCTATGCAATTACACTATGCAATTACACTATGCAATTACACTATGCAATCACACTATGCAATTACGCTCATTGGGAGGTACTTGCTAATTGCGCGAAGGGTGGGGGTGGGTACTTATGATAATTACTAATTACCTCTCATTACCTCCCGTCCAGAACTGGCCAATCACAACTACTTATTCTAATTGTAAGTTTTTTAATGCGTTAGAATAAATCGAAGTTCCTGAAATTTTAATAATAAATTGTGGTTCTGGTTTGACAATTTTACCTTCACCAACAAAACTATAGGGATCTATGGTTCCTGAAATTAAATGGAAAGATTTTATCGATTATGAAAACAATCACTTACTTAGGTATGTAAAAAAATAATTAAATAGGGTTTTAAATAAATAAAGTAATAAAATAGAATTCAAAATATAGGCATTAGAATCCATTTCTAACCTCTGAGCTAATCACACTCCTACCCACTCCCATTTAAAAGAGTTATTATAAAGATAAATGAAAGCTTGTTTGAACATTAACATTGATTTTAGAAATTGTTTCTTTGTCCTAAAGCTACAATATCTTGCGAACGTGGCCCTTCTTTTTGCTTGTTCAACTTTTTTTTTGTCGATATATAATTTTAACGAAACTCTATAAAAAATCATTATTTTTATCAACCCTGCCAAAAATGTCTTAACGATTTTTCAGCTATACTGCAAGCACAAAACGTTTTAATAACGCGGTGGCTCTTTACAGAAAAATGCCATTGTTAACGTTGTTATATAGGACCGTGGTATTCGCCATATGTCTCCATGCGCTGGCATGCTCACTATAACTAGATAAAAACGAGTTTTGCAATTTGGAATCGTGCTCTAGCATTACCTACCGTAATTCCATCGTAAACAAGTTGTCAGATAATGATGGAACTGTTTCTGTACTACTTCGGTCGCTCGTACATATCAGTATTATGTATTTATTTTACGCAGATGATCGAATTACCTGGACAGCAGAGGTAGTAAGGACAAATTCCTGTCGAGGATTTTTTAAAACGTGGAATAATTTAATTTTAATGAATTAAAACGACAAATCAAATTTGCAAAGTTGGTCGGGCCAGTTGTGGTGGAGGACGTCTCGAATTTTCTTAGCAAGTTCTGGTAAATGCGAAAAACTCCACGCTTGCCACGTTTGCTGTTATGGATAGTTTTAGATAAGAGACAGATCAGTTAACATAAATGTGGTAAAAGTAAATTAGTATATAAATGTTGAGTCTAACTAAATTAAGTTGTAAAATATATTATTGTATTTAATGAAAATAAATTAAATAATAAACTCTCTGGTTATTTGGCAATAGCAACTTTAATATACAGTAAGTCATCTTTCACCTATGATTTTTAAATAATTTTTCCGTGTTATGTAAATGCAATGTTTTTTTTGGATTTTATTAAGGTATCAATTATTATGTGATTAAATTTTTATTGGTTATCAACATCATATAGGCTATTCATTTTGTAAATCTAAATTGTATTTGTGTGGTTATGTGACGTCTAATGAATAAAAATGTAGCAATTGCATTTTCTTAAAAAATTGAAAAGTAATTACTTGAAAGCCAATGAATAGAAACTCGAGTAATTGGTTTTGCTACTAACAGTTAACTTAAAATAAAAGTTCAGGAATAGTTTCTA
This sequence comes from Psylliodes chrysocephalus, assembly GCA_927349885.1. Lineage (NCBI taxonomy): Eukaryota > Metazoa > Arthropoda > Insecta > Coleoptera > Chrysomelidae > Psylliodes > Psylliodes chrysocephalus. Next base: position 41,004,728 of record OV651813.1, read on the forward strand.
GTCAAAGCTTTTTATTTAAAAATAGAAGCAATTACTTGATGAATAAAAAGAAATTGCTTTTTCTAGTGTAGCAATTTCTTTCAAATTTAGTAAATTTAAAGTACCTAGATTGGCCCCTGCATCATTTGCTTGGTAACCGTCAACTTTGGTTCTCTGCGGCATATATACGCGAGTTGCTCTTTATTTATTCCATTACACAGTGTGCGTATAAATTGCACAGATGATGATTTTAGAAAGTTATATTGATTTGATCGCGAAAATATTGAGTGGTTAGCAAATTATGTTTTTACTGATACTGGTTAAAGGCGAAGGGCTGCACTATATCACCTATAAATACATAAGTTAAAAACCTTTCTGCGTCAGTTGTCGGATCCGGCCATTCAAAATTCTGTAGCTGAAGAACTCTGTGTTCACCAAACTACTGTCTCTAAGACATCCACTTCCGTAATGGATGCAGTTCTGGAGGAGGCCAATATTTTTATTAATTTTCCGCTGAAGCTGTTGTGGAAACTAAACTGTTCTGGAAGCTAAACCATTCTGGTCAGAGAGATACCGTTTTCCAAATGCTATCGGTGTGGACTATACACACGTCAGGATTCCAAAGTTTCAAGAATTCGGTGACAAATATATGAACCGGAAACCATACCCGAGGGTTAACGTGTAGACTGCTAATGGCCAGGTTCTGTGCACGATAGCAAAATAATTGCCTGCGTTCTTTCATAATATCGCTAAACATTTATATGATGAAGATTTTTATTGTTAAGAGCCCCGCATACCACAAATATTTCGTTTTTTGACCGTATCGACCGTAATTTTATAAATAAAATTTTTTCGTTTTCACTGATCGATGATTGCTAATTGGTATACAAAAGGCGCTTATTTTTTACATTTTTGGAAAAAAAATATGAAACTTTTATTTTTTTAACTACAATACAAAAAAAATCTAAAAAACGCGCCAAGAAATATGAAACTTTTATTTTTTTAACTACGATACAAAAAATCTAAAAAACACGTGCCATTATAGGTAACATTTAAAACCGATTAAAAAACCGCATAATTTTTTCTCGCGAAACATGGGAGTTTTGGTCAAAATAAAATTTAAATAATTGTCACTGATTTTTGCTGCCATCACAAAACCCGGCGGACTTTTATAAAACTAAGTAATACGTATACCATCAAAGACGAGATTCTTAGTTATACACTGGAAAATATAACACTGAAAGTGTTAAGTATAGATATTTTATTGAAACATATACAATTAACTATCTCGTAATTATCATTACTGCGGACTTCATAAAATATTAGTTTACTTATATACTAAATTAAACGGATAAAATGCTTAGAATCTCTTTGTTTAAAAATAAGCGTTATAATAATAATAATAATAACGGGTCTTTATTTGCACAAAATAATTACATTTTTGTACAGTTAGCATGGGCGAGGTTTAGCCTGTGGCTATTCTTACACCTAACCCTAACAAAACATATACATTTAAATAACTATAATATTAAAAGTTTATCAATACAATTTGACATTAGTAGCTCATTATATCTACCAGTTTACATTTGACTAATAAAGAGTTGCCTTTTTAAAGCATTTTTAAAAACAGGTAGAGATCGTGATTTTTTAATATCAGTATGTAAAGTGTTGTACAGAACAACTGCGTTATACGAAAAACTACGATTATAAATAGCACTAGAGTGACGAGGCATTGATAAATTAAAATTGTTTCTTATGTTTACATTGTGCGTAGACGATCTAAAAGTTAATTTGCTCATAAGATATAATGGTGACGCAGTAGAAAGAATTTTAAAAAGAAAAGAAAGGAACATAAATATATATAAATTATTAACAGTTAGCCAGCCAGTTTGGGAGAAGGCTTGGGAAATATGATCGAATTTTCTAAGTCCTTTTGCGAATCTGCAGCATGTATTCTGCATAATTTGCAAACGGTTACGATCAGCAGCTGTTAAACAAGGATAATACACAACAATTCCATATAATATTTTTGAAATTACAAGGCTTTGGCAAAGTTTTAGTTTTATAGATTGGTTCTGTAGGATGTGTTTATTAGAATAAAGCAAGCGAAGACCACTATAACACTTTTGTAACACATAGTTGACATGTTGACTGAACCTCATTTGATCGTCAAAGTATAACCCTAAATTTATAGACTCAGTTTCATGTGGAATAGATTCACCAGATATCATCAGAGTTGTATTGTTCTTTATATATTGTCTAATATTTTTACTACAGAATAATAATAGTTTGGATTTCGAAGCATTAATGTGAAGGTTATGATCAGACGAATAGTTATCAATTTTTTTAAGATCTTGATTAATCTTATCAACTGCAGTAATGACTTCATTCGACGAAAAATCGAGGAACAGCTGAGTGTCATCAGCAAAAAATTGGACTGCACAATTATTTACGTGTTTGTAGAAATCCGAAGTATAGAGTAAGAAAAGCAGGGGCCCTAGGACTGAACCTTGTGGTACACCAGATTTGATTTGAATGGATGTTGATTTCTGACCGTTTACTGTAACTAACTGTGATCGTTTACTTAAGTATGTTTTTATGAAACCTAATGAAATTCTATCAAATCCATAATATTGACACTTGGATATAAGAAGACTATGATTAATGGTGTCAAACGCTTTGCTAAAATCTAGTAGAACTAGGACACCTGCTTTTTTCTTATCAATACTATTGAAAATATTGTCACTTAAATGTGCCAAAGCTGTTGAAGTACTGAAACCTTTTTGAAAACCCGACTGATGCAAAGGGATTATATTATTTTCACAAAGATATTCGTATATTTGGAAATAGGCTGCACGTTCAAGAATTTTTGAAATTAGAGGCAGTAGACTTATTGGACGCAGTTCATTGTATGAACTAGGATTGTGCTTTTTAGGTAAGGGTATTATCAAAGCTTGTCTCCAACATTCTGGGAAATATCCTTGTTCTAAACATAAGTTTATAATATGTAGCAGATAAACATCAATAATATTTAGACACAATTTTAACATTGACATGTTTATATTGTCATTACCACCAGCATTTGATTTTATATTCAAAATGATAGTGTAGAGTTGAGATAGTGTTATTGTTTTGAAGTGAAATTTAATATCTCTACTAAAGGAGTTACTTCTATAAAATAAAATTGAATCCAAGCATCTTTCATTACTGTCTTGGAACACAGAGGAAAAATATTCATTAATTTTAAAAGGATTGGAAAGTGAGGAAGGTAAATCGATATTTTTTGTCGATTGAATTTTCATTTGTTTTAGCGCTTTGTAAAATTTAGAAGACGACTGGTTGTTTAAAAATTCTAGATACGCAGATTTTTCTCGTCTCAAGGATGCTAAAGCAAAGTTGCGAAGTCTTTTGTAATTGTTCCAGTTTTCAGTGGATTTATTTAATTTAAATTTTTTTAGGGCAGTATCTCGTTCTTTAAATATGAGTTTTAATGTAGGAGTTAACCAAGGTGCTTTAGGTTTACTTATTCTAGCTGTTCGAAAAGGAGCGTGTTCATCGAAAATTGTAGATATTGCATCTGTTAAATAGCGTACCTTACTTTCAATATCATTAAGATACAGAAGGTTATCCCAATGAATACTGCGTAGGCATTGCTCAAAAACTGAAGAATCAAAGTTTTGATAATCTCTATAAGTTAAAAATCTTTGTTTCTGATAACTATAATCAATTAATAAATCGCAATATACCATTTGGTGATCGGTGAAATGATCAACATTTATAGTACCATGGCTTGTGCAATTATTGTAACAGTTTAAAAAAATTGGATCTATTAATGTAGAGGAGTGATCAGTAATGTATGTAGGCTCGTCTATGACTTGAGTGAGGCTATGGGCATTAAAACACGAAATTAATGAATTTTTACTGTTAAAAAGATCCACATTATCATCCCCAAGAATTAAAATTTTATCACAACTTGTAAGTATGATTGGTAAAATATTATCTAAACAATGTATAGCTTGATTTAAATTTTCCCGCGGTGGTCTGTACAACACTCCAACACAGAAAGTATCATTATTAATTTTAAAATTGATCCATAAATGCTCTAAACAAGAATTAAAATAATTATGAAAATCTATGATTTTGAAACTCAAAGAAGACCTAATGTAGATGCCAACCCCCTCCGCCATGGCGATTGCGATCATTACGAACAAACGAATATCCCCGAATATTTACATCGGAATCAGAGACATCAGATGACAACCAGGTTTCCGAAACCGCCATAACATCAAATTCATAATTATTTATGATATTTATCAAATCAGTGATACTAGTTAGTAATGATCGCGTATTTACATGGCCAATGCGTAATTCACATTTACTAATTTTTTTCTTAACCATAATTAATTTTAGATTTAAGACGATTTAAATAATTTATAAATACGGGACAAGTTTTATCATCAGCGGAGTGACCAGCATCAAATTTCGTTTTAAATTTAATGTTATGAGTGACACAATTGATACATTTTTTTATAGTAGAACTACATGTTCCAGGGTTGTGCTCTTCTGAACATACCCCACATTTTTGTACAAAATTACAATTTTTTTCTATGTGACCAAAAGACAAGCATTTTTTGCACTTCAAAATTCTGATATGATGGCAAACTAATTTTAACTTGGTAAAGAATTTCTATTCTTATTTCTTATATTCTATTATATATTTATAATATAGGTACCTACAATTGAGCAAATGGTTTTCTATGAAATCTTAGTTAGAAATAAGAATAGTAGTTTGTGCAATAAGAGTGGATATGAACCATATCGCACGAAGCCGAAATTTTAGCACAAATCCGTAGGCGGTGTTACTTCTTTTTGATTTCTGGTACTGCAAATTAAATCGGAGTAGCTTGACCTGTTCGCGGGCCAAAGTCTACTTTACGATAAAATGAAAGATAATACAATATGATAACGATAAAAAAATGTTGAGAGCCACCAAGTTTTTGAGTAACTTGGAAAACTTATCTGATTTGATATGTCCTGTTTAATTGAGTCTGTCTCTGGTACTCAAAGTTATCTGTTATGAGTTCTGGCAAATAAAAGAAAGTGAGAAAATTTAAAACATTTAAAAAAAATAAAAAGAATGAATTTATACAATAAATTAATACTTAATAATTAAATTTGAAAAAATGAATGAATAAAATTGACTGTTAAAAAAATGAATTGAATGATCTTGAATCGATATTTAATATGTTTAATTGTCTCGACCATGTGGCATTCTAATAGCGGTACTTCTCTGTCGTATGTCGTGCACAATCCGCATTTACTTAGAAACTTGGAGCTTGTTTGGATAAGCTACATAACCTGGAACTTTGAACTTATACTTGGAACTCGGAACTTGGAGAATCTACGTAACTCTGAGCTTCTTGGAGAAACTACGTAACTCGGACTTGGAGCTTGGAGTTTCTTGGAACAAAGCTTGGACTTGGAGCTTGAAGCTTGGAGTTGCTTGAAGCTTGGAGTTTCTTGGAGCCAGTACGTTTAGAAATAAAAATAACCTCAATAACAGTAATAGTACATCTACAGGTCAGTTTGCAAATCTAACGAGACAAATATTAAAGTTACATCATATGAACAGAATATAAAATATCAGGACAAATATCAAAGTTACATCATCTGAACAGAATATAAAATATTTATAAGGCCAAAATAAGTTATAACAATAAGTTTTACATCATCTGAACAAAATATAAACTATAAGGCAAAAATAAGTTAAGAACCATAGATTTCCGTTTAAACTGTGTTTCCAGACTGACTTGTAATTCAATTATTTAGTAGCCTCCCCGCGTATATATCAAAGTATCAAAGAAAGCTTAAATAATAATAACCGGCACTCGTCAGCATGATGGTAATAAATAAAGCAAATTGCCGATCCTTTCGGTTTTCCAACTAAATCCAGCAAAATGTTAAAATATAAGTTAAAAAAAAAAATCCTGACAATTATCCCAACGTTAACACACAATAAGCACATATAAAAGATAAGATAATTACGGAAATCTACTCATAGTAGCTTATTTATCGACACACACTACCACATTGAATTAGATAAACCACAAGAGCGATTGGATCAACACGAGTCGGTTTTATCTTGGTTACCCAAAGAAACACTAGGTAAAATTAATTTCACGTAACAGCGGTATGGACAATCCACTCGAGTTGTACAGTATATTTTTTCTAGGCCCGCTAACGAAAAACTACAAATATTCAAAATTATTTTTTCTGCACCCATATGGATATTAGCTAATCTACGAACAGACTACAAAACGAAAAAGTATGCTATTGCGTTCAACTGAACGAATTTTTCATATCCATTCCAGGTAGTGAGATAACTGCTAAAAAATTAATTAATCCACCAACCTAATTGTCAGTAATTTTTTTAGTTATTGAGATTAAATATACATTAAAATGAGTTATTTTTGTGTAGAATCGTTAAATAATAGCATTTTTATTTTTATGTGGTCCACATTTAAAAAAAAATAAATTTGAATCAAACTATATGAAACTAATTTAATTGCGAGTATTAAAACTAAAATCCGAAAAGTGGGAGTGGGATGAGGACAGAGCACCAGCCTTCCACGCAAAAAGCCCGGGATCGAATCTGGGCTGAGCACTAATTAAATTAAATCTTTTTTTTTTTCATGTTTATTTTATTTTATAAATTAGTAAAATTCTTAAATTATTTTAAATTTGTAGATTTTCGTTAGTAGGTTATACTGTACGATTTGATTGGATTGAGCACGCCTACGGCGTCGTGCACAAACTTTGTTTTTGTACATTATGGCCATCATATCCTCTCTTATTGCATAGACATCTATTGTGTTATTTTATAAAAAATAAAACTAAAAATATTGAAACACAGTTTTGCTCACCCAAATAATAACTAATTGAACTTGTTTTTAGAAAACATTGCAGATCTTTTAGCTTTTATTTTTTTTATGAAATAAAAAAATACAAAGTATACCTACCACTTTCTATTCTTATAGGTAATTTCGGCTCTTACAATTATGTTCATAAGATCTATTCTTCTGTACATCAAGCATTGGTGACATAGTGTTACTCTATGTTAATTATCTTGCTTATTACTTATGATAAAATTATTATTTGAAAACTATTAGAATCCTTAGGCTTTTGCCTAATAATAATTAAGAATACATTTTTACGAATTTTTGCATAGTTTTCGTCATATTGACGTATATAGTTTAAAAATCGGTAAAACACAGTTTTTTTTTGCTAACCGTCGAGTCGCTTCTATTATTCGTATTTATATTCGCGTAACCCAAATTACAAACAACTTTTTCAGTTGATATTATTTGCTTCGATGAAAAGAGACACGACGTGATCAGCAAAACCCGCATTTGAATTTATCAGGTGATGTCGGGGCCTCTTAAGCTAATTTTGAAATTATCACACAAAATAACAACAACCTGACATCAAATATGATTCGTTAATTAGGACAGCAAAAAAGATAATTTTTTCTTGCTCTAATTTTTAAACAAATATCAATTGCTTGTCTTTAATTTCTTTATCACTACTATAATATTCCTCATTTTCACTCAAATCTGCCATATCACAAATATTTATTTAGTCTCCTATTCTTTACAAAAACGTAACAAAACTAATTAAATAATACCCAAGTTGAATTAACGTCAACTCTATTGCAAATTCAGAACCAAAATAAGTCTGAAACAGTGGCTAAAACTAGTAAGCAGTAATTGCTACAGATATTTAAGAAAAGCAGCATTTGCTTCAAAATTTTAATCAAATCAAGAACTATCGAATGCTTTGACTTATAGCATTTGCTGGTCAAGCAATGCTTCATTTTTATTCATTAGGATGGGCATATGTAGGTAAGAATGGATTATTGACAAGACTGACAATTATTTTATAAGGTAACAAGTAAAAAAAATTAATATAAAACTATTTAATATTATTTATTTATAATAATTTCTAAGTTACTATTTTTTTTCTACAGTGCATTATTCATTTTAGTTCATTTAGAAAATTGTAAGAAGGGAATGTCACGAGAGAAGATTAAGATGTAGGAATTAAAAGGAAATGCAACACCGATATACTATTCACACAATAAAATATTTTTTGGATAAACGGAGATAGATAAATCAGTAAAGTCTACAATACTATAACATGTTTAATAAATCTGTATGCAAGTGAAAGACGAACAAAAATAAAATATCTAAATAAAATAGAAGTCGTTTCACCAACATCACTCAATTTGTATAGTTTTCACAGGAAAGAGAGCTAATGAGTTTATTTACTCAGTCTTTCTAAAAACTCTTCGTGCTTTAAAATATTTGAACAGATATCACGTCAGCAAAACACAAAAAGTGTGATAGTTATGGTGCAGTGGTGTAACTTTGTTTAACTATGTAGTTTGAAAAAGCCAAATGTTTCCGTACTTCCGACTTTTTTGTATTGAACTTTATGGCTCGACCACCCAGAATTACTCGTCAGTCCTATAACTTGCCGAAGTGAAGTGCTTCCAAAATTCCAGAACATAAAACTCCAGTTTTACATAAATTTGTAAAACAGTTTGCGTACAGGAGCATTTTTAAAATAACTGCTAACTATTGGAAAGCAGTATTATCAATTTTCGAAAATGTAATTTTATTCGATAAAAACCTATAGTTTTAATGTATTCTTATTGTCTTTAATGTAACTAGAACTTATTAGTTTTTTACTATCTACTTAGAAACTTAATACGATATTAATTCCCAGAAATAGTTGCTGTTAAATATACTTAAAATATTATGATTCAAAACGGTTCAAAAGAATCAATCAAGTGAATCATTACTAATATTTTGACATAGGTATACGTATCTTGAGTTTATAAAACAAATATATTTTTTTATTTGTTAAATTAAAATAGACGTGTCGACACGCCATCCTATCGTTATCGTGTAAATACATAGGAATACCAATTTCATCCAAGGGCGAATCCATTTAATTCGAAGACGGTGGTTTATTTTGGGTTTCTCTGCATAAAGTCAGTTTTATGGTTAAAACACATTGGCCGATCATACAAAACTTTTATAAACAAAATAAACTAAATTTGTTATTTTAAAGCTAATTGAAAAAAAAAACAATGCCAAGAAGATATTTGAAATCAGCGGTAAAAGATTGCATTGAGAGTATCTTTATTTCAGTATTGTGTTATTTTTTATAGTCGTCATTTGTAGCAATTTAATATATCAATTTAAATGGAAATACTATACAGGGTTTCGTAGATTGACTTATTTCATCGAATATTCTTGGTAATGGGACAAATGGAGGCCGTAAAAGTCCGAAAAAAGGCAGAAAGGGACTTAAAGGAGTATAGCATGATCGGGCTGATCAAAAATTGCTCGCATGATAATATCCTCAACTGTCACACGTCAATAAAAAGATAATCATAAATATGACTATTCATTGCATTACTTTTGATTTTAGCGTCCTCTAGCGGGATAAATACTAGTACTATGTAAAGTGTGACGCTGTGTTGCCATCGCAAAAAGAAATCTTGTAATCGTTCTTGGCAACATTGTTCCATCTCGTTGATAATTATGCTTTGTGACTTAATTACTATTAATGAATAAATTTTCGCTTTTAAGTATTATTCATATTACAAGTGCTAAACTCATAAAATCAGTATCAACTACAAAAACAATCCCTCATAAATAGTATATTACATTACGAGTATGGAAAATTACATTTTATTACGACCACTTAGGAAAGTGACACATATCGCACTATCAGGGCCGACGCGGAACAAATTCCCGGGGCCCGGGCACAAGTGGGGGGCTGGCAGCGGCACAAGGGGGGCCCGGCAGCTTTAGGTGAGGACGTTTTATTTTTCTAGAAGTTCGCCACAAAAGGGAGGAACGCTGGTTTATGTAAAATACAAGATGAGGACTTTTTTTTTAGAGATTTCACTAAAACACTAAAAAGATCCAAGTTTTTGCTTGAGGACCTTTATTTTAGAAATGTGATAAGGAAAGGGCTAAATTTTTTTTATAAAATTGTCGCGGGGCTCCACCTGGAAAATTGTCCCAGAGCCCCACCTGGCTCTCGGCGGCCCTGCACACTATTTAGTCTTATTTGAAGTGCCCTATATCAGAATTTTAAAATAACTTCCTACATTATTTTTGCTTTTTCCTGGTTCATATACATATTTAATTAGATAAGCCAAATCACAAAGAAAATTGGAAAAATACGATTATTGTTGTTTATTTATTCAAAATACATATTAAAACGCCTAAAATATTTTAATTACTGTTCAGAAAAAAATTGTGAGCAAAGAATTGGGTAACCATTAATAATAAAAAGTATTTGTTCACGGTTGTTCAACTTATAGTTTAAAAAAAAAATAAACTAATGAAAAATGTGACGGCTCAACCCCTGTATTTCATTTGCTCGTTGTTTTACTCTTAAATGTTATTATTTATCTTACACCTCTTATTTTATTTTAGTTTATACTTACTGTAATTGGCCTTTTTCCTCTAGTAGTAGAAGTGATCGTCTAGTTAATGAATTGATAATAATTTATATACCCACGTTGTTATACTGTTAATTAAGGTAAACCAGGATTTGATGCAAAGTTTGGTGCAAATTGATAAATAAAACCAGACAAATTTATATTTAAACTCTTATTTTTCATACTTTAAATGTGATGCAATAATTAGCAAAGTATATTGCAATTGGTAATATTTACTGAGTTCTCACTTGAATCCTGTTCAAACCCAGACCACGTTCATTTGCTATCAAGATATATTTTATTTAGGTTGATGACCAACAGAGTTAACGAACAGCGTCAATTTGCCAGTTGGTTAACTACTGTGTTGATGTTTATATTCTTATTTAGGTTGATGACCAACGGAGTTAACGAACAGCGCCAATTCGCCAGTTGGTTAACTACTGTGTTGATGTTGATTTAATTCTATTCTAGATATACACAGGTTGCACCCTCTTAGATAAATATTTCGACGAGTATAGAGGTGATAACCAACGGAAGTAACGAACAGCGCCAATTCGCCAGTTGGTTAGCGTACTATGTTGATTTCACATATACTTTGTTTATTTCACATATACTTTCTCTCAAACCTTGTAGGATGGGTTGCTTAGCGTATAGGTGTCCCCCTTGAGCTAACGAACAGTGTATTCACCAGTTGGTTAACTTACTGTTAAATTTTACCATCTCGGTTTGTACAATTTATCCAAGATAACACATCCCTGTATATTTCTAAAATATTTATTTTTATAATTTCTATTGAAATGACTTAATACAACCCTGTATATTTTTTAATATTGATTATTATAATTTTGAATTAACTTAAATTCACCCGAAAACAAAAAAATACTTTTTTTGTGCCTGGGATTTTAGAACTGACTTTAACTATATTTGGGACGCTAAATCTGTACATGCAATCCGTTTTTCTCTATCAGCTCTACTTTTTTAGATACATCAACTTATCTACCAATGTGGTTTTTATTCAGTATATTCATTTATGAGAGTTCTAAAATTATTATATATTCATTAATGTAGGTACAATAGTTTTATTGTCAGTCTGTAATTGAGTAAATTCCAGGTAAATCTATAAATACTGGAACCATTGCCTATCAGGTACCTGAACTGACCCTTTTAATCCCCTAACTCGGGTAAATCTCGTCAGTTTGTGCGTTCTTACTAATGGAGTAGATCGAATTCGGCGTGTTATATTATGTTAAGAAAAGAGTGTTTTTGTGTTATTGAACAGAATTAAAATGAGTTCAGGTTCCAGTTCAAGAAGAAGTTGTGTAAATCAACTTGATGTGTTTTGCTATATATGCGGAGAATACATGTTTCAACAAAACAAACAAACTATTACTGACTTTGTAAAGCGAACGTATCTTGGATATTTTGGAGTTAACCTTGGTGATCAGAACAAAAGTGGGCCCCGCATCTCGTATGTAAAACTTGTACAGAGCATTTACGGCAGTGGACTACCGGGAAAAGAAAATGTCTAAAATTCGGCGTACCAATGGTTTGGAGAGAACCAAAAAACCACTTCAATGATTGTTATTTCTGTTTAGTAAATACTAAAGGAATCAATCGAAATAACCGCAGTAAGTGGACTTATCCCAATGTAGACTCGGCAATACGCCCTATCCCGCACTCAGATGAAATACCGATTCCAACATTTCATCAGCTACCAGATATCTCTGATGACGAATATTTTCCCTCTGATCGCTGTTCTGATGCTAATAAAAGTTCTGATCTTAATAAAAGTTCTGATGCTAATGAAACTAACAGTGACTATGAAGAGACGTCATCAGTTCCTCAACGCTTCAATCAAAATGAATTAAATAATCTCACCAGGGATCTCAATTTATCGAAAAAAGCTTCTGAAGCACTGGCTTCTAGGTTGAACGACAAAAATTTATTGGAACCTTTTACCGTACAAGAGAAAAGTATCTGCTACCATTCTTTTCTCAAGAAGAAAATCTTGTATTTTGTCACGAAATTAATGGACTCATGAAAGAAATGGGACTTTATGAATATATTCCAGATGATTGGCGCCTATTTATTGACAGTTCAAAGCGAAGTTTAAAATGCGTCCTTCTACATAATGGGAATAAATATGGTTCAATACCACTAGCTCACTCAACGAAACTGAAAGAAGAATATAATACACGTAGCTTTGGTCTTGCAGAAGATAAAGTATCACGAACATCAATGGATCATTTGTGTAGACTTAAAAATGGTAAACTTTCTTCTTGGGCAGCAAAGTGGTTACACGAAATATCCGTGTTTCTTGTGGTTCTGGGATAGTAGGGACAAAACACACCACTGGGTTAGAAAAGATTGGCCTCAAAGAGAAAACATGGACGTTGGGGAAAAGAATGTCATTAACGACGCTTTGGTTGAAAGAGAAAAAATCATACTTCCTCCGTTACATATAAAGTTGGGATTAATGAAGCAATTTGTAAAGGCTCTTGATAAGAATGGGTCATGTTTTGCATGTATAGTGGTAAAAATGCATCAGTTTAGCAAAGAAAAACTCAAAGCAGGGATATTTGACGGCCCACAAATAAGACAATTAATTAAGGATCCTGCCTTCATAAATTCAATGAATCAAGTTGAACATTATTTGTTGCAGTTGTAGAAAATTTTCTAGGCAAACATAAATCTCAAAACTATCTTGAAATGGTTAACAAGATGCTTAATAGTTTCAAATCCTTAGGGTGCAATATGAGTATTAACATACACTATTTGCACAACCACTTAGACCGTTTTCCAGAAAATTTAGGAGACATGAGTGAGGAACAAGGTGAAAGATTTCACCAAGATATTATATTTCTCTAAAATTGTATATCTTAAAAATTTGAGCTCCTAGGTAAACATGAATACGTTATTTGAATTGAGGACATCAAATTGATATAGAATCAGCTCAAAAAACCTTGACACCAAAACAGCTGTTTCCCTGTGTAATCAACTGATTGCTTGAATGTAAAATAATAAAAAAATTAATGCTTACACATCAAATAATAAAAAAATCAATAAATCCGAGCTCATTTGGGTATGGGTTCTTATAGTAGTTTTAATGGCTTTTTGTGACGTCTCTGTGTGTCTTAGTTTCCAGCGAAAAACGAATGTGGGTGGAAAGGGGGTGGCTGATTTATTACTTGCTTTGAAAATTTTGTGTATCGAAAACAACGTTACTATTCAAACGCACTTAAGATGTGTGTGTCAAGTGTTTCTTGGTCTAGATTCCCAGACACGTGCACGAAAAGTGAATCTCTTAAGGACAGAGTTATAGATATTATTTATTAGGTGTCGTAAATAAGATGTAATTATCTGGAAGATTTTTCGTTAAATGATGGATTTTGAATTTAATAAGAATGCAATATTTTATTTAATAAATGGAATTAATAAATTATTAAGGTACCTGGATGAGGTAGGTTACAAAAACAGTAATGTATTCTAATATTTTTTTTAACTAGTGTTATTTTATCTCTATCATAGTATGAAATTGTATATTAAATCACAATATTTTAATTTTGACAAAACACTATCTGTAAAACGCTTTAAAAATTATTCAATAAAGCATATAAAAAAAACAAATCTAAAACCATCTTGATGGAACCTTTCTAGCCAGATTTACTAGTTTTATATTTTTTGATAAAATTTGTGGTCACTTTCCACACTCGTAATTGTAATATACCATTTTCACATGAGTGGGAAATTTGTCGCACGAAATATAAACTCGGTGCGACAATCACACGAGTGTGAATAAATTATTATTAGTAAAAGCCTTTTTAAAAACAAGCTTTTATTTAAATGCTCTAAAAAGAAGATACACTTTAAATTAAATCAATTTATTACATTATACAATTTATTTGATATGAAAGCTTGTCGCCAGATTTACCTGTGCAAATTTATTTTATGAAATAAATACATTTTTCTTAGAACTACTTGCGTCAGGATCAAATTACAAAATGTATTTCTTGTTTATTTACACAGGTAAATCTCGCTGCAAGCTTTCATATCATATAAATAATTGTATAATGTAATAAATGATTTAATTTAAAGTTTATCTTCTTTTAAAAACATTTAAATAAAAGATTGTATTTAAAAATGTTTTTTACTACTCGTATTAATTTATTGTGTATTTTTTAGTTTTCGCTGGACGTGTTTCTAAGTCTGTTAATTTTATTTAATGCGTCATTGATGCATGGTCGTTTGCCAGTTAATTTATTACAGTCTAGTTTTTTAGTAAGGAGACCTTCTAGCGACAGCGAAGAGCTTTAAGTCTAAATAGACAACGGCAAGGTCAACAGTACTACCCTGCATTTTCTCTACTGTGCATAGTATATATAATTGGCGAGATTACACAAGTCTTAGTATGAAGCCAACCAAGGCGTACTACCCGTTATGCTAGACATTAGAACCAGCGATTATTATTGAATGCATATACAATATAGTGTGCCTGTGCTGTTGATTGTTGGACGGTTTCTTCATCACTCGGAATCCAACCCTGAATTTAGAGTAACGTCATTTTATTTTCGTATTCTTCTCAGCAAACCCTTTTATTTGTTTCCCATATGATAGTAGATAAGAAAAATTTGTCCATCATCTTGGGGCGTCCGCCATATTGAATTTAATGTGACGTCATTTTTTTTCGTGTTTCTAACCCTTTTAATTGACACCCCTATGGGGGTGCATAAACAATAACTAGTCCGCCATATTGGATTTAAAATGACATTATATGCGCATCCATGGGAATGCAATACTTGGTTATTTATATGAAAGCCTTTACCTAATTTACAAAATAATACTGGCATTTTTTGTAATAATTTCTATCTCATCGACACGACGACGACGTCCTAAAGACAACTTTACTATTAAAAGTGTGACATTTTACTTGAGATTTGACAAACTGTTTTCTTTGATAAAAATCCCATAGAATTCTCTTTATTTACGAAAAGCGCCTTTTAAATTTAAGCTTTTCCAAGGCATCAAATAGTTCCCAGACGTGATAAAGTATAAGAAAGCGGGCCGCAAAAAATATCCAATAAACCCGCTCTCAACTGCCAATGTGTTCCCTACTTGGGCCTCTACTTCGAAATTGTATTCTCAAAATTTGTTTACGTTTCTTCTTTCAACGTCTGGCCTGATATAGAATCCTTGAAATCCCCGAAAAGTAGATATTTCTGCAATTGAAATACGTGTCTTGGTCAGAAGCGGCTTAAAACAACTTTAAAAAGGCAATTTGATGAATGCAAATGGTCGAATTGCCGGAGGTTTTTAAAATTGTTATTACAAATAAAAATTAAAAAAATGTTTAGCTAATATTTTTTAACATTTGAGTCCGTAATAATATGAGTTTAGTCTGTGTGGTACATTATCAGTGAAGTAAAAATATACCAAAGTCCATATTTATAAACCGCACTTGTCAAGATGGACAGTAACAGAATATACAGTACAGTAAAAAGAGTTCTCATTGTTCGTCTTGTCAAGTGGAAGAGTGTGCTTGCAATTGTGGGAATATATCTCGTCGTGATTGGTTGAGAGAGAGAGAGAGAGAGAGAGAGAGAGCAATGTATTTTGGCGTTCAAAATGGAGGTTTGTAAAGTGGTACAAATATGTTTTTTCTTGGAAATCGAAAAATCGTTAAATTTGTTTACTGTTGCTAAGAGTCAGAACCGGCTTCCAATTTTGTGAAAAGATTTTTTAAATTCGGTGATACAATATACTGAATTGATTTTTAGTAAGTTCTATTAAAATGACTTAATACAACTCTGTATATTTCTAAATATTTATTTTTATTATTTCTATTAAAATACTCAAATTCGCCCCTCGAAAAACATGTATAACCTAGCTGTCTTTCGGGGTGAATGCCCGAAAGCCATATGGTTTATTGATTACATTGATAATATTTTGAAGAAAATGTCAGGCCCTTATTCAAACGAAACCCCAGTGGTATCTCAAAGAAAGTTAACATAAATCTTTTGGCTCACCATTGAAACTACGTCGACGGCGTCGATTTAGGTACGTCGCAACGTTTAGCGTAGCCTTGCGTCGAGGCGCCTAGCGTCGTGATGGAGCGGAAGGTATTTATTACGGTACTGCGTCGGGACAGATATACGGTAGAGAATACTTAAATGGTGCTACGCGACGGAGGGTGCGACAAGGATAATATGAATATTTCTATTTAGGGACGGCAAGCGTCGGAAAATAAGGCGTAGGATGTTGACAGCGTTCGGGGGATAGGAGCTATTGGAGTATAGATGTCGGTTAAGAAGAGCGTCGATTTAGGAATGGTACTGAATACTGAATATAAAATAATAATCTGAATTCTATATAAAATCATAATGAATGAATCTCGAGCTCCCTGGGTTCGGGTCTTTATACCCGTTTTAATGGCTTTTTGTGACGTCAGTTTTTCGTAGTTCAACTGGGAACGAATTTTTTTTGGGTGGAAAATGGGAGGTAGATTTCTGCCTTTTCGGTAGGTTTTCAGCTATTTTGGCTAGTTTTAGTAGACAGTTTTCTTTTGGTAGATTTCACTAAATTTTTATAAATTATTAAAAAATCCAATGACTCAAATAAAACGTTCTACTTAAATAATTTGCCAAAATAGATAATCAGTTATTTTCGTCTAGTAGATTACTTAAAAATATTCGATTCTTTATGGTTTATCGATTATTTTCGATTAATCAATTATTTTCGATTTATCGAATTTCCGATTAACGAATTATTTTCAATTCATAGATTAATTTCAATTAATCGATTATTTCCGATTAACGAATTCTTTTCGATTAATCGATTCTTTTCATTCTTTTCGATTCTTTTCATTCTTTTCAATTCTTTTCAATTCTTTTCAATTCTTTTCAATTCTTTTCAATTCTTTTCAATTCTTTTCATTCTTTTCAATTCTTTTCATTCTTTTCGATTCTTTTCATTCTTTTCGATTCTTTTCGATTTTTTCATTGTTTTCGATTCTTTTCCATTCTTTGCGATTTTTTTCGATACATTTCGATTTTTTAGATTCTTCTCGATTATTTCGATTCTTTTCGATTAATCGATTTTTTTCTTAATCCATTATTTGATGATTATTATTATGAATCGATTATTTATTTATGACTAGAGTAAAGCAAGTTATTTAATAGTTGTAGTGTTGTAATCGATTAATCAAAATCGAATATAATATCTCTAAAAAATCGAAAATATCCGATTAATCTAAAATAACATTTCTACCGGGCGAAATTTGAACGAAACCCATTATTTTCATCTTGACTTTGCAATGCCCAGGGTGGGTATAGTGGCTTTTGTATAGCCACGTAATTTAATCGAGAATTGTTTCACTAAAAGAGCAAATGTTTGTGCGAAGTATAAAAAGCATATTTCAGGATTCACTTGCAGCTCTAAGCTCTGTTCTCTCTAAAAACTAACCGGGAAATTTTTGCTTTTTTAGATTGACAGGTTCTTCGAAAATGTCACGAGTTTCAGATAAAATAAAAGCGGTAGTTTCTGCGCTTGTACCATTTCTAGTAATGGATCATCTAAGTGATGGTATCAAGCAACCTTTTCATTGTATTAAAACGGACTATTCCAAAGAAGTTTTGAGGGATATTGGCTCTCTTACAAAGTTTTACAAATGCTAAAATTATTGGAAGAAATTGAACCCCCATTTTAAATTACCACAAGCCTCCACTGGTAGCGATAGTGATATTTTTTGTATTTCGATAGTTATCTTATTCAAAAGGGAACTAAGAAACATATTTAATTAGATTTATGCATACATTCTCTATTATAACTGTTTTTATTAAAAAAAAAACGTACAAGGATCATTATTTTCTTTTATTGTACTAACGGATACTTCATTGGAAAGTTTTCCTGTTTGTATACTAAATTGTTAATAAATAAATAACGAAAATCGGATAAAAGTCTATGAGTATTTGTTTACATTATTTTCACGTGTATATATAATCAGTGGCGGCTCGTGAACAAAATTTTGGGAGTTCACAGTGACAGAATATAGATATCAGTACAGATATATGAAAAAAACTTTCGGTGTTTTAAAAAGTTTACAACATACCTTTCTAAAACACTGACAGTTTTTTACCTACATCTGTGCCGAGATCTATATTCTGCTACTGTGAACCCCCAAAATTTTGGTCACCAGCCAGCCGCCTCTGTATATAATACACTCTTGTATCGTTCCTCCCTTATTTCAAGTGCATAAAAATATGGTGTTGCTGTTTTTACAGAAAAAACTTTGTACAGTATTTTTGAGACAGTCGCTTTCTTAAAACTTTTTTATTCCCAGTATGCTTTAATCCTAGTATGAGTAATAATTAGTTCATAATATTTTTAGATTAAAATTGTAGGTTTAGTCAATAATGACTACTAACAACAATACAAAAAGTATGCTTAAATCGGTCCCAATCCTCTCAAACTTAACACATTAATCTAGAAATTAAGAATTAAAGATCGGAATAAAAAGGATATTGAAAAACGGGTCGAAGACGTTGTAGCAACGGAATGTAATTAAAAAATAACACCGGGGAGAAAAAAGGGAGTGTTGAGAGAGAGAGAGAGTTGTTGGTTTACCGGGAAAAGACGATTAAACCACTAACTTAATTAAACATTATTACGATTTTCACAGAGACGTATCAGTATCTTTCTTTTCATCGTCTGAATCGAAAATACTGCTACCGGGTTGTAAAAATTTAATAATACAAACTAAGGAATGTCATAGTAGCACATTCTTAATTTTTAAATAAACGAATGCTTTGAAGTTAAAAATTGTTTCTAATATTCATTTATTTTACTCTAAACGCACTGTCCGCTTTCGACCTTGAGTTTTGGGGTCCCGGGTCCCCTGAATCCGTTTTGACAAAATTTTATACTTTAATCCATCTTGCGATGATGATTTATGACTGGAGAATTTAGAGAAAAAGTGCAAAATCAAAATTTTCTCAATACCAATTTTAATAATAATAATAAAAATATTTCGAATTATTTTCTTTTAAAAACTATTGAACTGTCGTATTATTATGTTGGACACATCAGATATTTCACATAATATATACAGTGCACACGATCTAGAAGGTGAAGACCTGCTTTCCTGCATTTGCGTATAAGTGAAACATACTGTTTTCTTTAACGGTTGAATATGAAGGTCTCGATCAAAATAAGTATTGTGAGGTGATGTCAATATCATTGGCACAGAGTGAATTCGGTAAAACTATATTTGTTTCAGTATATAACTTTAACAACGCACCAAAAATCAGGTTATACGATTTCTTTAAAAAAAAAAATTCTTAGAAATGCGCCAAAAATATTGTAACCATTATGTATACTTTTAGTATAACAAAAACAAAATAACAAAAAAGTTCTTTTTTCAAATCAACCATTTTGTTTTAATAAGGTTACTTTTTAGCCATAAAAGATTACACGATTGTAATGAAACGATGAAATTGACAAACATTATGTTAGTCCTTAAAAACTGCCCTTATCAGTGTTAAATTGCACTTTGTACGCCTTAAAACAATTATTGTATTAAAACTATTTAGTCCATGGCAAATTAAATAACCCAAATATTTATTTTTAACCGACTTCAAAGAATGAGGAGGTTTTCAATTCGTCGCAATATATTTTTTTTCTATGTATGTTCAGCGATAATTCTTTAACACGGTGTCCGATTTCAATGATTCGTTTTTTGTTAGAAAGGGGGTACTTCAGGGGTGGTCCCATATACATTTGGTCAAAATCTAATAATTGGGCCCATGAGAAAATCCTCAAACTCTTAATTTTTTGAATGTTAAGCGATAATGCTTTACAACCTTGTCCGGTTTATATGATTCTTTTTTGTTAGTAAGGGAGTACCTCAGAGGTGGTCCCTTATAAATTTGGTTAAGATGTGGTGATGGCATCTGCACGTTTTTGAAGTCGGTTTTTTAAATTTTTAATTTCTAATACTTGTAAGTATTTCCATCACATGACGTGGAAAAACATCTATAGGAACTAATCATATTTTTTTTGTGTGCTATCTGAATCCGGGAGATTGTCCGTATATTCTGGAACATCCTGTATCTAAATACTTATAAAATTCGTTTTAGTCAGGAAATTTAAAATAATATATCTTGGATTATTCGCACTTGCTGGCCTATTGTATTTAATTTGTTCGCAAATGTTATTAGGAGATCAAACTATTTAACTAATTTGTATTGCATGAATGTTAGATTGCTGTGATTAATCATTTTAATTTTGTATTCAGAAGGAATTTCCGAAAGCAATCAGTCTATTCGAATTTGTTTGAGAGGCCATTAATGGACCAATCCCAAATTCCTTCGGATCCCATACTATCAAAATAACTCATTGTAATTGTCAGAATACATTTTTTCTACCGAGAACGGAACGTTTTTTTTTTCTTCGTAGAATTCCGACCGCGTATGGTATATAATTATATTGGTATAATTTTTAGTTATTAATATGAAAAACAATAATCGTGACCTTTTATACCTAATAACATAAACAAGTCATTCATAATAAATATATTTCCAATACTTAAAATTTTCTTGACATAAATCATGGGTAGGTAGGAGAAACATTTAAAAACAGTCTCTTAATTTATTTTTTAATAATGATACAGGGTGTTTAAAAGTGTAATGTACATACGCTAAGTGTAGGTGTGAGACACTTTGCTGATTCGAAATCATCCAAAATTAAGGTTGTTACAATTGCGCCAGCAGTTGTGTAACAAACAATTTTTCAATACATTTTACATACAGATTAGGAAAAAAGTATACGAGCCATAGAAATAGGCAATGCGAGTAAACATGCATCTCTATACTTTGTATCTTGAGAGCTCAAAGTTACAATTTAATAATGCATGAACTTTTGTGGGGTATTGTTCTCTCTAATTAAATAAAGACAATATTTACGTTATTTTGAATTAAATCTTGGTTCCTTAAAATACCAGTTCAAAAATTTAATTTCAGTTCATGTCTGAATACTAAAATGTTTATTTCCCCAAGAACAATGTCTCACTACGAATGGATTATGTTTGTTGGAACATGAAAGGTATTTTAAAAAGTTTAGTAAAACTCCTTCCGTCTGAAATTATTGTACAAAAATTAAAAAACAGGTATATCGGTATATCGCTTTTAAATGCACCTAGTTATACACATACATTTTGACAAGAACATGATCAGTCATGATTGATTAGATAGATCTTCCGAAAATGAACAATCGATTGAATCGAGTATAATATGAATTCCAAAAATAACTGACAGTTATTATTTTTTGTTATGAATTCTTAAATAATTGTTTACCTTCTCGCGAATTGTTTGTGCACAAAAATTTCCAACTTAAAAACAAAATTGCACGTGCCATAAAACTGCATAAAACCATCCTTATTTTGTCACACAAAAGTATCTTTGAAACATTTGTGAGAAAATACAGAATGGCAACGTCGTACATCATGTGCAGGTGTTTCTAAACTAAGGTGACCATTCGAACTGATTTTACCAGTACAGTACTGTTTTCAGGGAATAAGTCCTGGTTAGTCATTAAACAAAACCAGTATACGAAAAATAGTTTTAAAACGTTAAACCAAAATTTACTCCTATTTTTTAACCGACTTCAAAAAAGGAGGAGGTTATCAATTCGTCGCGATATTTTTTTATGTATGTTCAGCGATTATTCTTTAACAAGGTGTTCGATTTCAATGATTCTTTTTTTTTAGAAAGGGGGTATTTCAGGGGAGGTCCCATATAAATTTATTTAAAATCTAATAATTGGGTCCATGAGAAAATCCTCAAACTCTTCATTTTTTATGTATGTTTAGCGATAATGCTTTACCACCTTGTCCGATTTATATGATTCTTTTTTTGTTAGTAAGGGGGTACCTCAGGGGTGGTTCCTTATAAATTTGGTTAAGATGTGGTGATGACATCTGCACGTTTTTGAAGTAGGTTTTTTAAATTTTTAATTTCTAATACTTATTACATTTATACTGTGCGCGTCAGTGAATTGAAAGAATTTTGTAATTAGTATAAAAAACTTTTGGATTACAGTGCTACGCCATAGTTAGCGTTACGACCTGCTATAGAGCGCCTTCTAGAAAAAATTCTGACAATTATTAAAAATTATTTTAAGAATCCTGGAAGCGAATCTTGGCTTTTCTTTCTCCATAATGTGTCATCAATGTTTCACAACACGGTTTTAAAGATAGAAGAACAGAACTATGTTGGAAACAAGCATCATTCATAAGGACCTTGAAACTAAAATTGCTGACAGGATAGCAAATGTGTTTCTTCCCCTGCAAGTTTGACAAAATTTAAAAAAGCTGGACGAAGAAGTTAAATCAAATATTTTCAAAGAAAAAGTGCTGGAATTTTACAGGACGTGTTTTCAGTATCTGGATGAATGGGAAGACCATTTAATTGGATTACACTGAACATATTTAAGAATGTAGTGATTATCTACTTCGACATTATCCGAAAATAAAATTAATTGAAGATGAGCTCTTTGATGAAATCGGTTTCGTTCAACGCTACACCTCAGATGAGAAACTTTGGCATTGAAATCCAAATTGTATTTCGGTATCAGATAGGCGGATTGAAATTTTTTAAGCCTTTAATGAAAATGATGTTTCCCACAATAGTATTGGCAAATTGGTAGAGAATTGTTTCTGTATGCCAGGAACTAATGCACCTACTGAACGGGTTTTTTCTTTAAACAATATCTGGACTAGCGAGAAAACCCAATTGAAAGTAGAAACTTTGAAGTCGTTGTTGATAGTCAAAAATAATTTAAATGCACGCTGTATGGAATTCTATGGAAATATTCAGAAAAACGAATATTTGTTAAAAGCAATTCATTCTTCAGAAAAATATGTTTTTTTTATATTGTAGAATTATATTTTAATTTTTCATATTTCTTGTTTAAATTAAACATTTTTGTTTTTATATCTAAGTTTTGTATTTACTTAGGATTAATTCAAATTCATATTGTCCTGGTTTCAGTTTAGAAAAAAATGGGTCACCTTATTCTAAACGTAACGTTGATTCATATTGCAAGTCATAATATTTTGATATATATTATGCCGTATGTATTTCTAATTGATCATCCCAATAATCATTTATATTTAGACTTAGTTACAGTTACCACCCAACTTTTTTATTAGTTATCCAACATACAGTAGCCATATTGCGTGAAAGTAAAAAATGAGACAAACCAGATCGAAAATAATTTTCCTAATAATTCTCGCTATTATAATTTTAAAGTTTTTAATGATAATGTTAAATCATGGTTAGATATTATGAAATATGTTTATGTTCAATTCATTCTTACAACATTGCTGTTTATAATTACGAGTATTTCTCACTTTGCTGTTAATATTTATTATTATAAAAAGCATGATTTACTAACACTTTGTTGACTGATGGAAACGACCGCCACTTTTAGTCAATTTCGCAGTCTTAATTGGTCCGACATATCTCATTACCTAGATACAGGGTGTTTTATGGATTTCGTATGAATTTTTATTTGGCCAAAACTCATTTACCACTTAAAATTTCAAATTTGAAAAATAGATTTTCATCGATATATCAAAAATAATGCCATAGAAACAATAATTAAAATCCAGGCCCGGCTTAACAAAATTGGCCCATTTCTTTCAGCAAATTGTTTTTTGTATTTATTGCTTCTCGTAGTGGTATCTTTTAGACGATGTATATCTTGATGGCTTTGTAAAGACGAAAGCGCTCAGCGTAATTTTAATTTTTACACACTGGTGTATTTATATCAATATTTGACAGACTTGACCATGGAATTTTAGTAAAAAAACTGTCTGCTTTTGGACTCTCAGATAGTCTTCTTGACTTACTAAAATCATGTTTGTGTAACCGTTCACAATACGTTCAGCTCAATGGGTTCAAGTCTGTTAAGTACCTTGCCACATCGGGTGTTCCTCAAGGGTCGAATCTTGGCCCGCTCTTGTTTAATATTTTTATAAATGACATTGGTAGTGTAATTAATGTTAATTGTCTACTGTATGCTGATGACCTTAAAATGCATGCTTCCATAAATAGTATTGCTGACTGCGAGCGACTTTCTGAAAATCTAAAACAAGTTAATGAATGGTGCCATAGAAATAATTTAAAATTGAACCCAGCCAAGTGCAATGTAATGTCGTACTCCTTAAAGTCAGATCCAACTCATTACCAGTATATTGTTGACGAAACTCCCTTAAACAGACCAAAAAACTTCGCAGATTTAGGAGTAATATTTGATTTAGCACTTTTTTTTACTGACCATGTCGATAGTATTGCATCCTCATCTAATCGTACATATGGATTCATAATCAGAAATAGTCGTGATTTTAAGAAAGTAAATACCATAAAATGTCTGTATTATGCTTTTGTCCGATCCAAGCTTGAATACGCGTCACTTATATGGAGTCCATTGGTCGATTGGAAGGAATTCAGAGACGATTCATAAAATACTTAAGTTTTAGACATGATCTAGTTTATCCACCCATTGGCACCCCACACGACGCTTTTTTAAATAAACATGGATTTTCAAGTCTCGATATAAGGCGAAACTATTTTTCTGTAGTTATGCTGCATAAGGTCATAAGCAATCAAATAAACTGCAAATTTCTATTACATATGCTTAATTTAAAAGTTTCACGTCAAGCCTCAAGATACACAGACAAAAATTACCATTTCTAGATTTTGTAATCCAACTTGCCCAAGACATGATTGCTTTTGGTAAAGAAAAATCAAAAGTACACGTTCGAAAAAGATCCATTGGTAGACCATCAAAAAAATCAAGACATATTGTGATGTTTGTTTATTTTAAAACAACAGTTTATTTATTAATAATTTATTTAAAACTTATTTATTTTATAACACTACTATTCTAATATATATATATATATATATATATATATATATATATATATATATATTTCGAATGTCTTTGAATCGTTCACTATTTATATTCACCACTGTCTATCTACTAATGACTTTTCGTTGATCCTCCACCAATATTTATATACAAATTGGTGGATTCCAGAATGCTCCTCCACCAAAACATCTCATATTTGGAATATACCAGAAACATTATCACTCGCCAACGTTGGGCAAGGTGTTCTCAACAAAAAATAGACAAAAGAACAACGACTTTATGCAGGATGTGCAAAAATTGTTTTACACCGTACCATACCTGAAAATAAACATTTCAAAAACTGTTTCTAGTTTTTTATATATCGGTGGGATGTATATGTCCCATTTAATATTACCAGTGGGACATATACATCCCACTTATCAATGTCAAAAATCAAATTTTTGAAACTGTACGTATTCCGGAAAATATATCTCTAAAACATATTAATCATTTTTTTGTTTTAAATCTTGTAATGAAAATAAAAAAGTGGGGCTGAAAGGGTTTTAAGGAAAACCCCTCTTAAAAAAAGAAATTTAGTGTAGATGTTTATATGAAATTTTAGTTGTAAAATAGACCAAGGAATTACCTACTTCAATATTGACATGATATATAATGTCAAATAAATTTAGTTTAAAATATCTTAGATTTAGGTCCTTAAATCTGTTAGACCGTTTCAATGAAATAGTTTTACATAATAATAAAATACATAATAGAAAAAACAATTTTTGAATATTTTTTTTAGGGTGATCCTCAATATCGATGTCAATATTGAAGGAGGTAATTCCTTGGTATATTTTACAATTTAAATTTCATATAAACATCTACTCTAAATTTCTTTCTTTTAAGAGACAGGGTTTTAATTTTGTTAATGGGGTTTTCCTTAAGTACTTTTTATCACTAGTACGTAAAATGAAAAAAGTTATTTTAGTGAAAAAAAGTAACTTATATTTCTAATATTAGTGGATAATGTGTACGGTAGTAGAAAAAATATAATATGCAACTCGTGTGTAAAGTCCTTTACACACTTGTTGCATAAACAACTATTTTATCTAGTAGGTAGAGTTTTTGTTTTTTATACAGGCTCAAAATTAAACTCCAGATATTCAATACTTTTACATTTTTCGAATGAACGAGACATTTTATAGCACGGAAGGCGTTTTTGCTCGCTTACGGAAGCTGAAAACCTATTAACTAAATCAAGATTAGTTTAAAACTGTACCCTAGCAAGAAACAATAAATAAAATGGAACCCGTCTCCGGCATAACTATAGAAACGCAGACGGAGACTTCGGACGTGGCTGCATAGGAACATAAAATTAAATGAAGTTGACAAATGCTAGCTAGAAACAAGATACTTTGTTAAAAACATTGATTAAAACCATAGACATAACATTATCTAAAAGATAGACTCGCAGGCGCACTGTCGATGTGAAGAGGGTAGTGTATAGCACACAATGACGTACTGTTTCGGGGGTTTGATTTTTAACACTAGAAGAGCACACAAATTCGAATGATTTCAGACTAATCACCACCAATGGTTCTATATGATTTCGCGAAATCCCCCTTAATTTTATACAATTTCGGTGATTTCACCGAAATTATCACATAATTTCAAAGTCCAGGTTATGACCGACTTCCCGTATCATGTTGATTTCGGGATTTTAGGATTTCGGTGGGGATTTAGAAATTTTGGTGATTAGAATAAAAACCTACCAGTATTTCCGGAGTGGCACCACTCGATGATACTTTTATGTCCGTGATAATGCATCTCTGAATTAAATCCAAACTGTCACTTTAGAAATCTTTTTTTGTGGACCACTCTATATTTTATTAGATGTTACTTTATGAGTAGATCATTTTAACACTAGCAGCGGTTATAAAAGATGTTACTTTGTATGTCAGAATTAGAAAAATCACTATTATAATTTAAGAAGAGCTCTAGCAGTTTACTGTTCCAAGACTTTTTACTCCTTTGATAAAATAACATTTAAAAAATTAAATTATCTAAAATGCTATATGAAGAATATCTACGCCTATGAACTGAACGGCTTCTAATCCAACAAAATAGTTTATTAAACCGTTGTTGCTTTGAATTATCGAATGATCTCTAATTATCTCGGTATTAAAATTTACTGCCGTTTAATAGCAAACCAACTCGAGCCAGAGATGAAACATAGTTTGAATACAGATACTACCAGAGATAGATAATAATACGTAGATAATGTATCGAAGCAAGTGTAGGAATTATTTATAATAGTAAACTGGCAAGAAGCAATAACCCACTGCTATTATTGTACTAATGAATAAGCTTGGGAATATTGTTATCAGTTCACTGTTATGCAGTTCTTATCGTTGTTGGCGCTTTTAATAAAATCAAAGTTGTTTTATAATTAATCGTTTCAAAAGCATTTAGATAAAGGTAATAAATAATACAAGAATGTACAAGTGATTTTTAAATATCTAAACAAATATTTTTCTCAGTTATTTTATTCCCCTTATACACTGCGTCGTTTTTTTTTATTTTTCATTTTTAAGTATTCTAAGTAGATTTTATAATTTTTTTCTTATTATTTATTCCTGTTTTTATAAAAATTCTATTTTTTTTTCTAGTAAAGAAAATTGCACGTTTCTTATTTATAATTTTACTACTAGAATTTTCACACTATTGTACAACTCCCAAAACGAATGTACTGAAATTGTATAAACTGAATGTAAAATATTCCCAGATGTAAAATATTTAAAATAATCGATTATTTCCGATTAATAAAAAAACAAATAACCGTTTAATTAAAAAAAAAAGAAAGATAATCGACTAATCGATTAATTGAATATTTTGCCCAACCCCTAGATAATATAACTACGCTTAATACAAACCCAATTTAAAAAGAAACTATTAAAATATATTGTTTTAACATTTTACACTATAAATAGTCTCACTCCCTTGATATTTACATCAAGGAGGTTGCTCTGACAACAATGACACGCCTCCGCACGGTTGGAATAGAACCTGATGTAGTATCTGGTGAGGCGAGACGTCGCTTTTGGCAGGAGGCGCTCGATACACTCCCACTGCTTCAAGCTAACATGGACTCCATCTCACCGAGATATATCTTCCATAAGCCATATAAAGTTATGATAGGACAAATAGAAGAGCCAAAAGTGGCAGGTACGATTCATATCTACACCGACGGTTCTAAAACAAGGTTCAGGATGTGGAATATACTCCAGATTCTTAAACCTAAACATAAAATGGGCTGTGAGCGATAGTGCCAATGTAGTTCAAACGGAGCTAACGGGGATTCTAAAAGCAGTAAAAGAAATAACCATAAACAATATCACTGGAAGGAACATGCTCATCTATACAGATAGCAGACAAGCACTACTCACCCTGAACAGACCACGAATTTACTCAGGGTTAGTACTAGAATGTCACGAAGCTTTGGCCGAAGTATCCATCAACAATGTGGTCACCTTAAGATGGATCAAAGGTCACGCTACATCGAAAGGTAACCGTCTTGCTCATTCACTAGCCAAGAAAGCAGCCAACCAAATAGTTTTTGGACCTGGCCCTTCTATTGGCATGACAAAATCGGTAGTGACAGACCTAATTAAAGAACATTTCCTTGTGAAATTCAAGGAAAGATGGGATGAAACAAGAAACTGCAGAGTTGCCAGGGAGCTCTTAAGTTATCCTGACAACACTGCAGCAAAAAAATACTTGACTATGACTAGACAGAATCCGCGCCTAGTCACAGGCATTCTGACTAATCATTGCCAAGTACGGAAACATCTCCATATCATGGGGCTGTCAGAATCCGCACTCTGCAGAGGGTGCGAACAAGAAGACGAGACCATCGAGCATATCATTGCTCGACGCTCTCATTTATTAGAAGATTTGTGTTCGGCGAGTAACGGCTAACACCGGCCGATATAAGAAGCACCTCTTGGCGACGTTGTCAACTACATTAAATCTGTAGTCTAGCTAAGGAGCTAGGAGGTGCCTGTCATCTTAGGAGGGTGCATAATGGGACTAATGAGGCCTAAGTGCCGTGGGGGGGGATAACTCGCCCTCCACACGTTTCAGATACACTATAATTATTTTATTTTACTAAAAAAATAAAAATTTAAATTTTAACATAAATGTCAAAGAAAGTTGTTGCCCACAACATATTTTTATTAAATCGAAAGAAAATGTATTTTTTGTATTTCTCTTAAAGTCGAGTTTACAATTAAACGATTATTTTAATTAATCGAAATCGAATATAATTATCTTTTAAACATCGAAATTAAATCGAAAATAATCGATTAATAAAAAAAAACGATTAGTCGATTTAAAAATTGTTTTATCGAATAATCTATTATTTTGCCCACTCCTATCCATGACAAAACAGCGCAAGATAAAATAGCGCAGGCAAAATAAAGTGGTCAAATTATAGTGAGACAAATTAGCGCGTGAAAACAAGAAAACAAATATTCCAGTGTTCTAATTAAAATATTTTGTCTAGCGGTATTTCGTCCTTGCGCTATTTTGTCATTGCGCTATTTTGTCTTGCGCTATTTTGTCCTTGCGCTATTTTGTCCTTGCGCTATTTTGTCCTTACGCTATTTAGTCTGCGTTATTTTATCCTGCGCTGTTTTGTCCTGCGCTGTTTTGTCATGGAACAGTAAACTATATAGGATATTTACTTAGATAGCCGACTGAGCGACTTGTGTCGGGGAATTATTATTATTTGCCGTGGGCTCCGGGGCGACTTAAAGATGATTGATGGCGCCATTTGGCTTACAGGTGTGGAAAACCCACCCACCATCTTCGAAAACGGTAACGCATGTCATATCAACAGAAATTAAATTTCTGCTAATCCGGCATTCATCAAATCCTATGGTGAACCATGCAAATAAATTCACATTGTCTTCTGTAGGATTCGAAGCCCGGTGTCTCTCTACCACAAAATTGGCTCGCAAATAAATGCGCGCACCGTAGGCACCTGCCCTACCGTATATAATGATTAATAAAAAATGTCATTGTATTTCTCACTATGACCTTCCTTTAGGAGCCTATAACTCAGTAATTAAGGATTTCACAAACAAATACTAGGAGGCAAAAAAAATCAAAACAGATGTAGAATTTTAGTAGCGTTCTGTTTTAAACTAATTTTCCTTGTCTAAATAAAAAAGTGGGGGTAAAAGAGGTGCGACACTCTAGATTTACAAAAAATTTAAACGACACTAACTTCATTTTATTGGTCTCTGTATAATAACATCCCATGTACATTTTTAATAAAATATTTTAAGCCGTTTTGGAGTAAGAGCAAAAAAAGCACTTCTAAAATATTTTAACACCTTGTAACTTTTTTACAATCCATTTTTTTATATAAGCTAGTTAGTTTAAATCGACTTATTTTCGACCCCAGAAACTGTATTTAAATTTACTGTACATCTTTTTGTTACACCTTGTAGATAATATATATTTGAAATTCGAAATTATGACGTAGCGGCGTTCTTATTGTAACATACTTTATTTGTTTGAAAACTTTTACTTATAGCTACTGATAAAGCACTATTGCCCTCATCATAAATGAATTCTACTATTAACAATTCATATTCATCTTTTAAAAGTTTTGCCAAAATTAGAAATTGGGTATATACAGAGATAACAGGAGATGTAACATGTAACTACTAACAAATATCGTGCGGTCCTAATAAGACATTCTAAGGGACACAGGAGGGTATAATAGCCGCTGTTGTCATATGCCTATTTCATTATTCTCATTTTGTTTACAAAATTATTTACATATATTAAAAAAACTAAAATAATTCAACCAATTTTATTGCAACTGAACCCAAAAAATTTTGAATCATTAGTTATATTAAATTTAACTATATTAGATGTAATTTCACTAAATTGGATGTAATAATTTTCAATAAATTGGATGTAATAATTTTCAATAAATTCCAAAACCTACTCATGTTAGGTTGTAAGTGGCAACAGGGCTTACACCGGCATGTATATTTACGTTATTTATTATAAGCGCACAGCGCCTTACACATTTATTCATTAATAAAAATAAGTTGTATCTGCGTCAAATTCTTCTCTTTATCCCCTCTCTTACTTCTCACCTTTCGTCTCCTCGCCGCGTCCCTACAAATAGTGTATCGATTGTCGAATTAATCTTGGATCGTGAATATTATATTTTATCAATGAATAGTTATATCTCTGTTATCCCTGGGTATATACAATACAAATATTCAAGTGCGGTCCAGAATATAGCTCCTCTCCTAACACTCTCACTGGATTGACAAATTTCGCGCATAGGGAAATGCGCACTATGTAACTTTGGCTGTATACTAAATAATATAAAAAATATAACCAATTGATTATAATTAGAAACTTACATGCTAGTCTTTACTAACTTGAGAGTTAATTGTTCAACTGTACACTACTAAGCGAGTGCTCCATATTTTAGTGTAGGTCGAATAATGTTGGCCATGAAAAAAATACAGTAAATTAATTTTGTGCTTATAGACATGTCACATTTTAATTCACGACTCCTTAGGAATTTAAGTACTGTTTTTTCTGTTTATCTCCACCTGCTATAACTTTTATTTTTATAAAATACAATATAGCTATTTCATACCGGTGTATGTCAGATATCTGTTTGTCGAATGTCGAGAATATTGTCTGCTTTATTTTCTCTACGTAAATGATTACATTAACTGTTTCGATTTTATTATGATTCTTGAACTAGCTATATAAGTATATGCCTACCTACCTACTTTCAGTAGTAGTAGTAATAATAATAATAATTCAAGTAGACAATTATTATACTGATATACAATCTAGAAAGAAAAAAGTCAAACAAAGAAGAGGATGGAATTTGAATACTAATATCTATCTACCTTACCTATCGGCTTCTATATTTATTAAGTTATCTGGAAAACACATGCCGTTAAATTTCTTTGGTTTATTATCCGCCACCCACTTCCATCTAATTATTATTATTTCATTTTAATCGACTCGAACGGCAACTGCTCGGCCTCTTATTTGAAGTGCGCCATCTAATTTAACGGCGGGAAATGGTAGATCTAACGGCGTGCTGCCTTTTAAGGAAAGAGTGCGCTTAAGAAGATTCTTGCTGCACTTGAAAATTATGGATAAATAATTATACGAAGAATAGGTTAATAATTTTGTTGACTTGGTTTGTATTCAAAAGAAATATGTACAGTTAGCAATGAAAAAATTTGTATTCCTTGCACAGTGCTTTCGGCCTCAAGCCACCATCAGTGCTTATCTACAATAAAATTATGAATGTGCAAATAAAAATGAAAGTTACAGATGTAGTATTTATAAGTCAACAAAGAATGTATAAAAGAAAGAATTAAGCTGGCAAAACTGATTAAATTAGAATCTTTAAAATGCGAAATGAGGAATTCCCGAAGCTCGGCCTGTATGGGTAAATGATTGCTAGATCAATCAAAATTGTCATCAAAAATTAGTCAAAAAGTGACTAATTACAAAATGGACTACAAAGGTAAATAAAATAATAAAAGGCAAGAAAGTTACATAGATACATAATGTCAGATAAACACAAAAATATAATCCATTAAAATATCTCTCATCGTCTCCGCTATTGTTAAAATTCACTAATACAGGGTGTATCAACGATGCGTGGGTGAACGATAGCTGCTTCCCTATATGAGATAGGAAAAAATGCTTCAAATAAAAGTTGTTGAGGGCATTGAAAGCTACGTTCCAAAAATAACTACCAATATACGATAAATGTATGAGTTATCGAAGTAATGTTTTTTTAAAGGAAACACCCTATATATTTTTACTCGATTAAATTTCTTTGGAAGAGTGTTTCTCAAAAATATAGGGTTGTATGGGTTTATACTGGGTGGTTAGGAATTTATGGTGGGATTTAGGTAACAAAATGGGTTTATTCAACATCAAATATCTCTAAATCAATAATTTGGAATAATTTTTTTTTCTGCCGAATATTCTCGAAAATAGTGTATTTTCATTTCCTATTCATGATTTTACCGAATGGCGCTTTTCCCATACAGGGGCAACCAAAACTCGGGACCACTTTTTTTTCAGTTTTTTCAAATGGAACACCCTGTAAATGAGGCCATACCAGGATAGCCCATACCATGAGCTTTCAGAAAATGTAGGGTTTGCCTACTTGATTTTTATCGGAAATGTATCTAATTGTGCTAAATTAAATGTATTCTTATTTTTAAAAATTGTTAATATTTAAATTTGATTTTTCATGATTCCACCTGTTACTTTGACAAGTTGTGGTAGACAAGTGACAATTAATGACAATACGAATGTCATGCATGTCTAACGTTAGAATTGGTTAAGTGAGAACGGGTGTAGGTTACTTCCAGGGTTATTGAATTAACAGCAAAATTGCAGAAAACTGATTTTTATGATTTTCAATGCTCAAGAAGAGAACCCCAAACGGCACCAACAGTTTAAACAAAATAATCACTTAACATAGTTTTAATAAAATTGATTTTAGAGAATAAGATATGGCAAGGTGAATCCATGCAGTCCCGAAGTGTATTCTAGATTGATCTCAAAAGTTCGAGCTCGCGCAAATGTGTTTATGGTAAAAGACCATATCCCATGGGGAAAGGTTCTAGTCAGTGTTGCCAGAATATATTTTTGTTACGTACCGGCTTTGTCTAAAAAATGTACTAGATTCTCTAAAATGTATCAGATTTTTGAATGAATTATCATATGATTTTGTTCATTAAGAGGAAAAAAAGGGATTTTAGCGAACTAAAACAAAACAAGGAGCAAGGTCCCAACCAGTGGCGGCTCGTGGGTACTAGCGGCAGTGGGGTACACACTAGAAAGGAATCCCGAGATTCTTTTTTCCCTTAGGAAAACAAGTTCTCCGCTTAATGAAAATTAAATATTACAAAATTGAAGACTTACTGCTAGGTTCACTTAATACCTCCATAATCCGAAAGCCCGTCTGCAGTGTGATCCATTGGTCTCAAAAAACTCCAAAACCTTTCGTATTATAACAATTATATATCACACTTATCAAACGGATTACCGAAATGTACGGCTCCAAAATATCAACAAGCAAAACCACCCGGCAGCGCTAAATTGAAGGTAAACAAATAAATAAACCATCGATACAGCACGTCACGATGAGGACAGCGCCCCGCTTGTGACGTATAATCCACCGCATCTGTTCTTCTCTTACTAAGCGATATTGTCGTTGTCCTTGTTTTTCGCATTATAATGAGAGAGAAAACAACAGGCACACATTTACTGTGCCCTGTGCCTATTTTTTACTTAATTTACTCAAATAATAATAAAAGTTACAAAAATTGTTTTTAAAGGTTTCTAACAATCTTGCTAAGTTGGCTGTGATTGACTGATATTTAGTACGTGTTGTAAGATATTTCTTAAATTTCTTTATTCTATTCGACATTTAAACTGAAAGTAAGTAAAATATATATATATATATATATATATATATATATATATATATATATATATATATATATATATCTAGCTACGTGGCATTACTGGGACTCCATTCCATAAATGGCCTACCAAAACTCCACCGTATATACGCCATTATATACACCGTTATTTGTAAAGACTAATTCAACTACCATTAGTTGGATAGGTCAACGTAACGTCCACTATATACATTTGACATATGTTTTGACACTGTTTATGTTAATGCGCCTCCTCTTACTAGAGATAATGTATTTACTGAGGCTCCAAGCACTGTTGCCACTTTTTAATAATTTATTTAGCAGAAGGAAGAAAAACCTAATTACTCAGACCATATGTTTTTATTTAAAATAATAATAACCCGTTGAAGATAAACCTTCTTAGCGAGTAGTATGCGAATTCGTCGTTTCTGCCGGCAAACCAATTGCAATAGTTCTATTCTTTTTAAATCTTCTCAAGTTTTGTGTGTATATATTATAATGACTTTTTTGCTCAATACTAGTTTAAAATTAAAATTTTTGTTTTCATAAATGTAATAATGGTGTTTACAAAAAGACAAAAAATTAAATAATGTTGTTACAGATACCTCTCAGAAATTTTTTGCCGATATTATTATTACATATATAAGGTTTTAAAAGATCTGGCTAAACAATGACCGATATTGTTTTAACAACAATTGAAGAACATTTAAAAGAAGTAAATTATAAAATCACATCAATGAATAATATATCAGTACGCTTTAAAGAAAATAAAAATCTACATGATAAATTTGATGAACAAGAACAAAAATATAGATTGAAACATTTACGTCTACATAGATTACCAGAAGGTACTAAAAATAATTTATAAAATAAAATATCTGATGGTTTTAGGATTTAAACAATGCAGAACTTTTTATGAAGAATAACTTTTTCTCGTTAATTTAATAATAAAAAAGTTTTTAATATACTGCGTACTTAAGTGGACTCACTGTATATTTAAAACTGGTTAAAAAATTATAGAAATCTGTTAATAGTTTCTTACTACATAATATAAATTTTTAAACGAATTCAAAAAAAAATCCTTAAAGCTTACTGATGAGTAAACATTCTCATTATATATCCATACGGTACGACTGGGCCCACCTTGTTAATTTTTAG
The DNA here is from genome assembly GCA_927349885.1 of Psylliodes chrysocephalus. Classification (NCBI taxonomy): domain Eukaryota; kingdom Metazoa; phylum Arthropoda; class Insecta; order Coleoptera; family Chrysomelidae; genus Psylliodes; species Psylliodes chrysocephalus. Next base: position 41,040,821 of record OV651813.1, read on the forward strand.
GCTCACTAAGACTCTGCTGTAGAGTCCATATATTATTGACAGCGGAGTCTCAGTGAACCTAAAAATTAACACGGCTGGAGGCCCAGTCGCACTTTATAAATATAGCGAGATATATAGTTTAGGTATTAGGACGTATATAGTACCTTAATATATAAAGAACCACAGTTCCATTAAAAAATATTTATTTATAAAAAATTTATGAAAAAATAAAAACAAACACGTAAATAAACATGTCATATTTGCACTAAAAAAAAGCCATAAAAAGAAAACTAAAAATTCAAACTCCTATGTAGCAAATATTCAACACTTTTTTGCGTACCTATTACACACTTTTATATTCTCCCATTTCCTATATTTAAAAATCTGATGTGTCCAACACATGACTTTCCTATCTAGTTATTATAGGCTTTTCCGGTTATTTTGTACAATCTATTGCAGCACTTCTATAAATGTTTAGAGGAGGATAAACCAAATATATACATTGTCCACATATATCTACCTCGAAACATTTTTCTATAGAGATTCATTGAAAACGAAAATACTGAAAAATTTAAATTTAGCACTTTTCCATTACGGTCCATTTCAGAAAAATCATGTATAAACAAAAATTATAGAGATCGATATCGCAAACAACTTTTAGTTCAACAATTTTCATAAAAATCAGAATTTTGCACATTTTGTCAAATTTCTCGAATACGGACCATTTCAGGAAAATTTGACATATAACAAAAATTATAGATAATAATATTAGAAGTAACTTTTATTTGAACAATTTTCTCCTCCAAACATAAATAACAGATATATTCCATAAAATATAAAAACGGCCTCCCATAAAGTATCCCCCCAGATGATTCGACTTTGTCCAAAATCTAATCATTTCACGTCAGGCCCAAATAAACCTTAAGTTTAAAATTTTATGTTTTTTTCTTTATCAGTTTTTGAGTTTTCTTCAAAATTCGAAATTTACACATTTTCTCAAATATCTCGAATACGGTCCATTTTAGAGAAATTATGTATGGAATAAAAATTATAGAGAATTATATTACAAACAACTTTTATTTAAACAATTTTTATAAAAAATTATTTTTTTTACATTTTGTCAAATTTCTCGAATACGGACCATTTTAGGAAAATTTTGCATAGAATAAAAATTATAGATAATTATTTGAAGAATTTTCTTCTCCAAACGTAAATAACAAATATATTCCATAAAATATAAAAATGACCACCTATAAAGTATCCCCCCAGATGTTCCGACTCTGCCCAAAATCTAATCAGCTCATTGGACGCTAAAACAAAGCTTAAGTTTAAAATTTGATGTTTTTCGTTGTATCGGTTCATGAGTTATACAGATACACAGACACACACGCACACCCACACCCACACGCGCACGCGCACGCGCACACGCACACGCACACACACACGCACACGCACACGCACACCCACACGCACACGCACACGCACACACACACACACACACACACACACACACACACACACACACACACACACACACACACACACACACATACACACAGACAGACACAGACATCATCGCAAAAATAGTCAAAACGGATTCAGGGGACCTCAAAACGTAAAAATCCGTCGAAAACTCGAGGTCAAAAAAAATCATGATTCCACTACTTTCCTTATATCTGTATACAGATAGGAAAGTAAAAATGAATCATTTTAGGTTAACTGAGACCTGCTGTAGAATCCGTATATAATTGATAGCGGAGTCTCAATAAACCTGAAAACTAGCAAGGCTGGAGGCCCAGTCACACTCTATAGATATAGCGCTAGATATAGTGTATATTAGGAACATATCTTATAGTACCTTAATATACAAAGAACCACAGTTTCATTAAAAAATATTTATTTATTTTTGTGTACCTATTACAAACTTGTATACTGCCCCATTTAGTATCTTTAAACCTGAATATATATATATATATTTTTTTTATTTGAAATTTTGGGAAACTAAACCAAGGAATGTACACTACCTTTTTAATTATATTAGGTGACGTAATCATTAAAAATGGCAGACGGGAGCCGTTATGGCAAGTGATATATTATTTGAAACCCTTTCCAATGATATCAATATAACTAAAATATTTTTTCTTTTTACTCATAATGAATTCTTTGTTTTAAATGTTCAATGCTATCAACTGGTGTACCACAAATATTTAACCTTTGGCACTGTATTATTCTCGTTTAAAATCAAAGATTTTTATGAATTCATATCTCATGACGGATCAAAAAATAAATAGGAGGTGGAGGGACTTTAGATCCGCATTGTATAATCGAGAGCAGAGGCTATGTGAACCTGAAAATTAACACAGCTGGAGGCCTAGTCGTACCGTATACATCTTCAAAAATCTAAACGCGGACCATACAAGCGAAATCCATTAGGGACGAACTTAAGTTGGAGTGAGGTGGAAGTCGTACATACCGTGAGTCAGGCCATTGAATAGGTAGTGCGCTGCACAGCTCATATCGCAATGAGTCTCAAGGATGTAAGCATAATTATATTTATTTAAATCTCTATATTCCACACGAAAAGTTCGAAATGGTATATTTTAATTATGGGGGATATGAAAATGAATAATCCACAATACGACACTTCAGTGGAAAGTCAATTTTAATGATTTATAGGACAACGTAACAAAACAATTCGAAGGAACATGAACTTAAATAGATTGTTGCCATTAAGGTTAAGAATAAATAAATGTAATGAAAATCCCATTAAACCAAATTAACAAAATTATGCTGCACATTAAATTACTATTATAATAAGCTTTCAAATGAGCTGTCACACTTAACAATATGTACCACTTTTTTATCGTGCTAAAGGGCGCTAAAATCAAAAGTAACACTATAAACAGTCACATTTCTAAAAATTATTCATTAAATTACATTTGCGTTGATGTGTAATACTTAGTACGTTTTCTATTTAAATTGTATTGGTTAGTAGTGGGAAGGAGGAGAGGGGGAATGTTGTGTGTCAGTTTAGGATGTGATAAAAATGTGCCAGCCTTAGAATAAAAATCGACCTAATTTAAACAATTCTTTGTATTAATTTGAAGCAAGTGGTGATACAATTGAAATCAGCATAATAAAAGGAAGCTTAAAAATTTGTATGTTATGTTGGGAATGGGGTGCTAAAACACTACGACCTAAAATATTTATTGTACCCCTTTTGTCGCTAATGCAGCAAGGAAATGTCGCAATGCCTACAACGATCCTTCCAATCATATCTTCCTTGAGTGGCTTCAAGTTAGGTAAATATCACTCTTCTATTTAATATGCTCTTAGGTATAGTGTCCTTGGATTTTGGAGTGCTACACATTGTCAGAATGTAAATGGAGGTTTTTTCTTCCTCTTCACAGAATCTGCTCACTATATTCTACTACTCTTAGTTTACTTAAGGTGTCCTTTTAGTGGGCAATGCCCAGTAAGGATCCCTGATACAATACGTAACTTGTTCTTGTAAAATTGGTAAAAATATAGGGTGTTCTATTTATAAAATACTGTCATTGACGTCATTACAAGATGATTACAAGATATATTGAATTATGAGAAAATAAACTAAATTAAAATAAAAAGTTTACTTATTTTATTTTACGTCTTGGTCATATATCACATTTGAGTTGGAATTTTCTTTTTATTTACTTTTATAATAATGCCTAAATATACGTACTAATCAAGGTGCTAACCTTATTATTTAAATAATATCAACCAAAAAATTATTAAACATTTTCTAAAACAAAAATGTTTATTGTGGCATTTTATTTTCTACGGCGCTCTGTAGTACTTGTCGCGTTCAAGATCGAAAATAGTTCATTTTAATTTTTAGACTGACCCGAGTCGAGAGAAAACTACCAAGCCTCCTAGTACGTATATATAATCAACTGCAACGTTGCCAAACCAAAAGCGCGCAGCTAATAGCTTAAGGCGCCCAGTTGACATGTAACATTAAACATCTTATACACAGCGAAATGTATATTAGCAGCGCACCAAGCGGCGAACGCCTGAACTAATATTTTATACAGGATCAAAAAACGGCTCAAATGGGCGTCCTCGAGATTTTTGTGTTAATGGGTGTTTTAGGGTGTCTACATCATCTGGAACAATTTTCAATGGGTTGTCACTGGGGATCCGTATATCGGAAGCCCAGTAACAGCGGAGTCTCAGTGAACCTGAAATTTAACATGGGGGGAGGCTCAGTAATACTTTGTAGATATATATATATATATATATATATATATATATATATATATATATATATATATATATATATTTAATATTTAGGTAATTATTATATTATTGTAGATATTTTCTTCAGAAAACAAAACAGGCATCTATACAAACTTCATTTTAACAATGGATTCATCTATTTCTGATGATTATTTCGAAAATAGTCCACCGAATATATTGGATGCAGCACAGAATGCTTCGAAATTGCCCCAAAAATCATCCAACATTTATGAGTCGAAATAACATTTCTTTATGGAATGGTGAAATAAAATTATCAAATATTGTCCTGGTGGCATATTTTTCAAGTGAATTAAAACACTATAATCCATCCACAACATGGTCGATATTTTCTATGTTAAAAACAACTTTAAAAATCAAAAATAATATTGACATATCAAAATAGTATAAATTAGTTTTGTATAAAACAAGAGCAAGAGGTACAACGCTAAAAAATCAAACCTTTTCGAAAAAGATTCAACTTTTCTAATGATTAAAGTAAGCATAATTTACAATAATTATTATAAGTATATTTAAATTATTATATGATATTTATAATAAAAACGGGTAGTGTTGTACTTTAGCACATTTTTATGAAAACATTACAAATATAAATAATATTAACAAAGAGCGCAGTGGTAAAATGTCTCCGGTGACGAAGATCCCGGGTTCAAATCCGCGCCAAGGAAACTTTTTTTCTGCTGAAGTGAATAATAAAGCCATTAGTTATTACATCAATATTGTTTTTTTCCAGGTGGCATTTATAATTGGCATTTCCGACCCATGCCGAAGAGACGAATTGACAAATTTAAAATATGATGATATCGAAAACAAAGAAACAGTACTTATTATTGGAATTCCTGAAACTAAAAAATGGGACGGAAAGAATTTTTACTATTTTAAATCCCACCAATTCAAAAATTGATTATTTATTTTATATTTAAAAATATATTGCCTTAAGACCTCCTATGATGGCGACTTCCAGATTATTTTTGAAATATGGAAACAATAAGTGCACCAAACAGCCAGTAGGCATAAATACATTTGGCAAAATGCAATCTATTACAGCAAATTAACTTCAATTGCCTAATCCGACTATGTATACTGGCCATTGTTTTAGGAGGTCATCAGCAACAATGTTGGCAAATTCTGGAGGTGACCTTCTAACAGTTAAAAAACAATATCAATGGATGATAATATCCCTTGCACATCACAAAATATTTCTAATGCGAATGTAATAGAAGATAACTCCCCTTCTATTTCCACGCAAGTTACCAACGTTATTGGCAATTCTTCATGTTATGAAGTAACTAACCCTAGCTATAATAATTTAAACAACTTAGTACCTAATGTTAATTTTGTTAGTAATGCTACGTCATCAGTTTCTGAAACCACAGTAAACTCTATCATGGAGCAAGCTAAAGGATTAAGTTTTAACAAGTGCGCAAACTGCACTTTTCACATTAATATTGTTAATAATTAAATAACTTATATTCAATTCAATATTAATCTAGTCAATTCGTTTTATTATTAATAACTAAATAATAACATTTAAGTCTTAAGTTAATCTAGTTAATTTGTTTTAATTTGTATATTAAATTAGTTTAATTATATTTTATTACAAACCAAAGTATAATTAGAACGAAAAATTAAACTTTCTTTACATACTAGTGCTTAAAGAAATATATTTTACGCACTAGTGCGTGAAGAAAATATATATAAAACCTTCATTTTTTGATAAAACTATAGTAGAAAAAATATTGTATGCAATTCGTGTGTAAAGTCCCTTTTAAAGGGTTACTTTACACACTTGTTGCATAAATAACTATTATATCGTCTCTACTTTATTCTATCTCGATGCTCTTATAAGTGAACACAAACATTAGGAGGGGTTTATTTTCAAAACCTTAGTCGGGCTAACTGAGTTGTCTATGGAGTGGTATGAAATTTCTGTTTAAATTTACCTTAGTGTTAAGTGACTGTTGTCTTTTTCCAACGAAATTTCTACATCTTCGAAAAATCTAATAAAAATTTTTTGAATTAAGATTAAGAAATTTTTAGTGGTACTGAAGTTGTGTTTATTAATATTAAGATCGTGTCCAACAGCAGATTTATCAATTATTTTGATGTGTTCACATATCCGGACACCCAAAGATCTGCAAGTCACCCCTATGTAACTAGCACTGAATATGCCGCATTGCAACCTGTACAGTCTGAACTACGAATAATAAATACACGCATTGCAACGGCCATTGAAAAACACTCGGAGAAGTCAAGTTTTAAATTTAATCCTTGACGAATAAAATGTTAAGAGACCTACCAGCTCAATAAACACGTATTCAATAACTTTTAAATCCGTATTTCATATCAGGATTTTTCAATTCACTCTTGGGATCTATCCACAGCACGGAAAGAGTTAAATGGATGACCATTTTCATCATGACGTTATTACAATGTCGATGTGCCGTCGCGTTATCAGATTTATATAAACAATGGAAACAATGCAATTCTAAAAATGCATACTATGAACTCAAAAACTGTTAATTTCCGATATAGACGATTCCAAAATTTAAAAAATGCGACTATAAATTGTTTCTTTTTTCTTCATTGTTGATCATTTATTTAGCTATACCGGGTGTTACAGTTAAATACCGCCGAAAATATGCATTTTAGAAAAAAAAAAGTTTCAGACAAAAGTTTTATAGTTTTTTGGGGGAAACATTTTGGCTAAATTAATTTTTTTATAGCTGACCATAATATGGCCATATCGAGGTGGACTGTGTTTTTTTTAAATGGGAATTCAATTTTTTTTACATATTCTTAAAGTACATAAAAAAGTAATAAACTTTTGATGGAAATATTTTTTTTATTGGAATTTTACTTTTTGATTAACAGCTACTTGAAAATTTTGTTGGCGAAAAAAAAAAAAAAGTTGGCCATATTATGGTTAGCTATAAAAAACGATTTTAGCCAAAATTTTTTCCTCACAATACTATAAAACTTTCGTCTGAAACGTTTTTTTTTTTATAAAAGACGATATTTAGCTGTAACACTTTAATTTGAATAAAGTTAGCTCAACTATGCGGACTTCAATTTTGTGTAATATTCGTAGTTTTTAATTAAAATTTTTGCCAGCTTAAACCCAAGATAGCACAATAAACCCAAGTTAACATAACTCTATTTTTCATCAATCATGCGATTTTAATCAAACCAACACCATAATTTTGTGGTTTTTTTGTGCAAATTATGTATGTTATAAATAATATATTTCAACAAATAGTTTTTTTATTTAATTAAATATTGTGCTTACTTAAATATTAAGTTAGCACACACAGAAAAAAAGTTGTACTATATTCAAGATGAATGGTCTTATTTCAATGCTTTGTTGTGTTTGTATATCCGCAAGTAAAACTCGTCTCGATTTGAAACTGTAGTAATACGAGTACTTGTTCAACAATAGCTAATAAGCCTTGCTTCAAGAATAAAATCAACTTGCCCTAACTAGAATACCTCTAATTAAATGAAGAGTATCTATTGCTCTATTGCTGTATTATGTACATCTTAAATGAAATAGTCTTACATTTATTTTAAATATACTTTATTTATATTCAATAATATCTTGTTCTTAAATCCAATACAACTAAATTTGTTACAATAATAATATGAACTGTTCCAAGAAATGTTAATATTGGCTTTGACATAAATATATTGATTTTGGTTGAATTATAGGATAGTTTCATTGAAGAAATTAATAATCTTGAAATAAGAACAGGCTGTTCTTGCCTTTTAATAGGGTTCTCACTGGTACCGAAAAACATTTTTCAAAATTGGTTTTAGTTAATGTATCAAATTCCTCTGTCCTCTGAGGTGTCCCACCTATAATTAAAAAAAAATAATTTTATAACTACAAAACCTACATGGAACATAAAAGTTTGTCCTGCTAAGAGGTCGTATCTACAAAATGAATATTTTTAGTAAATGTGGGTAGGTAGATAATTACGTCCTTTTAGACTTTGCAAATAAGTTTTGCATATTTTACTAACCTTTTCTTATAATTATAGTAAATATTTTCTAATGCAAGTAGGCCTTTCTTATTTGGTGTCATAATAAAATAAATTGTAAGCTTATTAAATTTGTAAGAATCTTGAAATCGTAATTTTCGTAGATACGACCTCTTGTCTTAGCAAGGAAAAGTTGGCTTTCCAAAAAGTCGTCATGCAGCATCATACATTTTTTTTACTTCTATTCTAGTTTGCTTCGTGTTCTTATGATTATAAATTTACTTTTATATAATATAATACCTAATAAGAAGTGAACTAAATATACACTTACTTTTAAATATTGGTATCAGCAGGCAGATTCCCATTGACAATTCGATATCGAAATACTCGATTTCGACAGTTTGGTGAATTCCGATTTGCGGGAAATCATATTCGCATCGACTAAAACGATTGCGAGTTACTTGCCAGCTCTATGGTGCCGAATTGCTCGATTTTGGTAGATTATTGAGGTTATAGCACATGTTTGTAGAGATTATAGCCTTGTAGCGGTTGTGATTTCTAGCAGAGACAACAGAGACGTGTAACTTAATAGGAAAATATGTTCGGTGGTCCATTTAAATTACATATATGACCCTCTTTTTCTTTTACATTGATCTTTACATATGTCTATCTCTCTCCAATAAAACTAACACCATTTTCAGAGGGCGCTGGTGTTGCTGGTTTTTTGACGTAGAAATATCGATTAAAAGTATTAAAACTGACAACTGACAATGTTATGAATGTTGTTATGAACATGTGCATTTTATTAAAATTAATTTAATTTGGGCCCCGTATATTTCTTTTAGTCTGATTTTGTTGTTTAATTAATTTTCTTTGGGGGGGACTGTTTATTTTTGCATATTATTTTTTGCATGAAGCAATTTCTGGAACCAAACTCGCGTTTTTGTACACATTTCTTTCTAGAGTAAGTAATTTCCAATTTATTAAGAAAACCACTGTATAATGTGTGTGTTTAATAATATATTACACAATGACTATAATTATTTTAGGTGAATTGGAACAGAGATCCATTGTTACAGCTACTTGTGTTCATTAAGTAGGTAGATGAATGTCTGGACAGCTTTAATGGCAACACAAAGTTCCTATCTACTAGAAAAGTAAAATGTATGCTGAGTAAAAAATCTGCACATGTAGTATTGGCAAAGGACTTTTGAAATGATTAGAGATTAGCTATTTCTTACATACACCTACCTCTAACAGCCACTCTAAAGGAAGAAAAAAAAATTGAATCACAAAAGGGCAGAATTTTAAATCAGGATGCATTGGAAAATAAATTTGGGGACATCAGGTCGGTTTTGGATTTTATAGAGAGATCAATCTCAAGAAAAGTTAATTTATCCTGCAGAACAACCAGTAGTTTAAGTAGGATTTGCTATAACTTTATTAGAAATTTTCTTTGATAATAAATTGTAATATAGGTACCAATTATTGTTTCAAATGAAATTGAAAATGAGTTAAATATGAAATTAGCTTTCTCATGAGTAAAATGTTATATTCATTCGAACATTGTAAGGTAATCTATAATTAAGGGAATATGGAAAATAGGTATACCCTAGTGGTGTAAGAGAAAGGTAAGGGGCAATGACAAAAAAATTACAAAAATGTATTTATCTTTAAATAGTGTATTATTAATAATATTATTTGCTATGTTTGAAAAGTACCTCCTGCTTCCGAACAGATCGAATAGATTAGACTACTAGTTGGAGAAGGTCCACCTAGTAACCAAATTAGGAGACTAGGAAAACTTTTACATGACTGGGGACACAACAGGAATGCACACACACAAGATACACAAACAAACGAAATAACAGGGGTAAGCCTTCAGCAACGTCCTGTTTAAATGATGATAGTATGTCATCCTTCATTCCCTTTTAGATGGCATGGCATATAAATCTATTGATCTTGATTACTATAAGAGGAGTTAGCAGGTTTTCGATCCAGTTTACAGGATGGGAACTCGACTCAGGCCTTATACATTTGTGTTGAGTGTATCTGTGTTTGTTTCATTTCCATGGTTTCTATTAAAATAAACAGTCATAACATATCGATACCTTTTTGCCAGACTAACATAAGCGACATTTGTTCAAATGGCACTTATGATAGTCTGGCAAAAAGGTATCGATATACTCTATACTTTATAAAATATTTGTTACATTAGTTTTTAAATATATTATGAATATATAACAATTGTTACTTTCTTTGTAATTTGTCACAAAATGATAGGAGGTACTTTCTAAACATAGCAATTGTAGTTTGTTTTTCTGTACCTTAAAAAAATATAATTTATAGAAAAAGAGTTTGGTGTATTATTTTTCCAAGTTTAAATATTTAATAATTAATAGAATTTTCAAGTTTTTTTAGCGAAATTTACAAGAGTAATAAAAACTATGTTCACTGCTTATATTAAACTGATTAAAACTTCCTTTATTAAAATGATTATTTATATGATAAAAAATTTGATGTTATTGGAAGCTTTTATATTTTTTAATAAACAGTGAAACAATAGTTTTTGTTTCTCTTGTAAATTTGTTGTATACAAAAACGATTTCTGAATCCATGTTTGAATTTCCCGCCCTAAAGCATTTTTAATTTTCCCGCTATTTACTAGTGGCGCCATCATAGACTGGTTGTGGTTACAATCGCCCAAATAAGTTTTACCGAACAAAAAAAATACATTGAGTTACACGTCTCGCTGGATTGTCTCTGTTTCTAGTCAAAGTTTGAACAGTTTAATGCATTGTTATTGTTGATTATTCTGTATCAATGGTATAAGAAGTTCTTGATAATTTTGAGAAGAAAAAGTAGAAGGTCTGCCTTCAAAAATAATAATGTAATTACCTAATTAACTGTTAAATTGAAACAAAACAGCACAAAACTATTATTATAGGTAATTATGGTGGGTTTATGCACGAATTTAATTTAACGTAATAAATATAAGAATAAAGCCCTGCTATTGGCTAACAGTGATCATCTGATCAGGAATACAGACTCTTTATTCGCTGCTCTTGCGTTAAATTAAATTGTGTGCATAACCATTCCTTTAGAAAGACAAATTAAAATTTCCTATTATATGCCGTCAGTTTGAATGGCATTGTTGACAATTAAAACACGTACTGCACATGCTTGCTACGAATACTACGGGTTTCGGAATCGACCAAAACGCAGGGCAATTCGATAGCGAATAGGAATAGCAAATTTCTCGATATCGTGTTTGGTTGCGAGTATTGAAAGCCATTCGATTTTGCATTTCGCACTGATTTGGAATCTCACTACAGGTCGCTGAGGCCCCATCCATCTAACAAATCTTCCATTTCAATTTAATTTATTCATACACTTATTAATCAAATCACAAAGAATTTCTAACAAAAAGTAGAACGCAACTTTAACGATATGATGCAAACTTGTTAGAAAATGGACAATAGGACGAACACGTGCTAATGCCAATTTGCCAGATTCTCTATAAATGCGTGATGTCTCTGACTTCCGAATAATAACTATCACATCTCAACATATACCAGTCATATACCTACCTATTAGTGCAGTGGTTGGCATTTTAAAATAAGTTACAGCTGGCAACATCGTGCAGTGAATTTGTACTTGCTAATCTTTTGTGAAGTACATAGATTTTTGATTCGAATTGATTAATTCTTGTTCTGAAATTTAAATGCTTTGAATCGAATTCTTTTATAACATTGAATCAAGTACGCGATAGTCGATTTTAAGAGCATATCATACTTACAATAAACATAAGAGCTTTCTTGAATTAATTAACAATTCTAGACTCGAATGAAATAATTTATTCTCTGATTAATTATTATAAATCTTAAAATACAAGATTATGCCTACACTTCACTCAACATTTAATTTCTTATTGTATCGAGAAATATTTGAAGCAAACTCTGCTTTATTTCAAACAAATGTAATCTTCCAAGTGTAAAGCTTTTCTTAAATGTAGATGATAATTTTTTCTGTTCAACTTTGTTATTTACCAAACAATTTCAATGAAACTAACGCCATAATGTTGTGTAAAAAAAAATGTTACTTGTACACCGAGAAAAATAATTGACTTTAAGAAAATGTAGTTATTGGAACACAAAAGTTTTGAAATCAATAAATATGAGGTACATATATACAACTAATATTTTTCTCAGTGTATTCATATGAAATTTTAATTGTCTAAGCGTGTACGACCTGTGACACTCGATTATTAGTTAATAATAGACAAAAGTACAACTATGTTATTTATGATGCGATTTCAATGAATCTAAGGCCATGATGTTATTCGTTTTTTATGCAAATAATGTTTTGGTCATAGTTTTTTGACCAGAAATCCAAACGAGATGATCTTCACGGTGTTAATGACTTTATTATTAATAATCAATAAAAAATATGTCAGTTGGCAAAAAATAAAATGAATCATCAAACAAATCATTTTTTCATAAAGTAAACTTAAGTGGTTTCTATATTGTTTGTTGAGAAGTAGAAATTTTAACATTTTTTGAAATTCTTGATATATATATATCAATTACATATATATGTAATTTGATCAAAGGTTGTAAGAGTAGGTGTACACAGTAACATATAACGGAAAAACGAAGTTGTAAATGTGTACGTTTTTTTAAATAATTTTTCAAACGATTTTGGATATTAAGCAATCATTAGGACATCGTCAAATTTTAATATAAAATACAAATTATAAAAATAAATAGATGACAAACATAGCGACATTTACTTTTACAACCCCGAATAAATGAAAATGAATCAAACTATTGTAAATAATGGACAAAAATTACAAAAATGAATACACCATGAGCTGGTTATTATCGTGATTTTCTTTATGCATCTGTTTAGCTAAAATAAAAAAAATATATATCTAAACACATTCAACATACAAGAAAAACTTGTGTAAAGAGGATAATTATCAAAAAATTACCAGATTTTTTTCTTCTGTAAATTCATGTTATTTTTGAATTCAATTTTTTGTGCTTTTTTAAAATATCAAAACGGATTTTGAAATTTCTGATACACAGGTTGTTATTTTACAGACATAATAATTCTTTTTTTTTTTCATCTGGCTATTAAGTGGTTGGGGTAAAAATCGGTAAAATACCCTGTAGGTATCTTTGTTATTAATGACGTGAGAACCATTAACCACAGATTTTTTAGAACCATCTTTTGTTCCCTATTCACAGTTAACTTTTGTCCGTTTACTAATAAAACACCCTGTAGATATATTTTAAGTAGTGCCTATATTTATTTAAATCTTATTTATTTTGTAAACAAAACCAATATTGGTTAATCGATAAAACTATTTACATTCTACGTAAACTTACAATTTTATTATTATTTATAAAATATAAAGTTTCCACACAAAAGCGGCAAAACACTCAGTAGTCTTGAAAGAAACCGAAAAGTAAACATACTTTATCGACTCATTAAATTTGAAACATTTTATTAGTGACCCGCGAAATGAAAACACATGCCTGTATGGACAGCGGAATATACAACACTACTCGGATTCGTATCATCACGGGGTTAACAAACTGGACTTGTATTAAAAATGGAATCAATTTTATATAGCGCAGTGCCCTCTTTTAATAATAATTAAATGTAAAACTGCACCGCATTCGGAAGCATTATTACATTAACTATCGGTACTAATTTGTATTTTATGAATGGAAACATAGGCGTAACTAAAACTAGTATAATGCATACTTACAACCTTAACAACAATAATTTTAACCGACATGTTCGAAGTGATTTGAGCGATAAGGGTACTGGTACTCGATGCAGAATGATTCTTAAATCCAAGATAAAAACTACTATTTCTTTATAAAAATGTAGCCGGAAAGTATTACTTCGTTAATGCATATTATACATTTGAAAACGAAATAGAGCCAATTTTGGACACCCCAGGTCATTTACGAAAAAACGCTCTGACCCGGGAAACATTTTTTAACAGTTTCATACTCTGAAAGGAAACGCTCTAGCAGGGGTGAGACTCACCCCTAAAAAAATTGAAAGGAAGTCGAATTATATCTTATTTTGAAGATTTTTTTTTACTTAGATTATAACACCCGAGTTTTAAATCGCTACTGTCTTCCTAGCCATTATCTTTTAACGATTTTTATTTTCTTTAAATGCTTACCAGTCACTTGAGTAAATGTTGGAAATGGTGACCCTGTGCCTCCATGCAATAATAGAGTTTTTTTCAAAACGCTCTCGGACATTTTGACGCATCTGCAGGGTAATTTGATGACATCCATCAATTATCCGTTGTCGCAGATTTTCCAGTAATGTTGGCTGGGTGCATAAATTTTAGTTTTTAAGTGGCCCCATAAAAGATCTAAGCGGGATAGATCCGGAGACCGTGGGGGGCCACTTAATACTTCCTCTTCTTCCGATCCATTTACCTGGAAACGTTTGATCCAAATACTGACAATAGTCAGTGCAAAGTGGGGCGGCGCACCGTCTTGCTGGAATATTAAGTTGTTTGCTATGTACTGATCATCATTCTCAATAACACTAGTAATGCTGGATAAATAGTGTTTTCTAATAATTCCAGATAGGTACTTTTCTGCGGTTAAAATTCCAGGTAAAAAAAGGAGGAAAATTATACGGTTACCAAAAATGCCAGCCCAAACATTCAGTTTTTCCGGTTGTTGGGTATACACTTCAAATATTCTGGGATTTGAATCGGACCAATAACAACAGTTGTGACGATTTACCGTATCATTTAGGGAAAAAGTGCTTTCGTCAGAAAAACATAATTTCGCAAAATTGTAATCGCCTATTGAAATCGTCTTCGTTAAGTTCTTGTACCAGATATATTTTGTAGGGAATAAAAAGTAACAAAGGCTAACACTTAAGTATTTTAAAGTTATAACTTCACTTGATGTGAATAAAAGGTAGCTCTACCTGGCTATGCCTAACTAAAGTTTTTCCGGTTTTGTTTACTGTGAATAAAGCGCAAACACTACTAATTTATTGCAGTTGCAACTTGACAATTTGTAAGTCTAAACGAGACCACACTTAGATTTTTGTTATTCGTAAATATCCTTACCATGGCGAAGTTTATGCAAGTACGAGAAAGAAAAGTTTATGATGAAAGAATATTAGTGATAAGATGTAAGGAACTGATGCGTTTTGAGAATGAAGGTATTAACTTTTTAACAACAGAATTCTTGCCAGACAGTAATGAAACTCGAGGAAAAGCTCTGACTCCAAGAAATCGCATGGAAATATTTTTACGCTACGTTGCTGACCCTGGTTTTCAGAGTGGAGTATCTGAAGATTTTGGAGTGGAACGCTCATCAGTGAGTGAGTGTTATGGATCATATTCTGGAAAAAGCACATAATTGGATCCATTTCCCTAACACAGTTCAAGAGATAAACAATGCAAAATTGTTATGGCAGATACGATTTGATTTACCAAACGTTGTGGGAGCGTTAGATTGTACACATGTACAGATAAAAAAAGCCTTTTGCTTTTGGTGATGAGTACATTCATTGAAAAGGTTACCCCAGTATTATTGTTCAAGCAACGTGTGATGCACAAGAAAGAGTTACAAGCATTTGCGCGGATTGGCTAGGATACATGATTCGAGAATATGGCGGCGTAGTGAAATTCGTGACATCATTTCTCGGTATGACGGTAGAGCTCGTTTGCTTGGTGATTCCGGCTACGGTATAGCTCCATGGCTTATTACGCCTTTCAAGCCAGCTCAAACTGCTATTGAAAGAAGATTCAATCGCAAACACGCGTCAGAAAGAGTTATAATACAAAGAGTATTTGGTCAGCTAAAAAAAAGGTTCTCCATCTTAGGCAACTGTGAGCGAGTAGCTTGTAGCAAGCTATGCAGTGCTCCACAATGTCGCGAAACATCTCAAGGACCAATTTGACTTTGAGGAACTGGTAGATGAAGAAGATCACGATGGATTAGAAGGGGAAGTTGACGGTTATATACATGAGAACAATGCAATAAAGCGCCGTGGTGAACAGAAGCGAGATGAGATGCTAATTTGTATTTAAATTCTAAATTATTATACAATAAAACTCAAAAAAATGTAAAAATTTATTATAATTAACTATAAATGTAAACACACATAAGTATTTTCATGAGATATAGGGAAGAGCGGCTCCCAAGGCCTCTGGTTTGATCTACCGACGCAACGCATCGAATACTTTATTCAACTAATTCAAGAACAATAACTGCATCTGTTTGTACTTCACTGTCTTTGGTGTTCTTTTTTTCAAGTAACTCAAGTTCTTTTTTCATTTGAATTTTCTGTAGCTGAAATTGTTGTAAGAGAACGACTCTCTGCAGCTGAGATGTTGACAGATCTCTTGTTTCTTCAGTTTCAAATGTAGTCATAATTTTAATGCCTGGTCTTACATTTCTAGGTTTATCTGCTTTTACATTACTATTTTCAGATATTTGAGGTGAAGAACTTGAAGTATGGGCATCCCCACTAATGTTATGCTTGAAACCGTCATCTTTTTTTGATGATTTTCCACTGCTCCTGGAACTTTAGTGAAAACAGGATTCTTTTCTTCTGCACCCAATAATGCCAAAAATTGTTTCTCCCAATCTTTCAATTATTTTATTTTCTTGTTTCCTGTAGCTTTAATATCAGTTTTCTTTTTAATTACAACTTTCATGTTTTGTAACATTTTATTTAATTGTGATGGGGTAACATCGATTCCGTTCACTTGAGAATATTCTTTACAGACTATTTCCCATGATTCCTTTTTATGTTGAACAAATTTTGGAACTCTAGATTTTTCCAGTAGCACTGGATGTTCGCTAATTAATTTCACAAACAAATCTCGGTCCACATTCTTCTTTTCAAACTCATCTTCACTCTCAGAAGACGACATGTTTGTCAAAATAAAAACAACAACCAACTAACTGAAAGAATACAAGACAAAACAAGTCCGACCACGTGCTGCGGGAGTAAACAACCCTGACAGCGCCGAAGGAGAGGATAAGTTTAACAAGTAACGTACATTTCAGTTACTGCTACTCCTTAGTTATAACTAGAGTATAGTTGTATCTCCTATTTTTTCGGTTAGCACTTAATCACAAGTAGTAACTACTAGCTAGTGTTAGCATCTATTTAATCACGTCGATTTTAGTTGACGCTATCACTGGATCCTAGATTCTACCACATAGATGCTACGTTTTATTCACATCACTGAATATCTTCGGAATGCTACTTCTCTTAATTCTAGATGTTATCGCCAATTCATTGTGGGTTTTTGAACAACATGCCCTAAAATCGCCACCTCTGTAGCTTTATTTACTACAGCATTTTCCATTTCATGTTTTTTGTTAGCCACGACCCCGTTTCCCGAAATTTTTGGAGTAACTTAAAAATATACTTTCGATGGACTTGTCGATTTTGATATTGATTGTTAAACAGTTGGACAGTTCTATTAGCACCCTTCAGCAATTGAGTAAATTTTATGCCGACCCTACAACGAAATAAACTCCTTACTATTTTACGGCGACCAAAGAATGTCATCAATAATTGAAGGTCACAGAAATAAAACAATAATTGTTACAAAAATTCCTTTTTCTTTTTAATAACGATGTAAAAATTATGTTAAACAGGTTTTGTACGTTTGGTGAGCCACTGCATGGGATTCGTAGATACTACCGATGTAAAACTCGGAGGTTATAATAATACCTTCAAAATAAGATATCATTCAACCCCTCTTTCCATTTAAGAGTTTAGAAGCGAGTCTCACCCCCGCTAGAGGGTTTTCGTTCAGGGGGTGAAACTGACTAGAAAATCAAAAATTGGCTCTGTTTCGTATTCAAATGACCATCCTGTTTAAAAGGTCGAATTAGTTTTTTCGGCCGTTCGTTTTAATTGAATCTGGAGTTAAAGCCTCTTTAAATGTTTTTACTAAATATAGAGAAATCTGAAGACGCATTAGAGTCATCTAAAATGTACTATAAATCTGTAGTAAAGTAACATTTATTTCTCCATATTATCTAGGGAATTCCTATTGAAAACACGAGACTTTAAAAAATTATAGGCATTTTTAATAAATAATTTTCATGTGCTGACTTCTACTTCTTCTATCAGTAACTTAAGGTCCCCATGAACGTACCGGTATACCTGAACAGTATACATGTACAAGTTTATTGCCCAAGTATGCTTGCACATTGCGCCATAGCCAGTTAACGTGCTTGTTTAAATATTACCTATGGGGGGCCTTTAACCATTTTTAAATCAAATTCTCAATGACTGACTTATCTAATTATTCTCAATTATTTTAATTTCTTAGTACCCTTAGCCTATATTTATCATTTGTGGCATGTATTTCTTATTATTTGGCTTTCAAAGTATTTGAAATATTCTTCATTACCGATGTTTACATACCTTCTTTGTTCGCATTTGCCTAATTACGTACTTCCTGATTTTGATATATGAAACGAGTTAATAATGTTTAAACGATACATTAATCAGGATCTAAATTACATTGTGCGGACAGTGGGTGTTTTAACGAGACAAGATGGATGGACCATGTTAATCTGCATCGGAAATGTTGAGTGTACTGTTAAGGTGGATGATAAATATTTTGATATTTATTGTTATTAAAAAGGGCGTTTTATGGCAAATGGGAATTTTTACTTGAAGAATTAATTTACTATAGGGTGTGCCGTTTTAATCTATTACACTGTACAAGCAATGATGACATCCCTCTTTGTCAATAACTAAAGCCCAGTATAACCACCAATTAGTAATGGTACTCCGATGCAGCTTCTTTGAACTTAGAAAGTAGAAATTTCAGTTGACACTTGTCAATTCCACGATATGAAGGATTTTCTTTACACATAATTTTTAATTTAGTTTCACTATCTTCAGACCCCCCGTGCCGTCCCATGGTGGAACCTCACAGTGGTCACCCATACACGACGTGACCGGAGAGATGACTGCTTAACAGTTGCGAGTATGTGAATGCACACTAAACTCGCGGCTAGCCTCTCCGGCTTTACACAGACTTGGTTATACCTGTTCGATTGAACTGGTATGTTGTGTTTCAACCTCGTGTGTATGATTAGTGAGTTGTAAGATACCTTTATACAGACAACGGTGAACCACAAAGTACATAGAGGTTACACGTGAATAACCAAGGTTAAAACTGACAATTGACATTAATAAAATGAAATTTTATTGTATAGTAACTCTACAAATTTAACAGGGATTCATATGATAAATCTCGAGTATTAATTACAGGAATGTTCAAAAGGTATCTTATATAAATTATCAATTTTTTTACAAAACAAACAAAAATTCACAACAGAAACTAACCTCTCCCTACTCGAAAAACAATCACGTATTATGGACAGCCTGCGCGTACTGCGTATATACACAAAACGACAGCACATTAAAAGATGCGCGTCTTTTTGCCGTTCAGGGAGTGTCATTACTGATTTTAGGTTATACCGTGGCCAAAGTCTCCCTCATAATAATTAATTTCGTTATAGCTCTATTTACAGGGTGTTAGTATATTAGACCGACCGACTCCAGAAACCTCTTGAATTGCTGAATTTTTATATGGAAACATGAAACCTTAAAAGGCTTACTGAGATACAGGGTGTTGAATATTTAAAATCAAAATTCAACATTTGCAAAAAATCAAAAACGCCATTAAATATTATATATGCTCTTTAAGAAAATATAAACTCACTCTTGAAAAATTTTACCAGTGGCGCCCTATGAAGGTTTGGGCAACTTTTTCCCCCTATTTTTACGCAACTGGAAGAAACATTTTTTTTATTTTTAATTTTCTGTTAAATTGTAATTAAAAAAGTACCTACTAATAAATTTAAAAACTTTTATAGCAAATTTTGAATATTGATTCAAAAGTTTTAACCCTCTGTATCTCAGTAACTAAGCCCATTATGGAAGGGTTCATGTTCCTATATCAAAATTCATCAATTAACGAGAACTCTCTGGGGTAGAGCTTTGTCGGTCGAATATACTAACATCCTGTATATGCGTCCTTTTTCTAACACGTTGTAGTCTTCGTGGAATATCGATTAATTCCTTTTCAAGCTAACATTATCCGTTAGAAGATATTTCTATTTTATGACTTATTAAGAATTGCGTATGATACCTCAAATCATTCCTCTCGTTCTGTAATCTTCAAAAATTTACGCAACCTATGATAAAAAATTATACTCTTTATATTTAGTTGTTAAATTGATAAGAGACAAAGATTATACAAGTAAAGCCTTTTTGGTTTGGTAATATTATTAAAAAAGGGGGTATAAATCTGATTGTCTGTTTATTATCTTTCTGTTTAATTTTTTTTTATTTCGAAAAATTCTTAATAATTTTTTTTTTCATTTTAGATTTCCGACTCCATTGTCTGAGTAAGTAACTATAATTCAATTAAATGTCATTTGGATCATCGAAATCAAAATCTTATCATCATGCCATGCCCACTTAGGATCAAATTTGTGTTGGTGCATGTGTTCATGGATTTCCTTACAATGTTGCATTTTCCATTAAGAGGGGTAAAACAAATTTTCGAACCTTCCACATGCACGCTGCCTTACCAACTCGGCTATCAGGATATTAGATGTCTGGAGCCCGAAGTGTTAATTTGAATATTATATTTAAATCAAACGATGACAGAATACCAGCAATTTCTCAATAAAATGGTCTAAGAAAACATGCAGGTCTGGTATTCAAATTAACATTTTGAACTTTGGACATCTTATTTCCTGAAGGCCGAGTTGGCAAGGCAGCGTAAGGTAGCGAGGGTTCGAATTCTTCCCGGGACATTTTTCAATAAATTTATTTTCTCTTTGAGGGTCAAAAAAATATTTTCATTATTTCGTAGGGGTAATATTGAAAAATTTATGAAATTCTAAATAATTATTTACTTTGTTTTCGGATCAATAACTGAAAGTTTTTTGGAACTTTAAATCGATTCCATCTTTAGTTCAAAGCTAGTAATTTGGTAGATATGGGTACATATACATTGGCATATACATTGACACATACATTTAAGAACTATATAAAATTAACTAATACTTTTTTAAGAGTATAAAGCTTATCCATGTCTCAATTATGGTATATCCGTAAAGGAAAAGAAAAGCCACAAATGCTTAACCACAAAGCATGTATATTTAAGTTTCAGTCAATAACCATCATCATGCCTGTATTTTTATTCCAAACCTGATCTGATGGTCATTCACCGAAATTAATCGCCCTTAAATGTAAATAATTTTGTGGTTAAGACTGTGTTTTTCTTTTGCTTTATTACTTTTTAATCATGACTAAAATTCATAAGTACCTGTATGCATGAAGCGCCTCTTTATAATTAATAGTTACACCATAACGTACAGCTTTAACAGTAGATATGGATCGCCATTTTAGGAGAACAATAAATTATTCAACAATTACAAATCGCAACTATAAATTAATATTCTTGTCATTATCTGCCGGTTGTAATAAGTTGATAATCCTTTTTAGGAAAAGAAAGTACTGATCTAACGTCTAGACGCTAAAATCAAAATATTTAATAAATACACTTTCGATTTTTGATACTATTCAGAAGAGACATCCACCCAATAATTGAGGATTGATATCTTCCAATGCCGACGTGCATAGGAGTCCGCAGAAAAAAAGTCAGGGGAGCCAATTAAAAAAGTTTTTCAACAACTAAATTATATATTTATACAAAAATAATAACAGCGAATTGACTAAATGAGAATATTAAAGTTCACAAAATTCTTTATTTTATTTTTATAGATTGTGTTTAAAATGAGCTTACATTTTTTAAAATCAGAAAATATATTTGCTCACTACGGCAATCTCTTAACCTCTTGCCGAAGTGAGTTAGTTAAAAGATAATAATGGATTACATTTAAAAAATATTTCTATCTAAAATAATCTTTCTGGTAAAAATGGCGATGCCACTCGTTAAGTCACACCCTGGCATGATATCGGGTGATGTAAATGTTCGGACACATGTGCTAAAGTTGCCGTAACGATTCTTCTGTTCATATTTGATTTTATATCCGGTTTTTAATAGTATTTTGTTACTAAGGTCTTCTGCCTGCACAGAAGCGTATTCAGTTTTTATTTACACTCAACAGTTACATATAAACTAACTTATTATGTTGTATTTTAGATAATATTTAAAAATACCTGTTAACCAAACAGTTTTTTTTTTATTTATATCTACGAATATAAATAGGTGAACGTTTTTCAATTAATTTGCGTGACCTTTTCGAAGCTTTCACTACTGACATATTGGCATTTACATCAACATTAAATCCTTTTATTCACTGATCTGTAATAATTAATTTGGAGGGTAAACTTAACTGTATGTATACGTCGTTATTATACGAGACTGAATTAGAAATAAAATCGGAAGGGCGGAACACTTCCTCTAAATTATGTAAACAAACCGAAAACGAACATAAACACGACAGCGCTACACTATCACTGATACTGTATATAGCGCATTGACGACTCGTTTTTGAAGGATGCGTTACATTTAGATAGAAATAAAAATAATGTCAAAGATGCACAATGTTTTATTGAATGTAAATATTGTAACTTCTTCCGGATTTAAGTTGTGGATACATTAATTAAAATTGGTTGAAAAATGGGACGAGTACATCAGTGTATAAAATTAAAATTATTAAAAATCAGGCGAGCGCTTTCGTCTTTACAAAGCCATCATCACAGTCTTCCTGAAATTTACATTTTAATAGTTTTACACGATAAAATAGAATATGTTCACTCTTCTCAAGCAATACCTAGCTTGTCCAGAAATTGTAAAGCTTCAATATTGACGTGATATCTGATCATGCAGCCTCTTTTCGTGTTTTTTTATGGTTGGTGTTCTTAGATCTCTGTGAAAGTCTGAGTTCCCTTCATACTGATATAGAAATACTAATTTATTTATTCCCAATATATTTTTTCCAAATGTCAAAGACTCTCAAAAGCAGTGGTTCGTTTTTAGAATATTACCTAAAATTTTTAGACATAGTTGGGTTGGGAACTGTTAACCAATTTATGAAGTTAAAGAGGGAAGAGCTCTAACTCTAGAACCATTCTATTATAGTGCCAAGGATTGAATAGAGATAGGGGATCAAATTATATTACAGACAAAATAAAAACATAGTATACGAGGACTGGTTTCTTTCCGTCGAGTCTAGTAAAGTAAATCACTGTATATACATCCGCGAAAACCATTCTTAAAAAGATTTTCTGCAATCTTCTGGCCGTAGTTCATCATCTGCTTCTTCGGCCAATGTAAGACGTAAACCCCGTAATTTATCCTTTACCCAAAGAAATAAGAAGTCATTAGTCTGGACTATACGGTGAATGACTCATTATTTCTATGTTTTGGGCATTCAAATTGTTTAGAAGTTAAACGAATTAACTTTAAAATTATTATTTTAAAATGATTTATCGCCCTGTATACTGTAACACACTGTATAGCCACTTCACAAAATACGTGTTAACATGGTTTTATAATGTTTGAAATCTAATTAATTAAGGAACCAAATAAAGAATGTCTTTAACGGGCATAAATGCCTACTTTGCTTGCGTTCGGCTGATATAAATTCAAGTGGTTTCTCTCGCTTCTTGGACGCTGCACGAGCGCGAAACGTATCGTCAACCCCAGTAGTGGCTGTTTTCTAATTCGCTGACTCGAACAACTTATCTGTTCAAGCAGCAGTGTGAGCCCGAGCGTGATCTTAATGCGAACCTTTAGAGAACCTCAGGCAAACAAACTGTAGTGTACCATTCTAAATTAATCATCTTTTTGTTTCGGCTTTTTTGACGAACAACTTTTGCTGAAGCTGACCCATTGTCAAAGATCCAAACTGACGATTGTTGATTTTTTGGGA
The DNA here is from genome assembly GCA_927349885.1 of Psylliodes chrysocephalus. Taxonomy (NCBI): domain Eukaryota; kingdom Metazoa; phylum Arthropoda; class Insecta; order Coleoptera; family Chrysomelidae; genus Psylliodes; species Psylliodes chrysocephalus. The sequence continues at coordinate 41,065,035 of OV651813.1, forward strand.
TTATGGCAGCATACTCATGTTCCATCACCTGTGTTAATGTTGTGTACCAAATTAGACGATGCACGGTCAAAGTGATCTAGTGTAGTTCTGCACCATCTCACACGGTCTTCTTTTTTTGAGCTAAAGTCAAGTTTTGGGGAATCCACCAAGAACAAATGTTACGGACTTCCAAATGTTTTTGTAAAATAGTGTTAATTGCTTTCACACCAATCTTAAAGTTTCTTGAATGTTTCTGACAGTATTGTGCCCGCCCTTAACCTTTTCCGAATATCAGTATTTTTTCTGTAACTGTCGTTTTTGAATTAGTAGCGAAAGAACAGGATTTGTTACCAAGCACTCGATTGCAAAAAGTTACAGCTCCATAATACCCACTGTTCATTTCCATCATTTATTGGCGAAAAGATTACTTTAAACATATGTAACGTACAATCAATCAGGTATATTTAACAGCTGTCTCTAACTAAACTTGTAAACAACTATATGGAAATGTCAGACAAAATGTTGCAAACATATCATCGCCTACTAGATGGGCTTAGCAGAAAGAGAACAGCCCTCGTATTAATTTATTGTATAGAGGTGACTATGTGTTTACATTTTACTTTGATACTTCAATTCACTGAAAGATGGGTATCTTATTCGATTTAAAACCAACTCATGTTTGAATCTTTTGTTTATTCTATCGTTGTATACGATTCGATGTTTATTTTTATATTGTACTGTACATAAAACACCGCTAATCTTAATCTATTTATGCAAAGAACATTTTGCAATATATGTAGCACCTGCTCTAGTCTCTTAAGAAACGTACATTCAAAAATAAACGACCTACTGTTGGACCCCCTCCAAGAATTGCAAATATTCACTCTATCAACGTTCCGCGTTTCATCCTCTTTTAGATCATTCATTCTTTTTCTAACCGTACAACTCGGAGGATGTCTGTTTATTTTAAGTTACCGCTAAACATACACAAACTCATTTATTTTATCGCTTTTCTGTAAATATTTGAACGGCATTATAAAGTAGGTTAAATATTGGGAGTTTTTCTTGTAAAATCACAGTCGATAAAATCAGTAGCTACTCGTAAGTTTCAAATGGTTCTTTAGGCTGTTAAACATGTTAATCGGACCAGAAAAGTATTTTTCTAAAGTTGATTACATTCTGGAAAATTTAGAATACGCAAAACTTTGGTGTATGGACATAGTGTTTTGTCGCACTACTGCTTCATTAAAGGTTTAAACTTCTTCGATTCGTTTGTTGATTTTTCTAGAATAATGAGAATGTTGTTACATATTTTTTAGATTCGGTATTATTTTATTGGTCTCTTTGAATAATTTTGTGTTACTATGACAAGCGTAAATCTATATAATTCTTTTGACGCCAAACCAATTCTATCGTATTGCAATTCATTTAAACGGACTTGAAAAACGAAAGCGACATATATAACTGAAGTCGACAAGGTCATAATGCGCAGTGAATAAAAGAGATGAGCTAGTTCGCTCTAGTTTTTCAAGGTGATCACTTGGATCTTAATACATTATAGTCGAAGGTGTGCATTTTGAGACGTTGCCATGTATAAGTGCCGTGAAAAATCGCATTTGGAGTGCATAGTTTCCTGAAGTTATACATTCTGTTTTTAAATTTGAAAGAAGCAGATGGAAATTTGAAATAATATATCTCTTATCGAGTAGCTGCGTTGACAAGTAAAGCAAATACAATAAATTAAAATCACTTATTTTAATTCCTAGTATTAAAGAAACTTATCTTTTTACAATAACTATACTTGATATAATTGTTCATTTATAGCAGGCCTGCACAACTGAGATTTTCAAAGGGCCAGTTCAAAAAACCCATATATGTACGAGGACCAAAAACGGATGTAATTTTTTTTGCGGGGGCGTAGGCGAAGGGTTTTCGCAGGTGCAACGCTCAAATACGTTGAGCTTGAGCTTAAAAAAAAAATCATTTATAGTTTATTTCCAAAAGTAATTTTTTAAATAAAATAAACATTATTTATTAAGTTTTATTTTAAATACTTACATCAAAGTTTTATTCTGTAAATTTTTTTGTATTTTACCACATATATGATCTGAGATCTATTAAGGCAATTAATAAATGCAATTTTGTTACTGAAAAATGTATAGTTTGACGTAGACGGGCCAAATTGGTAAAGGGACAAAAGGCCAACAAAACGACAAAAGCGGACCGCAAGCGGCCTGCGGGTTGTATGTTGTGCAGGCCTAACTTATAGTGTACCTAGTTATATATTTTATATTATAATTCAGTAATATTTAATAATACTGTAATAATTGTTTGGATCATACCTATCTGCTAATATTTAACCAGAATTTCTCACCGAAAATTTAAAACAAGTAAGAATTTTACTAATTACAGCTCCAGCTTCATCATTATGTTAAGGCCACCCATAAATTTATATAATATAAAATCATCAATTGTGTATCAATTTTACGTAAGCAGAACTACATATTACCTATTAATAAATTTGAACCATGGTGTTCTACTGTCAAAATTTTCCAATCTAATAAATAATTATTCATTTCTTTACCACATACTTGACAATGAAAATTGATTATGGTGGTGTCAAATCGTTTGAAATGTATATTTCCTCTGGGGTCCCTCAAGACTCAGTATTGGGTCCATTGCTGTTTCTTATCTTTATCAGTGTCCGGTACTGGAGATTGCTTAAGCACTTCAATCTGACATAAATAAGGTTTACAATTGGTGTACCGATAACTCACTTCCGCTAAACTTTTATAAGTGTAATGTAATGACCTTTAATCGTAAAGGTAGCTCAATAATTTTTAATTATATCGTATTGAAAATAATGTTTTGAAGAGATGTAAAACTTTAAAAAATCTGGGGGTAATTTTTGATTGTAAATTAAATTTTGTTGACCACATAACAATTTCCAAAGGGAAGCTTTTAGAAATTTAGTATTTGTTTTAGGTAATTATTTTTCAACTCTTTTGTCCACATATTATTGTCAAGTTTACTATGATAAATTAGAAGATCTTCATAGAAGATAATATGTTAAATACTTATGGTTAAAATCTGACATTGGAATACCCCAAGCTATTCTTCTTCATTATTCTAACTTTGCCATTTGACCACTTGTCGTTTCTATACATCTCATAAAATCGTAACAAACAAAATTATGGATATCTTCTTTGATTGGCTGACCAGTATCAAAAAGAAAATTTTGATGTTTTAAGTAGGTATCTTTGATTTAATTTTGTGATGCAATTATGAGTGAAAGTACATTTTTTTCTCGCAGTCAGTCTTTTTTTGTAATATAAAGGGTGTCTCAGAAATATTTTCGTTTATTAATCAGTTCGCTGGCGCAATAGGCACGGTCTCGAGAAAGAAGGCAGTTAGTAAACGGTGGTAGAAAGTTTTAGTTGTAATGGAGCAATTTACGGGGCTGCAACGTGCTTTTTGTATTCGTGTGTTTTATAAAAACAATGATTCTCATATTCTTGTACGTCGTTTGCAAAGAAATCATTATAATATAGCAAGAATGAAAGATATCCCAAGTGCAAATTTAATTTCCAGTACTCTCAAACTTTGTTAACCAATATTTAATTAAATTTGCAGTTGGGGCATCATTCATTCTTTTCAACCACTTGCAATTCAATCAAAATAAATGTATTTCGATAATAGAATATATTTTCGATGAAATTTCCAATTCGATCAAATGTTTCCGATCAATTTTGTGCCACCCATGGCTTTGGTAGATTCTATTTAATTAGCCAGTCACAATTTGGTTGGATTTTTATATAACTTGTGTTAGGCTTTGTAACTGTTTCCCAACATCACATTAGGAACAGCACTGTTAATTAGACAGTGAAAGGGCGAGTGGAAAATTAATTATAAATTTATTTTTATTTTACTAAATTAATAACATAAAAACTTTATATAATACAAAGGGCACAGACAAACACAACTACACAAGACAACAACCTCCTATTAAATATTTATAAAAACAATTAATTATGAAAAAATAAAAGAAGAGTTAATATTTCAGTGGACAAAAGAACTGTTTATGCAGGTTTTTAAGTATTCCTTAATACGTTTGATGTTTTCCCTGAAAATTTCGGACAATTTATAATTCCCGGCGCATTCCGGACAAAACGCCAAAACTCCGAACTTTTACTGTTAGACCGTCAGATAGTGACAGGTTCAGGTGCACGCACCATTTTCGCATACAAGCCTCGAAGAGAGATAAAAAGTACATCGATTTTGAGTAGAATGAAAGGACATTTAGGAGTGGCTCCTGGGATAACACATGGAAAATTCGATTTTCCTTAACAAAAATTAAATTTATTTGTTAACAATATTTTTACGCAAGCCGTGTTCACTAATTAACTAATAGAACTAGGCTTCGGAAAACCAAAGGCTTTAATGTTACAAGTGGCTAAAGGGTTGAAATAAGGGCGTAAGCTTGTAACACAAGCCCATCGAATGTATGAAAACGTACATCGTCACTAGTCCAAAAAACATTGGCTTGAATGATCCAAATGGACAAGTGCATTATGGGGTCGAAAAATATTTCTGTTAAGAAAAATCGAATTTTCCATGTGTTATCCCCAATAGCTACTCTTCAATAGGGTGGACCGAAACAAGTAATTTTCGAAAACGAATATGCTTGGGTGTGCAAAAGATGCCTTTCGGGATTCTTAATTACCCAAAAAAATCAAAAGCAAACATACAGCTCTCAGCTAGTTTTTCTTGAAAAACTACCTAGAAACCACGTGGAGGTGGCTGCATCTCGAGTTCCACCCTACCCTCCCACCCTTAAAATAAAAAAAACAATTTTTTTTGTTCTAGAACTACTAAAAATTGTTTTTTTTTTTGTATCAAATTGCGGAAATATTTGTCTAGATTCAATACGAACCCTAATAAACCCATCTCGTGCCATAGAGTCATAAACTGTCATATAGAGGCTTCAGTGACTAACTTAACAACTGCCTGCGAATGACAAGGGAATTTTAATAATTCTATTTTATCAGGAACCAAAGAAATCATGTTAGTCAATTTTTCGTTCCAAATTTTCATTGTTAACGGGGGCTCGATTATAAGAACATTTTGCCAGTCAATTAACTCCACATAATCTTGACATTTAAAATTTAACATATTTACTTGAAACATTCTGACATTATCGGTTTTTGCGGTTGATCAGCATTTTACAATCCTTAAAGCTTACTCTCGAATATGTTTTTTATCATCCCCTAACATGGCTATTAAAAGATTTTCTGGGTGACCAAAAAATCCGTTTCTCGCAATTACAGGATCAATAACTTTTTTATTTCTTCAGGGAGGTAACGAGATTTACTAATAATGCTAAACAAGTGCCTGGCACCATCCTTACAAGACCAATGGCATTTAATTTCGAACCAGCACACGGCATACTGCACTTTTACTATAAACTCTGTTAACACTTTAAGGTTTTGAGAGGGCTCATGGGTAGCAACGTATAACCTTAGGACTCTATTGGCTGTGGCAAGCCATCTAGAGTGTGACATTTTCCCTGGCGCTTTTAGAGCCAAATTGCCTTTACAAACTCCAGTGGATATTCCTCGACACATCTCGTACATATACTTAGCATCGGTAAATCCTTTGGGCCCAGTTGTTTTTCCGTTAGTTTTTTTGGCTTATTATTTAAGAGGGCAATAGGTATTTCTTAGGCATACAGGGTGGTTAAATTTAAAGAAATCAAAATTCGTTAAATTAAAAACATATACGTTAATTATCGAAATTTTAAGGCGGTTTTGGCAGTCGAAGATATTGTTTTCTGACGTTCAGTTTTTTTTTTGCTTACTAACGAGTACAATAAGCACCTATTAAGCATACAGGGTGGTTAAATTTAAAGAAATCGAAAATTCGTTGAATTAAAAAATATATGTTAATTATCGAAATTTTAAGGTGGTTTTGGCAGCCGAGGATATTGGTTCATGACGTTCAGTTTTTTGGCTTACTAACGAGTACAATTGACACCTATTAAGCATACAGGGTGGTTAAATTTCCAGAAATGGAAAATTCGCTCCATCCTACTCTTCAAATCTTGTATGTGAAATTGGGGCACCTAATTCAGTCACTATCTAACAGCCTATGACGTCTGGTAACCGTAGTCGGGAACCGCTTTTGAGCCGGGCCCGGGATCAATGAATCTGAAGTCCTGACTCGAACCACTGAGCCGAGCCGCCACATCCTGTGAATATATTTGTCATATTTATCTATTCTTCACAAAAATCACTCATTTTAAATTATATTTAATAATGGTAATAACTAAAAAGTATACTGTCATTTAGTTTGACAGAATTGTCAATAATTTAAAACAACAAATATTAAAAGTAATTTTAAAAAACCGACTTCAAAATCGTGCAGATCACACCAGCACATCTTGACAAAAAAAAAAAATTGTAATCGGACACCGTGTTAAAGAATTATCGCTGAACATACATATAAAAAAAATACCGACGAATTAAGAACTCCTCCTTTTTTAAAGTCGATTAAAAATAAAATAGTAGGGTGTACACTAAATAATGAACTGTGATTGGTGGATTTCATAAAATGAATATGTTTACATTTATCCGTTTAGTAGACATTGCCTACATTTTCATTTTGTACATTGTGCATAAGTCATTTTAAAAATCGACTTCAAAATCATGCAGATGCCATCACAAATTGAGTTTGCCGGATTTCTTTTAGATCTCATCATTAGATTTTAACCCAATGTATATGCGATCATACCCGAGGTACCCCCTTTCTAACAAAAAGTGGCAAACAATTATCGCTGAATATACATAAAAAATTAAGAGTTTGATGATTTTCCCATGGATCTCATTATCAGACTTTGACCAAATTTATATGGGACCACCTTTAAGGTACCCCCTTTCTAAAAATAGAATCAAAGAAATCGGACAACGTGGTAATGAATTATCGCTGAACATTTCCTTTCTAACAAAAGAAGAATCATAGAACATAGAAATCTAACAAAGTGGTAAAGAATTATCGCTGAATATACATAAAAAAAATATTCCGACGAATTGAGAACCTCTCTTTTTTAAAAGTTTTTTTTGAAGTCAACCTATAGTAGTTTTGAGTAATTAGTATTTTAATAATTTTCTCCTGTACATATTATTACAAAAAGGACTTTGTCATTATGGAATTTTGGGGCATTTTTCGAGTTGTTAATTTTTTCCTGATTTTTTTTGTGATTTCAGCTAATAAGAGCTCGCGATCCTAGCCAATCAATCATTGAGTTTTACACATTATTAAACCGTTCATTCGTTTTGATTTTTTTTTTTGATAAAACTATATTTATCCTTTGAACTGACAACTATACATAATTTAATAATTTTTATTAAATTAAAATGTACCTCGAATATATGTTAATGCATACCTAAATTTCAAAATTATTGTTAATTATATGTATTGCACAAATCGGTAATATTTATAAGTAAAACTAACCTGTTTTTTTTTATGTTTTAAGTTTATAACACACATAAAACTAACCTACATCAACACTCAATTTTTAGGCATCATATAATATAAATATACAGGGTGTCCCGAAATTAGACGGTCATATTTTAACATCTTAGTAAAAGTTCATATAAACATAGATCCGAAAACGTTTCGTCTCCGAGATACAGGGTGTTAAAAGTGAAGTCCCGATTACTCATTTTAGGACGCACAATTTTCAAGAGAAAAGCATTTGAAAATTTCATGATAAGTTCATATTATTTTATTCGAAAGTGTAAACAATAATTAGTAGGCCAGTGGAATCAAACATTTTATTTTTTCTTAGCTTTGGAAAACCGGTGAAATTTATTTAACTTTAATTGTTTATTTTATAAAGAAACTTGTTTTTTCAAATGGTTTGGTTGGCTTTGGCTCTAATAAAACTATTGATGAGAATTTATTTCGTTAACTGTCGACGTTTAAACTATTTATTTAAACTAATTTTATCCTAAGCCCCCCCCTAATTTACCCACCTATGAAGATGATCAAAAACTGGGGTTTAGTCCACTAAATAGAGCGTAAAAAGTGTAGCATCTGTACGAAATTTCACTTAGTTATCTTTAAACGTTTAGAAAATATTTACAAAAATAGTCATCAGAATTTAACTTTTAAAACCTTGTATCTCGGAAACGAAACGTTTTCGGACCTATGTTTATATAAACTTTTACTCCTATTTTAGCTGTTAAAATATGACCGTTAATTTCGGGACACCCTGTATAAAGTTTGGATTGATGGATGGGGATGTTTGTTGCTCAATCACGCAAGAACGGCTGAACGGATCTGGATGAAATTCGGCACAAATATAGATTATAGTCTGGAATAGCACATAGGCATATACTTTTTATACCGAAAAAATGTACTGTTTCCGTGGGATCGATTTGTTTTTGTTTTTCACAGAGAATAAATAAATAATGACGTGTTTTAGGGTTTCTAGTTTTTTACATTTTAAAGGGGGGGTAGGAAACGAGGGTTAAAAGTTTGAATGGAAGTATCGATTTTTTTTATAGGTAGGAACTTGAAAATTGGAATTATAGCTACTCGTTACAAATAAATAATGGTGTGTTTCAGGTTTTTGGATATTCATATTTTAAGAGGGGAAAGAGGAAAATGGGAGTAAGAGGCGAAATGAGGGAAAGAAGGGAAATTGGGGAAATGTGCGGGGAGTGAAAGTTTGTATGGTAGGAACTTGAAAATTGGAATTGTAGGACTCTTGTCTCAAAGTATTTGGATTTTACATATTAAGGGAGGAAACGGAAGGTGAGAGTTTGAATAAGACTTTCGGTTTTTTAATTGCAGAAATTTGAAAATTGAAATTGTAGCTACTCATCAGGAAAAGAAGGGGAGTATCGTAAAACAAAAAAATAAATAATTAAAATAAAACAAATAAAAATGAATAAAACATAATATTAAAAATTAATAGAATTTATTAAAAATAATTAAAAGGTATTAAAAATTAATAAAAACTAATAAATTTTAACAAAAACTAATAAAAATTAATAAAAATCAATAAAAACTAATAAAAACTAATAAAAATTAATAAAAATTAACAAAATTAATGACCAATCATTTTTTTAAATTATAAACACGACACCACGCGTGCAAAGCCGCGGGCATAAGCTAGTTAAATATAATACTTTGAATACCTAACCAATTCTAAATTAACTAAAAGTTTGGACATAGAAATCACAATAAGAATTTTAAAATTTGGCAAATGTCAAATAATCAACTTTATGTCGCAGCGGTAGTTATGCGCTTGATCGGCTCTTACAACTGTTGATGTAATTTTATCAATCAGTTGGTTTTCGTGTTTTTTCCAAATAAAAACGTTTTCGATAAAATTTGGAGGACTCGTGGTATTACCTTTGATAAATAGTATTGAATTTAAGGTACATTTCCATTACAAAATAAAAAAATATAAAATTTTGGACTTGGTCACTTTCTTTTGTATACCGATAATATACATGTGTGTATAGACATTTTTTTTTCACTAATCTGTAGCTTTACACTCGTATTATGATTGTGGTTTTATATCAGATCATTTGCTATAATTTTGTAATCGTTTGTTAACCGACTTCAAAAAAAGAGGAGGTTCTCAATTCGTCGGAATATTTGTTTTTTTTTTATGTATGTTCTGCGATAATTCCTTACTACGTTGTCCGATTTCTGTAATTCTTTTTTGTTAGAAAGGGGATACCTCAGGGGTAGTTCCATATACAATTGGTCAGGATCGGATGATCTTTGAGATTATAAAAAAACTCAATTATTAAGGGCAACCACACGATTTTGAACTCGTTTTTTTTTTTAATTACTTTTATAACTTGTAACTATAACTAACAACTAACTGTGATAATGTACAAAGCAAACACAAATTCGACATTCACGTTCTGCCTTCGGTCTCAATGTCTCAATCTGTTTTTGTTTACATTTCAGGACAAGTCAAAGCTTGATTCGGCCCGTCGCGCCGGCTAAGTTTGGTCTCTTAAAGGATTCCATCTTAATCTTGGTGATTCAAATACGAATCATTTAGCATTTTTTCGGCGAATCCGAATAACGATTTCTTTTTTATTTAAATATTCGTCTCGAATCCTCAAAAGGATTCGAAACATCCTCAGCTCTACTGCTCACGCTTAGGCATTGTTTAATTTGTCGAATAAAAATATTTTTTATTTAAAAGTTTTTTAACAGCTCGTTTCATAGACCTTGTTTGTACAAAATGACTGGATACTAGAATAGTTGGCATCCGTGACAAATTCTAGAACTTACATTATTAATCCGCGGTATTAACACCTGATGTAATACGTAAATAATTATTTTCTCACACTATTGTAGAAAGCATACAATTGCACTTGCTTTAAAGAGGAAAGTAGCACTTTCCTTCTCAATATTGATACGAATACGTGTTATGCATTTCATCATTGCATAGTACTGACGCTGAATTTGGTTTTTATGGAAATTTATAATGGAATTTAACTTTTTAAGAATATATTTTACAAGATAATGTAAAATATTTCATTTCATACCTAAATTCTGAAGATTTTTCTAATTTTACTCATAAAACGAGATTGATAATATCGCAAGTGATGTAGGTTTAAAAATAGCGGTGAAATTACTAAGTTGTTTTCTTTTTATTTTTTAACAACTTTCCATCCTTTTAAAAGCAAAAGACAAGTTTCCGTTTTAGTTTTTATACTTCCTCCGTTTAATTATTGAATAATAAAAATTTTATTTTCATTGCTGCCTTGATACGGTAAATATTTATATTTCAAATCTTAGATGAAGATAGTATCTTTTTTATTCTGAGAATTTAATTACAAGATTTTCTTTCAGAAAATCAAAATATTTCTAAGTAATGTTATGAAAACATTTTTTTTACATATCAAGAATATCATTTATTATTTAACCTAATCTATGTATTAACACAAACACTGATGAATCACTCAAATCCAGAAATATATAACAAAATTAAAGTTCGTTAATCGTTTTATTTCTTTTAAAACAAATAATGGTTTTGAGTTTAGATATTGTTTATTTTAGTCCTCATAATATTTTCAAATAGAATCCCTTTTCTTTATCAAAATTTTTAAATAAAAGATTTTGAGCTTTTTGTGCCAAATTGGCAATACTGGTAATTCCGGTATTCTGGATTAGGGAGAGGGGTACCCATATCTCGGAAATAACCTAACATTGATTTTATATGATTTCAGTGATTTAGCCAAAAATCCCTCGCAAGGTTGTCAGATGTTTATTGCTACTCGGTTAAGGTTGTCAGATATTTGCTTGAAATTGATAACGCAATTTGTTCCTGTTAGAAGAAGTTATAAATAATTCGTGACTTTTTTGAAAAAATTCATTTTAATTAATTCACGAATTAAATCACTGACTTAATTAATATCAGAGGTTCCCAACCTATTCTGGACCGCTGTCCCTTAAAAAAAAAACATTTTAAAAACAAACAATAAGAAATAAAAAAATAAGATGAACGCAAAATTAATAGTAAATAAAAAAAAATAATGAGATGGTTGAGGTTGGTGAAGTTTTAACCCTCTATGGCACAATGTTACTTCAAAGTAACATTCCCATTTATATTGTATAGAAATTATTTTCGCGCCTTTATGATGAAATGGTACAACTCTACTTTAAGGTAACAGTCTACGTCAGCTGATAAAGACATTTGTTTCGTCACATGTGTGCGGTGACGACGTTTTTCACGCTGTCATTTCATGTTATAAGATGTGACTAGTTGTTGTTTATGTGCTTTTATGTGCTTTTTGACAGATTTATACAAAAAATAAAACAGTTTTGGAAAATATTTTCTGTTTTATATGTAAGTTTATATTATGTATTTTGGACAAATGATATTTTTATGGAAATTACAACAAAATTACAGCTAATTAAATGTTTGTGTCTTTAAAGTAACAGTGTACAATTATATACAAAACCGAAACCATGTAATTGCCCTTTGAATATGAATAATAACGAGGTACCTCCTAGTTACTGATTATTCATGTTTATTGCAGATCATCTATTCGGCTGTTATAAAATAAAATGGATCCTGCTATATTTTATGGATGTAAAAAAATAACCATTGCAGAGCCTGTAGATAAGAGTGAAGATGACTTGGCAGTACAAAGTGATGATGAAGAACAGTTTGTTCCTACTTCAGATTCATCTGACAGTTTTGCTGACGACTCGGACACTGGTAATCTTGAACACGTTACGTATGCTAGCAAGAATAAACGAAAAGCAAAGAGGCGATCCATTTCCTGGAAAAACGTTAGAACTATATCTGCTGTACCCGAATGGAAAGGTCAGCTACCAATCGCACTGGGAGTGAAAGAACCAATTGACTACTTTAGGGGCCTTATTGACAATGCTACTCTAAGGCTTATTGTAGAGCAAACTAATATTTACACCATTGGAGTCAACCATTGAGATAGAATAAGGAGGAGATGCTATGACGATGGTAAATTGTCCGCACTTTTGTATTACATTTTTACGTCAATGTCACACTCGAGATAGTGTAGCTAGTTAGTTTTGGTGAGAATAAATACCATTTTTCGTTAAATAGCTTCATATAAATGATATAAAATTATTTTCATTCCGTCAGTCTTTAAATATAAAATTATTGACCTCAAATAAATCAAAGTACGACTCAAGTCGCCATTTTGATTACACTTTTCCGTCACTTGAAGTGCGTCCATTTTTTCATATTGCAAAATAGTGTTTATGTCGTCTCCACTTTATTCTATCTCAATGGAGTCAACCCTAATAAACCACTAAATCTTAGTGTAGAAGAGCTTGAACAATTTATTTGCATTTGTTTTTACATGTCAATATTTTCATTACCTAGAACAAGGCTACTGGAGTGCAGCATGTCGTGTTGAGTGTGTAAGCCAGACGATGTCGTTACACCGTTGGGAAGCAATAAAGAAGTTCCTACACTTCAACAATAATGAAAGTCAGATTCCACCAGGACAACTGGTTGCGACAAGCTGTTCAAAATCCGTCCTTTTATTACAGGGTTGCTTGCAAATCTGAATAAAATTTCCATGGACGAAAAGTTGTGCGTCGACGAACAAATCATTCCATTCAAAGGAAAAAGTAGCATAAAACATTATAATCCGAAAAAACCTAAACGTTGGGGGATACAAAGTATTTTTTCTTTGTGATTACAAAGGAATATTATATAATTTTGAAGTATATACCGGAAATATCTCCAGCCCTATACCTTCCTGATATTGGTGCGAGTGGGAATATAGTATTGTAACTTACTACAATTATTCCAAAAAATATGGACTTCAAACTGTATTACGACAATTGGTTCTGCAGTATAAACCTCCAGGTAGAACTTAAAAAATTAGGAATACACGAATACATGACTGCAATTTTTCAAATGACAGCGCCCTAAAGAAAAAAGGAAGGGGGCAGCTTTGAAGAGAAAGAGGCAAAGGTAGATGGAGTGAAGTTTCGAGCATTCAAGTGGTGACAATAAAGAAGTAACACTTTTGAGTACCTTTGCATCAGCTCATCCTGTGACAAATGTTGAACGATGTGATAAAAAAAAGAAAGAAAAAATTGTTGTACCCAGGCCATCGGTGGTAACTATTTACAACAAACACATGGGAGGTGTTGATCTTGTAGATTCTTTGCTAGCTTTGTACCGCATCAAGATTCGCTCCCGAAAATGGTACCACCGACTTGTATTTCATATGTTTGACTTAGCACTCGTTGTTTCCTGGCTACTGTATCGCCGTGACGCTGACCAATGTTTACTCCCAAAGAAAGAACAGTTGAGCTTGCTTGAGTTCAGGTCTAATCTGGCAGCATGTATCTGTAAAGAGAACAAGGTAGCAAAGAAGCGTCCAGGGAAACCAAGCAATAATAGCGTCGAGAGGGAACACCAAGGCTTGTTTCATATAAGCACTGTGAGTAAGAATTTTCGGTTGATTATTGCGTATTTGGTCTTGCATAGTCGGTGTTGGTATTGGTCTTGTTCTAGTGCATTCTGTCTTGGTCTTGCTAGTCTAGGAATAGTTTTGGTCTTGGTCTTTCTTTTTTGCAAGACCAAGACCAATTTTGCTCATCACTCATTTTTTAGCTTGGTGACCAAGCTAAAAAATCTCGAGGCACAACTGCTGCTATTCCACCCGCAACAGTCAGATGGGACAGTACAGGACACTGGCCATCATTTAGCGAAAAAAGAGGATGTTGCAAAATTCCCGGCTGTAAGGGTGTACCAAAAGTTATATGTACAAAATGTTCGGACACCGGAAACTTGTTTTTGTATTTTACTCCCGAAAATAACTGTTTTGTAAACTTTAACACACAGTAATAATTTACCTAATATAAAAATGTAATATATTACTTGTTTCTAAAAAATAAATCTGAATTACCAAAATATTAGTGAGTAGACTAGAGAATGATCTAGTTTACGAGTGCACATTGTTACTTGTCACAAACATCATGCGCAGCGCTATATTGCGCAAATTTTATTTTTAACATGTGTGAAGGCTGTTTTAATTTATTTTCACTAGTAATACCACTAGAGGTCAAAAAATTTCCTGATATTAATTTGACCTCGCGTGGTATTCGGTAAGAAAATTCCACGCCGAATTATGGTTGAAAATTAAATATTTTTAAAATTTATTTTTCGTTTCTCAACAATGCAAATTATTTTCTCCAAGTCACCAGTGAAACATAAAAGGTGTTGTCGCCTTGATTGTTGAGTTGTCATGGTAACTAAGTGAGACCCTAACCTCGAATATAATTTCAGTTTTGAAGTTGTCAAGCGGCCCGACGTAAAAAAATGTTTCGCTGCAATTATTTAGGCGTTCAAATTGCTTATTTCTACTCATTGTAGTTGCATGGGAATACCATTTGAAAATAGAAAATAGTATATTCTTTAATTTTACGTAAGTTTTGAATAACTACAAGTGGTAGAAAATTGTTTTTCTGCGTTTTTATTAACATGCGTTATGAGCGCTTTAAAATGGTATGAAATTCATAACCAGCGTCAGCAAGCATCAATCGTAGGAGGCTATGATCATTGTATTTTGACAGTTCAAAACATTAAATAACTCGCGTTTTGTTGCGATAAAGAATATTGCACAGCAAGTAAAACCAACAAAATTACCTATTTGTTTAAAAATGAATCGATTTGAAAATCATACGCTATGCAAAATATGCGTGAAATTGTCTGATGTAATGATCAATCATTGCACCATGACTTACTTACTCGGATTAATAGAGGATTGTGGCTCCAACTTGAAAAACGAAAATTTGTTCCGAATTGTCCACGAATATTTGCACCTAAACTACGCAAAATTCAAAGTGCTGAATGGGACTTAGGTGAATAAATTAGTGTCTAAATATTATATATATTTTATTAGACATAGACACATAATTCAAAGCATCCAAAGTCCTGCATTTTCGCCATAAAACCTCCAAGTGTTTGAAATAAGTAAGTAAATCTTAATGTTTCGTAGATACTGTGGATATTTTGGGAGTGTTTGTATTAACCTCTACCTCGTTTGACTAAAAGAAGTTTCTCCACAAAAGCAGCTATGACGCTTTTTGATTTAATTAAGTTCAACTCATCACCTTGCAATTGTAAATTATCTTCATTAAGGGTGTTCTACCGCTTTCCGTTTGGTCGAAGTTGAGAGGTACCTCATTCATTTCATAGAATATTTCTGTACGCAACCTTCTCTTTGTTTATGTAAAGACAATTTTACGTGTAATAATTCTATCTTTCTCCGTTCAGTCTAATGGGACGCCTATCTTTCTCGGTATTCATCTCCACCTGAAACGCGGGCTGGCTAAATTTGTCGGTATATTGTAACTATTGAGTTGATATTAATTTCTTTGCAGAGAATATTTTTATTTATTACTTCGACGACGGATTCTGAAAATTTTCTTTCTTCATCTAGTGGAATTATTTTTTAAATAAATAAATAACTACTTTTAAATTGATTTTATTTACATTCTAAGGTGAAATAGTAAAGGATTTTTATACATATAATTATTAATCGTATTTTTTTGTAAATAAACATTATTGTTCCACTCGACCATTCACTGTTGGGTTCTAATTAACAGTGCTGTTCCTAAAGTGGCGCTGGGAAACAGTAACAAAGCCTACACAGAACACGAGGCTAATGGCCGTAGTAGTCGACGCCGATGACACCAAATTAAAAAAAAAAAAAAAAAAAAAAAAAAAAACATTATTGTTGTTGTTATTATTAATAATATTCGATAATATACACTTGGTATCCGCGCGAAAGCTTTGGATGGCTTTATTTATGGTATATCTAAAGTAAGAAACTGATTTTTGGAAAGTACTTTAATATACAGTGGTACATAAAATAAAATATTTGTTTTTTTTTTTTTTTTAAATAATCGCATCGATGTCACAATTAATTTGTAGTGTAGACGAAAAATGTTTTGAAAACTATTTTATCGTACGCATGTATATTTTATTGTACATATAATATATATGCTTTGTTTTAATTACATAAAAAAATATAATGTATTGGTTTTATCTTTTCTTCGTTCACAGAAAGTAAAAATAGGTCAAAATAAATTATATACTTAAAAAAACTTTAATTACCTACTATTTTTAATTAAACATTAAATTTCACATAACAAAATACAATCCCAAAAAAAATTACATCAATTTCTTTTATTAAATATTTTAAATACAAATACAAAGTTGTCCAAATAATCGGTCATTCAATGAATTGCTTCTAATCTGATTGATTTCTCTAATTCCGTAGTGGATCGACGCATGCAGATGTTCATTTAAATTTTTTTACAACTAAATGCTGACGATGAATAATACAATGTACAACGAGTGCATTTGTTTCAAATGCGATATGCAACCCTTATGTCGTCCTGTCATTGCTGGAGCACCATCAGTAGCTGCTGACAAAATATTGCAAATAGGGATTTATTTTTCTTTTTGCATGATATTAAATATAGATTCTCCCTTTATATCAATTTCAAAATTTTTTGTAAATAATAACTCTTGATAAATGTTTTCTTCCTTGATAAATCGAACGTATGAAAGAGTAGATTCATCGAGTCAAATGGAAAATTTGCATGTCTTTAAGTATTCCCATAATTATATTTCAACATATTTTTTCATTTCATCTATGCTTCTTTACACTGAATTATTACTGAGGGGAATTTTTTTGATGATGTCTGAAGGTGTTTTATGATAAAAAATAGTTTTATTATCTCTTTGGCTGCCGGAAAAATTAATTCCTCACCAATTTTGTGTGGTTTTCCAGCTTTTGCGATTGACAATGAAATAATATATGAGGCTCGTCCAGTATCATCTTGTTTAGAAGACGACGCAAAAAAGTTTAATACAGTTGGCTGTTTTAAATATTGCTTTCTAGTCCTTGAAAATAGAATAAATCTTTATTCTTATTATCAGCATCTATTTTATTTAAATGATCTTGTGGCCTAGGTTACATAGCTTCATTTGAAAAACTATTAGGCAAATTGAGCATATAGACAGTGACAAAAAAACAAGTCATTTTTCGCCAGGTGGCATTTTTTTTTGCATATCAAAAATTAATTCCTCACCAATTTTGTGTGGTTTTCCAGCTTTTGCGATTGACAATGAAATAATATATGAGGCTCGTCCAGTATCATCTTGTTTAGAAGACGACGCAAAAAAGTTTAATACAGTTGGCTGTTTTAAATATTGCTTTCTAGTCCTTGAAAATAGAATAAATCTTTATTCTTATTATCAGCATCTATTTTATTTAAATGATCTTGTGGCCTAGGTTACATAGCTTCATTTGAAAAACTATTAGGCAAATTGAGCATATAGACAGTGACAAAAAAACAAGTCATTTTTCGCCAGGTGGCATTTTTTTTTGCATATCAACCCTTTCGCTGGCACAAAAAAAATGGTTGCAATATCATCTTGGATTTAAAAAACGCGTGTTAGCTATATCCCGAATTTCGTTGAAAAAGGTAAATATCTGGTCACGTGGCCGAAATTACTACACCGGAACTAAGAAGACCGGAAGACAGAAAATGCTTAGTTATTGACGTCTAAGAGCATATATTTAATTTCCAGCAAAAAAGGAAAAATTCATCAATAAGCACCTTTATTTTGAATTTCAGAGATCACATGACCGCTCATAATCACCTGGACATATTACATGCTCTTCACCCCCTCCCCTGAACCCAATTACAAATAGCAAGCAAAAAACACGACGTGCTTCTTTTACAGAGAGATGAAGGAATAAATGTTTTAATTTTCTTTCTGAATTATGTCAATTACCTTAATATAAATCTTTAATATTTGTTGTATATTATACACAAGCTGCGTGTTTTATAGCTTCAGTGGTCATTTTCATTTATATATTTATTTTGTATTTTGTAGGTTCTCTCAATCATTGTAATTGGTTTTTTTTAAGAATAAATACGAGTATTTGTATTATTATTATTTATTTATTATAATCAACTTTCCATGTAACTTTCTTGCATTTTTTTAAACAAAAACAGATCAGTGTTTCAAATGTACCTATATTTCAAATTGAAAACTGAAAGTGCATTTCAGTTTAAAAGATATTTAAACTGTAAAAGATTAACTTCTATTAACTTGTTGTTTCATTTTTTTCAGGTAAGTTCCCAAACATCAATAATTCTAAATCAGAACGTAAGTTATTTGATTAAATTTCGTAATTAAACTAATTAGTAAACTAAAAGCTTTTATCCTATAACGTTTTTGAGTTACAATTTAACTTCCAGTATATTCTACAATTATTTATTTATTTTTATACAGGGTGTTACTTAATGATGTTCGTAATTCCAAGGGCGCAATTCTGAACCAAATTCAAGTATAAGGGTTCATATAAACATGTGTCTTAAAAGGTAATTTTCAAGATACGGTATAAAAAAAAACGTTTTTAGTAATATATCAAAACTACTTATTGGTAAATTAACGTCTGATCACAATGAACAACACTGGCAATTTAAAACCGGCAAAAGAATTTTTGAGATATTAACGAAAAACTGATATATTTTTTTAATTTTGACACCATGTATCTTGAAAATAAGACGTTTTAGGACACATGTTTATATCAACTTTTATATAATTTGGTTCAGAAATGTGCTCTTGTAATTATCGCCTTGAAGGTAGCATGAAAGTAGAATGTAGGGAGACGCTGTCACGTGGTCGAAGACAGATTCACTTCCGCCATATTGTGTTTACGAATCCGTCAAACAGCTAATCGTGGTACTAATCAATGTTTTTTTATTTTTATCTCGTTTGCAAACTAAATATTGTACATATTAAAAGTTAAACAATTGCCAATTATGCTCAACGTAGTT
The DNA here is from genome assembly GCA_927349885.1 of Psylliodes chrysocephalus. NCBI lineage: Eukaryota > Metazoa > Arthropoda > Insecta > Coleoptera > Chrysomelidae > Psylliodes > Psylliodes chrysocephalus. Next base: position 41,084,424 of record OV651813.1, read on the forward strand.
GTAGCAGCCTAACAGATATTCATACGAAGAAATTATCTGAAATAACATTGCACAACTAAGTGTACCACATGGTAAACAAAGTGCAGGATGGTATTTAGACAATTGAGATATTAATTATTGTGTTTTGAGTGAGAGTGTTGCAACAGCATTAGGGTTTTGTAAAGATGAATTAACAATTAGAGAGTTGGTGCAAGAAATTAGATTTAAAAGAATAATAAATATTCTCTTCGATATCTTAAATTCTAGAAATTGTTTTTAAAAATGTATCAAGGTATAGAAACGAGTATCAAAATTTATCTTCACAGCACTAAAAGCTTCGATTGCATTATCGACGGAAAACTCAGTAGTGTGGCTGAATATTTCACATGTTTTAACATGTGTGAATCATTTTTTACGTAATTGTGATTGAAATAGTATTATTTTCTGCCGGAAGGATTTGATATTAGCATATAAATCGGGGAGAAGCTGGTTCTCCTCGCAATCTCAAATTCAGTTCGCTCATATGTTTTGTCAAATCGACAAAGAATGCTAACTTTCACAGCCATTTTTTATTCAAAAAAATTTGGACCACTGCTCGAAGTTCAAAAAAGCCAGCGTACGGACGGCAGTATGATAAGGTAAGTCATTTTCTCCCATCTCTTTAATAAACAAGAAGTTATTGATATACTTTATAGCTTTTATCTACTCCTCGAATAAAAATTAACACCTGAGCAGCATCTGCCACATCCGTTGCTTCATCCAAGGCCAGAAAAAAACCACCCTAGATATCCATTTTCGTCAGACAGTTGAAATGATATATTTTCTGCGATGTCTTTTACCCTTTGAGCAACGGTGTTTGCTGACAAACTGACAATTTTAAATAAATTTTCCTTTTCTAGGCACATTTCTTCGCCTACTGCAATTACTCATTCTTTGATCATTTCTCCATCGGTGAATGGTTTTCCACGTTTTGCGTTTTCAAGAGCCACACAAAGCTGGCACGAGTTGCAGCCTCTTGTTCAATATTGACTTTCGTAAACAAAGATTGCTGCGATTTCAATCCGCGCTTCAAAGCTTAAAATTTTTCTGTCCGCATACTTCCTGTATATTTTGAATAATTTTGAAAATGTTTCGTTTTATAATGACGTTTAATGTCATATTCTTTGAGAACGGCTATGGTTTCATTGCAAATCAAACATAGTGCCTTATTACTGGACTCGAATCACGAAATATTGAAAGTTCCATTGATCTTTGAATGTTCGGCATTCGCTGTCTATTTTTGGTTTCTTTTCCTTACTAAATCAAAATACTGTTACGTAAGGACGTTGGTCGGTTCAAAGATGTCTTTTAAACGCGGTTACGCACTACTTTATTTCACAACAGACAGTTTCGCTTCCTTCGCCTTCCCTAGACAGACTGACTCGCGGTCGCACCGCCGACCTTTTTATACTCTCCATTACTGCCATCTCAAAGTGAGTGGAATACACCCAGAACTTTCTCGAACCACTGAGGTTATTCACAAGCGTTCGTTACTGCGATTTTGAAAGTACTACTAGCGCCATCTGTTAGAGATAGAGGGTACTACCACTACCTATTTCCGCTTTTGACCACCAAACTTCGTCAAGTGTCATGTCGTAACAATACACAATAGTAATTCAACTGGCGAATTTAGCAAACGTATGCTCGCTCAGGGCGCGTATTGGGCGACTAGTCTAGAAATTATAGATACATGCAGAAAAATTCAAACGGTTTTGGCACTTGGAACTTACTGGAGTAATCAGTATGGCCCTAAGGCTGGAAAGTTTGGAGACCCCTGCTCTAGAATAGCTTCGAATTTTAAAATGTCATGGCCTGTCCTGAACAAAAACTTGCACAATTAACTAAGATTCAATAATTCACATAAATAACATTTAAAACACATTAATTAATTGTAGAAATGATACGTTTAATTTGATATTTATTGCATGTAAAAAAAATTCAAGCTGTCTTGAATGATATGGTACTCATTAATTGTTCTATACAATGGAGAAGAAATTAAAATCCTTGATCTTGCAAAATGGTGCTTTATTACAAAAATTTGAACATAACAATTCATTTTAGAAAAAAATAAAATCTTGCCAATACAATAGTCATAACTATAACAACTACTTATCTTATATAGTGTGTGATAAAAATAAATAAAAGAAATAACAAATTCTCTATACAGCTGGCATATAAAAACTAAAATAAACTCATGACCTCAGTTGCAGGAACGCTTGTTAAATACCTCAATCGGTAGTTTATTTATTTCTATAGCACCCAACAGCGAACCATTTATAGGTTGGGAACTTGCATAGTTTGTAATGATCCCATAACTTTATTAGACTGCAAAATTTGAAGTTTATGTCATTCAAATATCCGCTAATAATTTTAGATCATCGGCATAAATTGAAACTTTTTATCATTGATATATAGTGAATAGAAGAGGTCCCTGAAATGATTCCTTTGGAACTCTCCATTACTGTTGAACTTTTTCTGATCTACATCCTCAACAAAGAACGGTGTGGAGCAAATTAGATTTGATACCGCGGTCCTGCCTTCCATGAATTCATGTTGATCTAAGGATATATATCGAGAGATACGATTTGAATAAAAGATCTTGAAGAACGACATCCAATAGATATCGTAATTCTCAAATTAGCAAAGGTACATTACATCGCCTATGTATGAACTGGAGTTACACGAGATACTTTCCACTATAGATGATAGTACTAGATTTTAAAATTATTTTAAAACAATATCTAGATGAGTTGCAAAATTGTATGCACACTCTTTATCAAGAAATGAAGACAACAAATCAAGCCCCATTGTCATATTAGATTTATTTTTTTTAAAAGCCTTCACAATTTCGTCCTATGATACGAGTATTAATTTAATATGAAGAAACGGAACATTTTACATTAGTTTATTTGCGTAGTTTGCAGTTGTCTGCGAAAAATTGTTAAAACGATGTTAATAATACCAGAAATTTAGCTTCTCTATTATTTGTATCCAATGTCTAATAATAAATTAAAAAGAGCAAATATTCTTAAATATGAAAATTTGTATTTAAAAAATGAACTAACAAGCCCTGATGTATATTTACAGTTGGTTGGCTACCATATCTTAAATAATTTCGTCGTTATTTCTCGAAAAGCGCATTGTATTTTGATGATGCCATTCAACAGCACTAAAGTTTTCTATGAAAAATGAAAAAACTGTTAAAATAAACAATACACAAACCACAATACAAACGATTCACCGAGGCGAAAAAATGTCGCGCAAAACCAATCCGTATACCGCAACACAAAAGAAACAGACACCGCTTGCCACTGCCTTTCATGAGAATAAAAGATTGCAAAAGAAGAAAAAAATAAGCCGTCTGCTATCATTTGTCGAGTACCTTTTCCCAATATCAATTAAACTTTAAATGTCTTCTCTGGCTTGTGGTTTCCGCATTACATTACATCAAAGTTAAAAGTAACGGTTGAAAGGGAAAGATATGAAATTACATATTATACATCAGGGTATTTGTTTTGTTCTTATATTACTATAAAATAATTTAAATATAAAATTTGATTATTTTGTCTTTTCATTAATCAAGGAACAAGCACACAGTAAATAAGCATCACAACTTTTTAAAAATTTATGGTTACCTCTCTGCGATGCAGTTTTTTTTTATAAAAAAAAACATTCCCTAATAGTTGATTATTAATACTACAAGTAAAGTTTTTCATTAAATAATTTTGTTCTAACTTTACTAAGGTCGCCAAAAAAAAAAGCAATCACTAGGCTAACTCAAAAGGGTTAACTCTCTTGAACTTGTTATCTAATCTGGTGATAGTCTGATCAACAGTGTCAATTTGAAGATCTCAATGGAGGTCACTCTTTCTAATGTACCAAGCAGCATAGACAATGTTCCTTAATACTTTGTTCTGTAATATAAGGATTATTGGAATGAACACTATTTCTGGCACATCCCTAGAGCTGAATGCCATAAGTCCAAATTGGTTTGGAGACTTGTTTATACAAAATAGTTTTGTTATATGTAGATAGACTGGAATGCCTACCAAGTAACCAGTACATTTTCCAAAATTTTTTATCTAGCTCATGTTTTTTTAACATGGACCTTCCAGCGAAACCTTACATCTAATGTAATGCCTAGATATTTTGCTGCGTTGGCTTAAGGGATCTGGAAACTATTTGTTTTTTTTTCTGCTCTCGTCTGACTTAATCTTCGACAACACCTTAGTCCCTTGTACAAGTTTGTGCAAGTCCTTGTTCTATGGGTTCTTGGATCTACCCGTGGTTGCCCAAAAAGTGCCGGTCCTTTACAATCCAATGTTTCGCATTTGTATAGTTGTGTTGGGTGTCTCTGGCTCCAAAACTAGTTTTATCCTATTTCAGTCTGCTAGTGCTCTCAGTTCTTCGATCCAATCCCATACCAGCCTTCACGTTATTTTCTGACTCTATATGTCCTTAAGGGCCGCCTGGCTTTCTGACAATATTACACATTGCAAGATTGCATAAACCTTAGCCTGCAGTATTGGAGCGTGTCTTCCTATTTCATAGCTAAGGTTGGTGTTTTGCTCCTGTAGTTGGACACTGGCTTCCCTTATAGTGGTATTAATACTTTGAACGGAGTGTTGAAGGAGTAACGTTTGGTTATGTGATGTATTCTCATATCAAGCACGTCCTTTCTCACCAACCTTGTAATACTTATATGATCTAGTCTACTGCTAAGATTTCCCAAGACGTTCCCTAATCTTGCCTACTCTCCTGTATCACAAAGTGAAGTGGTGGCAAATCTATTAGTGCTACCTTTGCTGCTGTGAGGGTTGGTCGCATTGCGCCCATTACTCCAAGACAAGCTAGTCTTGGTATCTTGTTTAGTCTCGCTATGGCTGCTTTTTGTTGTGTCTTTGAACACCACACCAAAGCTGCGTATGTTATCGGTCCTACCACCATGTTGTTTGTCCATATACCATAGATGGTTTCAGTTCCCATTTTTTAGAGAAGATCGTCTTGTCATCACTAATAATGTTTCCGCTTTCCTTGTTGTTCTTTCCAAATGTTGAATCCAAGTAGATTAGATTAGGAGTTGGACGTTGTTAGAAACCTCATTCCAGCCAGCCCTTCTCATTGGCACAGGACGTGGAATGTTGTTTTCCCTTCTTTTTTACAGAACCTGCACAAAGTAGCTTCTTCTGCTGGATTGATTATACTCATGTGCCTTTTAAGGCGACAGTGTCCAGTAAGAAGACCTACTGTTATCCTAACGATTTGACGCTTTTAACCCAGTAGGTCTTTCGTGAACTTGGCCGATGATTCCTTGATGAACTGTTTGATCTGTCTCAGTCTTATATAGTTGTTCCACCATTCCTGAGACTCTTTTTGCATCCATTGTTTGATGGATGCCTTGCACAATGCCTTAGCAACTCCAAGGGTTCGGAGCCTGTCATAGCCTTATATGAGCCTTCTCGGGCTAATTCGTCGGCCTTTTCGTTGCCCTGATATCCCTCATGGCCTGGCACCGACTAGGGTCACCTTGTTTTGACTACTTAGCTCTGCCAGGTCTTCTAGACAGTTGCATATTTTCCTATACTCAGCAAAATCGTTGTTTTCGACTTGGGTCTATAGATTGCAGCACTGGCTCCTTCTTTGGTTTTTGAATTGTCTGTGTACCAGACGAGTTAAGCCTGTACGGGAGGTCGCTGTTTCCAGGATTCTCGAGCTGGTATTTTAATTTGAAAATTTCTTTCAAATTTGTATGTGGTTATGGCTTCTATCAGTAGGCATACCTAGAATATTATCCCTTTTTACTTGCTGATATAGCATTGTGTGGTCGGCGCTATGTAGTTGGCTTATTGGGTTTTGTCCCTGCATTAGCCCGTGAATAGCTGACCTGGTTTCTCCTTGTATGAAGATGTGCAGTGGCGTGAGATTTATTAATACCTCTATTACTGCAGTTGGCGTAGTGCGCATGGCCCCAGTAGCACTTAGATAGACAAGCCGCTGAATGCAAGTGAGTTGGCCATTGCACTTGCCTGCGCAGTTTTGGTTACCCACGCCTCTGCGCCATAGATTATCATGGGTCTTATCACTCTTGTGTATAACCATATGGTAATTTTGGAGTTTAGACCCCAGTTTTTTCCACATATTCTTCTACAGCTTACAAGAGCTATTGTAGCTTTGTATGTGAGTTTTTTGAGAGTTGATTACACGTCAGCCTTTGGTTAAATATGACTCCGAAGTATTTGGCTTCTGTAACGAATGGGATAACTATGTTGTTTAGTACTAGTGGTCTTAGTCCTGTAAGTACCCGTTTTTTGTGAATGGTACAACTGTTGTTTTTTGAGTTCTTTAATGGACAATTGTTTCATTTTGCACCAGTTGTTCACTATGTCTGAGATCGCTGAGATCGCTCCCGCACGATAATTACTAGGACGTCTGCGTATCCTAGGCATTGGTAGCCTTCTTTGGACAATGTAATGTATTGAGTAGGTCGTCCACAAGAACTGACCACAGCATTGGAGATAATATTCCTCCTTGTGGGCAGCTCCGTGTAACTTTTGCCTGTATGGTTGCCTTTCCTAGAGTGGATACAATGATCTTGTTCTCTAGACAGGCAGTGATCCATTGGCATATTGTAACTGGGACGTTTCTCTGTTCAAGAGTCTTGGTAAGTCCAGGTAAGTTTCGGGTCAATTGTAACCCCCCTAGATAATTTTCCTCCCCATTTAGTAGGACGTTTTCACCTCGTGGGTTTAGCGGTTCTAGTCCCTCTAACTTTCTCCTGTGCGTAAATACAATTATGGTAGATTTGTTGGTACTAATTTTTAGCCTTTCTTTTTCTATCCATTTGGATAGAGTTTTTTGTATACGATCTGTAACTGTAAATCATCTCCATATTCCAGGGTTTATGTTAATTGTGTAAGAATGATTTTATTTTCTATACAATATTATTAAGTTTTATTTTACGAATCACCCGGTTCTTTTTAAACGCACGAAATATTTGTCTTCCAAAATAGCTACAGACTATGTTTACATTAACACCATTAAGATATGGAGATATCGGATTACGAATATGGGAACTAAGGGTAAAATATCGAAACAGGCATAAAATACAGATCATTCTGAATTTGAGTTAGTTACTTTACGGAACAAAATTAAAGTTCGTTCCAATAATAATAATAAAGAAAAAAACTGGTGAATATTAATTTTTGTGAGTGGCTGTTTGCTGAACAGGGTGAGTTTTTCTCACTGAGTAATTATGTTTTATCAATTAGTTTTGTTTTAATTTGTAATCAAGTTATTTTGCAAATTATATTACCCAATTATTATCCATTAACCTTAGTTAATTTGTCAATTCTGACGTAAAGATATTTTGTCAAGTATTGAGAAAACCTTATATCCTAAATTAACGGGGTTATATTAAATAATTAAAACTTATTTGAATTTGACTATTTACTTATATTTTGTTTTCCTCTACGAGGTGTAATCAAAAGTAAAGTGAGTTAGATTTTCTGATCTGGCGTAGTACATTGCGGTCAGTGTTTGCGTTGTTTATTTAGGGATTATTCCCGGAGTCGTCGCACCATGGTTGGTGCGGGCTAGTGGCATTGCGGTCAGTGTTCTAGTAATGGCTTTTTATATATCGATCGATGTTTGGGCATTGCGGTCAGTGCCTACAGAATTGAGAATATAACTTTTTGTCAATTATGGAAAATTTGAAGTTGTGTCAATTATATTTTTTTATAATCAATATTTTGACATATTTATCATGTATAATTTTCTTGTTAATTAAAAGGATAATAAGTATTTTATTTATGGATATCACCTTTTCATGACTTTCTTTAATATAAAGCTACCTTTGGTAAACTTGATTGCTCATACTTGTTTTTCTTTTATTTCAGGTACGCCATCTCATAAGGGCATTAATTACATCTCATACGTGCATTAAGTATTTTATCTATTTTATTTTACTATTATTTTATTTGCATTTTATTTTTTTTTTTTTTTTTCATTTAATACTTATTTCTAAATAATTTTATTTTGTTCTATATTTTATATTTCAATTTAAAGTTATTAAATCGTTTATTGAATTAATTTCTAGTTTTTCCTGACATAGATTAAATAACTAAATATTACCGCCCAAATTTATAATAGATATTTTTAAATTACAAATATCGTCCTATAGTATTTATCAGAAGTGGGATAACCATCTCCTTCAGAGGTGGAATAACCATCTCCTTCAGAGGTATGATAACCATCTCCTTCAAAGGTGGAATCACCATCTCCTACAGAGGTGGAATCACCATCTCCTTCAGAGGATGGATTTCCATCTCCTTCAGAGAAGGAATAATTTTATATCCTACATTTTCTAAACACCTATAACAATATTTACCACAAAGTAAAATAAGTATAGCCAGGCCTATGAGATGACGTACTAACAAAGTTCAAAGTTTAAGGTTTTTTTTTTATTTATTTATAAAATGATCAAGTATATACACAACGCAATATCCTTTAGTTCCCAACACCGTAAAAAGGCACATTTCAAAACCAAAACATGAATAATTTGCAAGATCTTTTCCTTACCAAAGATCAGATAATATAACATGCTATAAATGCAATAAACCTGGACACACTGCTAACGTTTGCCAAAATTCTACTAAGAGAAAGCCATTTTTGCCAACGCAATGGCCACTTAGAGGCAGAATGTTTTTCTAAGAAAAAGAAACGTAATTACAGTTTTTCAAACAATTACAAGAGCCACAATTACTTTCTACAAAAGCCACCCAAGGAAAATCAAAAGTTATTTTACGCATAACTGAAAATTTTACAGTGTTGCCAAATCATTGGGGAAATGTACCCGTATATAGCGACGGATTTGAAGGAGACGTATTTATCGACGCCAGCTTCAGATCTCCAGAAAATAACGACTATTTTAACCCAAATTCCATAATATCACTTAAGAAAAATGTATGCTCAGTAACGCCATGTATCAACGTGGCAAACAGAAATATTAGTTTAAAGAAAGGCACAATTTTTGCAAGAGCATGGCCCTGTGTCAAAGAAGAAGAATCTCACGAGAAAATAATGTCCATTACCGAAAAGGAAATATCACCATTACCGTTAGAAGATGTGCAGATCGGCATAATCGACGAGGCACAAAAACTTCAACTGTTTAACCTTTTAAATGAATTTCGAGATTGTTTTGCTCTGGACACAAGTGAACTGGGTTGTTCAAGATCAGCAACCATGAAAATTACATTAAACGATGACAAACCTTTTACATACAGACCATACAGAATGTCAAAATCGGAACAGAACGTAGTCAAAGAAATTGTAGATGACCTGCTGCTAAACAAAATAGTACAAGAATCAGACTCACAATATGCTTCCCCAGTTTTACTGGTCAATAAGAAAAATGGAGAACAAAGGCTTTGTGTTGACTACCGAAAATTAAACTCTAACTGTAAAAGATAATCATCCTTTGCCTAGGATAGATGATCAAATAGACAAATTACAAAATGGAAATTATTTTATAAGTCTAGACCTTAGATCAGGATATCACCAAGTGCCAATTGAAGAGTCATCAAAACAATATACTGCTTTCGTAACTGCTGAAGGTCAGTACGAATATACCAAAGTTCCGTTTGGTCTATCGAATGCTCCAAGAGTATTCCAAAGACTGATGACCAAAATCTTAAAACCTATCAGAGAAAAATCAGCATTATACTTAGATGATGTTCTTTTGTTTGGTGAAACAATAGATGAAACCCTGAATGTTTTTAGAGAAGCGTTAGAAATTTTTAGAAAAGAGGGTCTGACACTAAATTTGAAGAAGTGTAATTTCCTCAAAACATCTATAACTTATCTTGGATTTGAGATAGAACAAGGAACAGTTAAACCTGGTAGCGATAAAATTAAAGCTGTTGAAAACTTTCCAACTCCAAAATCGATTCACAACATTCGCCAATTTATGGGACTAACAGGTTATTTCCGGCATTTTGTTAAAGACTATGCCATTTTAACAAGACCTTCGACAAATCTAACCAAAAAGTCAGTAAGTTGGAAATGGGGTGATAAAGAAGAGAATGCATTTACAAAACTCAAAGAAATCTTAGTTAGTCAACCTGTCTTAAATTTATTTGATCCGGATGCAAAAACCGAAGTCCACACAGATGCTAGTCAGTTAGGTTTAGCAGGTATCTTATTACAACGAAGTAATCGAGACGATAGACTGCACCCAGTCGCTTACTACAGCAGACAAACTTCCGAAGCGGAACAAAGGTACCATTCGTATGAGCTCGAAACTTTGGCTGTACTGGAAAGCTTACGAAAATTTAGAAGCTATATTTTAGGTATTTCGTTTACTGTGATAACCGACTGTAATTCATTAAAGGCTACAAGTAACAAAAAACAGTTAATACCTAGAATCGCAAGATGGTGGTTAGAACTACAAGAATACAATTTTAAAGTCCAATATAGACCCGGAAATAGGATGAATCACGTGGACGCATTAAGTCGAAATCCCAATGTATCTACACCAATTGAATGTGAAGTTATTTTCCGAATAGAAAAAGCAGATTGGATTTTATCTGGACAATTGACAGACGATAAAATCAAAGAAATACATCCAATATTAACTAAACCGCCAGTATTAGAATACGAAAAGCACATTTACAAAAATTACTGTTTACGAGATGAACGACTATATCGGATAACTGCACGAGGTATATTATGGGTAGTTCCACAAGGAATGAGACAAAGAGTGGTAAAGGCAGCTCACGACAATTTCGGACATTTTGGTGTGGAAAGAACATTACATCGTTTGTGTGAGAACTATTGGTTCCCAAGAATGCGCAAATATGTTGAAAAATATATTTCTTGTTGCATTCCATGTTTATACAACAAGCGTAATTCTGGAAAGAAAGAAGGATTTTTACATCCTATTCCAAAAGGCACCCAACCTCTCTCTACCTTTCATGTTGACCACTTAGGACCGTTTCCAAAATCCAAGAAAAATAACATCCATCTGATAGTTGGTATTGATGCTTTTACAAAATTTATTTTTCTACGAGCAGTCAAATCTACTAAAACAAAATATGTCATAGAATATTTTAAAGACATTTTTGCAACTTATGGGACACCGAAAAACTTAATATCAGATCAAGGTAATTGTTTTACGTCGAAACATTTCAAATCGTTTTGCAAACAAAACAATATTCGACACATTGTTAATGCAGTAGCAACACCTAGAGCAAATGGACAAGTAGAACGGTTGAACCGTACAATACTATCATCACTATTACCATCAATTCCGGAGGAAGATTTATGGGATCAATACGTAAGATCTGTACAATTTGCAATTAACAATGTACCTAATAAGTCTACAGGCAAAACACCTAGTCAACTATTGTTTGGTTATATACCACGAGGTGGAGATGATTCTCTACTTAAAGACGAAATACAACAGATTCCAGAATTAATTGATGACCTAATTAATATCCGAAAGGAAGCTTCCGAAAATATAATTGCGAGCCAGTTAAGACAAAAAGCCAATTTTGACAAGAGACGCAAGAAGGTTAAAATGTACAATGAAGGTGATCTAGTAGTCATCTTGAAGCAAACTCCAGCAACTGGGACGAGTCGTAAGCTAGCGCCAAATTACTCAGGTCCAATGGTTATAAAGAAAGTATTGCCAAATGACCGTTATATTGTCAAAGATATGGCAGGGTCGCATCGTACGTTAAGGTCCTCTAAATACGAGAAGACGATTGCAGTAGACAGCATCAGAGCTTGGTGTCCACCTAGAGGAGTTTCTGATGACACTGGAAGTGAAAGCGAGGGAGATGGAGTTGTTCTTTCTTCCGAAGAAGAGGAGACAACCCTAGAATAGGATATGTATCTCGGGACGAGATATTTGCAGGATGGCCGACTGTAAGAATGATTTTATTTTCTATACAATATTATTAAGTTTTATTTTACGAATCACCCGGTTCTTTTTAAACGCACGAAATATTTGTCTTCCAAAATAGCTACAGACTATGTTTACATTAACACCATTAAGATATGGAGATATCGGATTACGAATATGGGAACTAAGGGTAAAATATCGAAACAGGCATAAAATACAGATCATTCTGAATTTGAGTTAGTTACTTTACGGAACAAAATTAAAGTTCGTTCCAATAATAATAATAAAGAAAAAAACTGGTGAATATTAATTTTTGTGAGTGGCTGTTTGCTGAACAGGGTGAGTTTTTCTCACTGAGTAATTATGTTTTATCAATTAGTTTTGTTTTAATTTGTAATCAAGTTATTTTGCAAATTATATTACCCAATTATTATCCATTAACCTTAGTTAATTTGTCAATTCTGACGTAAAGATATTTTGTCAAGTATTGAGAAAACCTTATATCCTAAATTAACGGGGTTATATTAAATAATTAAAACTTATTTGAATTTGACTATTTACTTATATTTTGTTTTCCTCTACGAGGTGTAATCAAAAGTAAAGTGAGTTAGATTTTCTGATCTGGCGTAGTACATTGCGGTCAGTGTTTGCGTTGTTTATTTAGGGATTATTCCCGGAGTCGTCGCACCATGGTTGGTGCGGGCTAGTGGCATTGCGGTCAGTGTTCTAGTAATGGCTTTTTATATATCGATCGATGTTTGGGCATTGCGGTCAGTGCCTACAGAATTGAGAATATAACTTTTTGTCAATTATGGAAAATTTGAAGTTGTGTCAATTATATTTTTTTTATAATCAATATTTTGACATATTTATCATGTATAATTTTCTTGTTAATTAAAAGGATAATAAGTATTTTATTTATGGATATCACCTTTTCATGACTTTCTTTAATATAAAGCTACCTTTGGTAAACTTGATTGCTCATACTTGTTTTTCTTTTATTTCAGGTACGCCATCTCATAAGGGCATTAATTACATCTCATACGTGCATTAAGTATTTTATCTATTTTATTTTACTATTATTTTATTTGCATTTTATTTTTTTTTTTTTTTTCATTTAATACTTATTTCTAAATAATTTTATTTTGTTCTATATTTTATATTTCAATTTAAAGTTATTAAATCGTTTATTGAATTAATTTCTAGTTTTTCCTGACATAGATTAAATAACTAAATATTACCGCCCAAATTTATAATAGATATTTTTAAATTACAAATATCGTCCTATAATTGGTTGACGATTTTTATTAGTAAAGGTTAATATATGAACATATTTTTGGTTTACTTTTATGCGTCATCTTTTGGTCCAGTTATGTATTTGATATTTGTAGTTTATTTGCAGCTTCTTTATGATCTTTGTCTACCGCTATGTTGGCAGTATCATCTGCAAATATAGCTGTTGTGTCTTGTTCTAGTTGTTGTATTTCTCAGGTGTATAGTAGGTACAAAATGGGACCCAGAGCGCTTCCCTACGGTACTTCTGCTTTGATTTTGGTCAATTTAATGTATTTTCATCTTTATTAAAAAATAATAGACAAATATTTACATTTTATTTCTAAAAACGTTACGAAAATTATCTTTGGTTTACTTAATGTTATACCGAAAATTCAAACTAATAAATAATGTCTATGTGGAGTTTCTCTATTGGATTTCATGAAAGTAAAATGTAGCGGCCGAGATTAGAATTAAAAGATATGTAATTACATCGGTGTGTCTGATATATGCAAGCATGTAACAAAATATTAGTAGACACATTTCGATTGCACCTGACTAAACAATCTAACCGGATGCCGGATATTGTCAAAATTCTCGTGACCTCCAGGATAATGAAAGGATATAATGGTATTCTAGCTGTAGTGCTACGGCGAATTATTTATTCATAAAGATTATTATCGGCAATGCTTGGTTAATTTTTGTGACTTATTTAAATTTAAAATGTTTACGAAAGATATGGACTGCAACTGTATATTTTAAAGGAAAGGCTTTAGCCTTCGTTTTTTACTTTATTTTTATTTATATATTTGCAATAAAGTCTCTAGATATTAACTTTCATGTCTGTAGTATGTTCGGTTTTTGATATATGCTATCCTCATGAAAATAGCACCATTCCCCAACACTTTTACCAGGAATTGAAAAAATATGTGTTTATTCAACAATTGGGAAAAATGATTATAAACATTTTTTAGGATAACTTGAAACTTTCCAATGTTTCTTTGTTAGATCTGGATTTTATCACCGTGTTGGAAAATATGAAATGAATGCCGTTAATCCTAGGCCAATTCTTGTGAGTGGTATTGTCATTAAAGATGATCTGACAAAGTCTCATGTTTCCTTGTTAAAACTAGCCGTTTTGAAGTATGGTCGTCAACATGTATGGAGCTCTGATGGCACAATTTTTGCTTCAGTTGACGGAATAAAGAAAAATACGTTTCGAAGACTGCCAATAATTATAATTTATTTTCACTATGAACTTTAACTGTGTACCAAAATGATATTATTGCTGTTCTATTTATCTTTTGTAGGTTGAATTTGAGTTGCTGGTTTTTTTACTCAGACTTTTTGTTTTACTTTTTTGTTATATTTTGTTTTAGAGATTAATTTTGATCGAACAGATCATGTCGGTCTAAATTCATAGCCGTTGCATGTGGTTTCATTTGGGTTTTGTTTTCGGGACTGATTTAATTTAATATATATATATATATACTTTGAAATTTAAGTTTATTTTTCAGTTGTTTTTTATTAAATATATTAAATGCATCTTTATATATAAATTGAAACACATTTGCTGTAATTATTATTCTCTGTTCTGCGACGAGGAGGCGCGTTTATGACAATTTTTGTGTGTAAATATTCGTTGTAATATTTTTTGCCAATTATTTTTTTAAAGGCACTTTTTATTTAAATTCCAATCAATTATAATTTAATGAAGCAACTTTCTTTTGCATTTTATAATGTTAGATCTTTAGGCATTTTTTATTTATTTATTTTGAAAAATAAGTATGATATTATTGGGTTAAGTGAGACATGGCTAACGAATGATATTTCTAGTGATGTTAACATTGATGGCTATATATTCACTAGATCGGACAGATCAAGTAGGGAGGGGGGGGGAGGAGGAGTTGGATTTTATATTAGATCAACATTTCCCTATCAATATTTAACTCAACATGAAAGTGTTGAACAATTGTGGATACAGCTTAAAATAAATAATGTCTCTTATGATTTTGGAGTTCTCTACAAATCTCCAAAAAAATATATTCTTGATGTTTGTGCTAATTTAGAGGAAAATTTATCGACACTAATTCCATCTTGTAAAGAATTAATCTATGGTGGGGACATTAATATTAATTTTCTTAACAGTGATTCCATAAATTTTATAAGGTTTACGAACTTAGTCGAAGTTTATAATCTTAAACAAATTATTAATGAACCCACTAGGATTACCAAAACTATTGCTACCCCTTTAGACATTATAGTTATACCTAGTCATTTTGATCCTCATGAAAGTGGTGTAATTGATGTAGCAAAAACGTATCTGATCATAGATTGATCAACCTAAAGCAATTAAATTTAGAAACTTAAAAAATATTGATCATGTTGCATTAAAAGAAATGTTACAACTGAGTCATCTTTACAATATTTTTATTCTTGATAACGTTGATGATGAAGTGGAATATCTTAATTTGATTTTGCTAAATGTGTTTGACACTTTATCTCCCGTTCGCTCACTTAAGTTAAAAAAGTTCGACCCTCCCTGGTTAACAAATAAAATTAAACTATTAATAAACTTAAAAGATAAGGCCTTTAATAGATGTAAACGTACTAAAAACTCACACCATTGGGAATATTATAAAAATTGAGAAACTTCACAAATATGGCATCAGTAATGAAAAAAAAGATTTTTTAGAATTTTCCTTGAGTGAAACTAAGTGTAATAATAAAACTCTCTGGAAAACAATCAGGGAGCTTAATGTTTGTAGAAAATTAGAAAATTCTTTGATACCACCCAATCTCGCAAATCCAGAGGAAATAAATAATCATTTTTTAAGCAATGAAGAACCTAATTCCTACCTAATTGATTTCTATAATAACAACTTAAAACCAACTTACATTCCATATTTTCTTTCAATCCTGTCAATACGACGGTGGTTTATAAGTATTTGTTGGAAATTAAGTCTGGAGCTTTGGGCGTGGATCGACTTAATATACGTATGCTACTTTTGTGTTGTTCTGAAATTTTACCTGCTTTAACTCATATTATAAACTGCTGTTTCATTGATTGTGTTTTTCCTAATTCCTGAAAATTATCTAATGTGATTCCCTTGCCAAAGAAAAAAATCTGTGTCTGCTTTAACCGATTTGAGGCCAATTTCTATACTACCAGTTTTATCTAAAGTAATTGAAAAAATAATGAAATTTCAGTTAAGCCTACATTTAGATGAGAATCAATTCCTTCCGAAGCGACAATCCGGTTTTCGATCAGGTTACAGTCGCGCCACTTCCTTACTCGATATTACTAATAATATTTTTAGAGATGTAGACACGGGAAATACTGCTGCCCTTGTGTTGCTTGATTACTCCAAAGCGTTCGACACTATTAATCACAAAGTTTTACTTTCGATTTTGCACTTTATTGGATGTTCTAATGACGCTATTAGCCTTTTTAAAAATTACCTTGAAAATCGAAAGCAATTCGTTGTAACTGATTTTGGAAGGTCAAATACGAAAGAAATTTCATGTGGAGTACCACAGGGTTCAATTATTAGCCCCAATATCTTCTCAATATATACATGTAATTTCGAAAACAGTATTATTTATGAAAACCTTACTTTTACGCTAATGATACACAAATTAAATTTTCATTTCATCACAGAGATTCTGTCAAAACTGATGTTATAATCAACCAAGATCTTGAAAGATTAGTTAAAATATCAAAAGATCATCAGTTAACTATTAACCCTATCAAAAGTGTTTGTTATTATTTGGAAAATTTAGGCAACGTTTACAAAATGAAATGAATATAAAATTACAAGAAAAGTTATTACCATTTTCATGTTCAGCTCGAAATTTAGGATTAGTTTTTGACAGTGATTTAATATTTAATTTGCTTATTACTAAATCTTTGCAGAAAGCATATTATAACCTGAAAATGCTTTATCCACAAATAAATATGCTCTATTATCTACACCCTGTATATCTGTATAATAAAAATAGTTTTTAGTTTATTTTTCATTCTGAGAACTTTGCAAAAATTGATAATTATTTATTTTTATTTTTGTTGTTTGAGTTACAAACATATTTTTACAATACATTTACTTTTGTTCAAATTCCTTTTTTATCTATTATTCAGTATTTATTATCAAAACAATGTTGAAGTCCATTTCAATGAATGAATAGATCAGATGCTTATATCTCAAGGCAAAAATGAATGAATCACGATGCAAATGATGTAGATATAATTTGAAAGAATTAATTTCCAGATTGAATCAAGAATTTTCCGCTATAATTTTACGACTTTTTGGTTTAAACACCACTTATATTTTCAAGGATCAATTACAGAAAACTGTTATATTCAATCCCGTTTGGATCCTTTCCACGTAGTAATTTCATCCTCTTATATAATGGACTTAAACATTTTCAAACATTTGCCAAATGAACTGGTTCGAGAAATATGAAATGAAACTTGACCTAAAATCACTTTGAAAATTGCATTATTCAGAAGCGTATTTTACCAGCCAAACTTAGGCAGTCATTATTTTAAACTTAAAATTCTAGTAAATTAGCATTATATTCTCCTATCTCTAGTTTCCACTCTCTTGTTACAATATTTTTTTCTTCCTTTTAATAACTTTAAACTATCAGACTGTAAAGTTGTCGAGACTCTCTTTTTAAAGTTTATTTTAGGTAGGCAATACTTCCATAATATACTGTATATACCTAATTATATTTCAAGTTGAAGTTTAAGCATAAAAGTTTTAACTATAGAATCCAAAAAACTCTAGAAAATCCATTTCGAATGCGTAGAAAGTTTCGAAGTACATTACCTTAAATCACTCGATAGATTTACTGCACTAATAAATACTATAAAGAAAAATTTGAAATAAAGAAGTTTATATTTTCCACTAATGGGTTCTAACGAATGTCATTAGGAATGTAAAATTAAATTTTTAATATTTTCTTTGTTTTTATTTTGTATATATAATTTGTAGTTTTGTTAGTGTCAATGTCGCCTAAGAAGTAATCTGTTAAAAATATGAGGTCTAATAATTCGCTACGTTTTTCACTTTTTGTGTTTTTTTTACATTTTTTCTATGCTCACCCCTGTAATTATTAAAAATATGATGTGTACAATACATGATTTTCCTGTAAAGGTATCAAATATATTGATAATCAAAAATTATCTAGAATGTATTAAAGATAAAAATTATTTAAAAATTTTTTTTCGTATCTTCACTGCCAACTAATATACTAAAAATTTGTATTTTTGCACTTCTTCTAAAATTTCTCCATTATACGGTTCATTTTTCAGAAATTATACAGAACGACATCATAAACAACTCTTATTGAAAGGATTTTTTCTATAATCAAAAATAACATACAGGGTTGGCCAAACCTCTGTCGTAGTTCTATAACTCCTATTATGCAAATCTTAACGATTTATTCGAACTATACCTGTCAATGGTGGTCAAAACCAAATATCCCAAAATTATTTTCTTGTGTACAGGGTGGCCCAATAGTAAATTAGGCAAATCACTTATTTTTTTTTAAATGGAATGACCCAACTTTTTTTCCAATTTTAGGTACTCTATGGTCACTAGTGCATACCCACAAAATATTGTTTCTAACATCCTACCCCTTTCGCAGAAAATGAAGAAGTACCAAAAAATATTACATTTTCAGACGCCTATTAAAATATGCAGTGCTCTCTCGAATTTGACGTTAGAATTTAAAAAACTACAAATGTATAAAGCCAATAGACCAAAGATTTTTTTAGACCAAGTTTTAATTTTTTATTTTGTACAGGGTGGTCACAAATTAATTTCAATTTCCAAAAATTTCTAGGACATTTTTTTCAAATTTTTCAAATAGAACACCCTGTATTACTATTCATCGATGAAACGAGAATTTTATACCCTTCGACTTCCCCATGTACTTTCCTATACCTATCTGTCGTCGTTTAAAAGTAAATTCCAAAAAGACATTGATCTATCAAAAATCCAATTTCTACCAGTGGTTTTATTGAAAGTGAACATTCAATCAAGTAGGCTGGGTCTTAATAAGTGTCAGATTATTTATTAATGAAGTGTCAAGTTATTTTTACTGATCGCGATAATTCTTCTATTAATAATGAATTTTACGAAAAACGAAGAATCCGACAGAAATTGTTTATTGGCAAAAAGAATTTATCATCAACGATATCCCGATAGACGCATCCCTGATCAAAAAAGTTTTGAAAAGTTACATGAAAGATTTACCGAAACAGGAAATGTTGCTTATAAAAAACCAATAATTGACAAACGTGCTACTGATAATGATAACCAATTATCTGTAATTTTGACAGCGATAGAAGATCCTCATGTAAGACAAAAAAAGATTGCCGAAGTAGTAGGTATACGTAGAACATCCGTTAGAAGGATTTTAAAACAGCATCAATATCATCCTTATAAAATACAATTGCACCGATTTTGATAATAGAATGGTGTTTTGTAACTGGGCACAAACTAAACTGCAACAAAATCCATTTTTTTTTATAGAGTGCTGTTTTCTGATGAATCTACATTCCACAAGAACGGATTCGTTAATAGACATAATTTCCATAGCCAAGAAAGATGGAGTGTAAATGTTTGGGGAGGTATAATTGGGGATCATGTTATTGGGCCGTATTTTTTTGAAGGCAACTTAAATGGTCTGATGTATTTAGATTTTTTAGCAAATCATCTTCCTACTTTACTTGAAAACATTTCCCTTGCTGTAAGACTAACAATGTGGTACCAACATGATGGGGCAGCAGCGCATTTTTTACGCGAAGTGGCAGATGAATTAGATGAAAAGTTTCCAAATAGATGGATTGGTAGAAATGGTCCAAAAAAATGGCCAGCTCGATCACCTGACTTAACAAAACCCGATTATTTTTTGTGGGGTTATATTAAAAATCTAGTCTATCTTACGCCACCTACAACACCTGAAAATATGAAAGAAAGGATAGTGCAAGCTTTCCATTCCATTACACCTGATATGCTTAGAAACGTTTCTCGATCATTCGCCCAACGAATAAATGTATGCATTAGAGAAAATGGCAGACATTTTGAGCATCTTTTATAAAATGTAAATTTATGTTTTAGGATAAATTTCAAATAAATTTTATTATCGTAATTTACTTCCTTTTGAATTTATTTTATAACGGCGACAGATAGGTATAGGAAAGTACATAGGGAAGTGGAAGGGTATGAAATTCTCCTTCAGTTGATGAATAGAAATACAGGGTAATACATTTGAAAAATTTTAAAAAATTTCCCTCGAAATTTTTGGAAAGTGAAATTAATTTGTGACCACCCTGTGCAAAATAAAAAATTCAAACTTGGTCCAAAAAAATTTTTGGTCTATTGGCTTTATACAATCGTAGTTTTTTAAATTCCAACATCAAATTCGAGAGAGCACTGCATATTTTAATAGGCGTCTGAAAATGTAATATTTTTTGGTAATTTTTTTTTTCTGCGAAAGGGGTGGGATGTTAGAAATAATATTTTGTGGGTATGTACTAGTGACCATAGAGTACCTAAAATTGTAAAAAAAGTTGGGTCATTCCATTTAAAAAAAATTAAGTGATTTGCCTAATTTACTATTGGGCCTGTACACAAGAAAATAATTTTGGGATATTTGGTATTGGCCACCATTGACAGGTATACATCAAATACATCGTTAAGATTTGCATAGTAGGAGTTATAGAACTACGACAGAGGTTTGGCCAACCCTGTATACCTTAAGATGGAAAAATGCTACCTATAAAGTATCACTAGATCCTCCGATTAACCCAAAATTTAATTAGCTCACCACAGGATGGAAAATTAAGTTTAACATTTGGTGTTTTTCTCTTTATCCGATTTTGAGTTATCGTAGAAACAGACATACACACAGAGACAGACAGACATCATCCCGAAAATGATCAAATCGGATTCAGGGGACCCCAAAACGAAAAAGTCCGTCGAAAATTCGAGGTCGAAAAAAATAATGTTTCCTACGGGCTCTGTTATCTTTCCTTTGAGCCTAGTAAAGTAAAACATAGTTTATTTACATAAAAAAAAACTTAAAATTTTTCAAAGCATTCTCCTCCTCCCCAGTAAATGATTTTTACGTTTTCTTCAATCTTCTGGCCGTAGTATGTTTATTTAAAGGCATCAACTGCTTCTTCGGCCGATGTCAAACGAAAATCGCTTAATTTATTCTTTAACCATGGAAACAAGAAGTCATTAGGTGCGAGGTCGATAAATAACCCATTCTTTTTATGATTTGGGCAATGTAATACTCATTTGTTGAGCAGCGGTGTGAGCCCGAGCGTTATTTTGATGCAAGATGATCCTTCTTCTTCGTTATTCACGAACCTTTTGGAGAACCTGAGGACAACAAACTGTAGTATAAGTATACTATTCTGAATTAACAGTACGTCTATTCTCCGGTGTACAGTGGAAAAATGCTTAATGATTCAAAAAAAAGTGGCGACTATCTTTTTTTGTTTCGGGCTTTTTTAACGAACAACTTTTATTGAAGTCGACTCATTCTCAAATACCCAAACTGCTGATCTACTGTCAAAACGATCTAGTGTAGATCTGTGCCTTCTCACACCGTGTTGTTTTTGAGCTAAAGTAAAGTTGTGGGGAATCCACCGAAAACAAAGCTTACGACTTTCAAATGTTTATGTAAAATAGTGTTAATTGCTTTCACATCAATCTTTAATCTGCACTCCTGAGAGTGTATTGAGGGCTGTTTTCTGGTTTTACTTTTGGCCACCAAACAACCGCTCCATAAGTTATTATGGGTCTTGTTACTGCCGAATATAACTAGTTTATTTTCTGTTTTAATCCTCATGTTTTCCACATTGCTCATCTCCCTACAATAAGAGACATTTCACATTTGTTGGTCACTTTTTGTAAGTGTTGATTCAAAGTAAGTTTGCTATCCTAGGGTTAGACCCAGATATTTTACTTGATTTGTTCTTTTCTAGCCTTTTTTTCAAATAGAGTTGGAGTTTTTAAGACCTCCAACCTTGTTTTCCGAGTAAAGGTTATAAGTTGTGCCTTGTCAGGATTTACCAAGAAGTTTTTCATAACGCATCCCATTTCTGTCAGCCTTAGAGCCCTTTGCACGAGTTCGAAGACTGTGGTTGAATAAGGATGACTGTATCATCGGCGTATCCTTGGACCGATATAAAATTATTTGTTTTTATAAACAAAAGTAAAACAATAATTCCTGTTCCTGTTCCAAAAAGTAGGCAACACATTATACATTAGGCAGTATTTATTTTAATGTATCTTATTTGGAAAATAATGGCTTATCATTTATGGCAATTTTTAGACGACAAAAGGACAATGGAAAGAATTGTATGGAATTTACCCCACCCCCAATAAGGATAAGCTGTATACTCAATTACTTGTCCGTTCCAAGTTATATCATCCTAAATATAACCCGACAGGTTTTTTTGTCTTTTATGCGTTTTTTGGGGATTTTCAGTTTTTTCTTTAGATTTGATATATAGTTTCTGCTCTATCATAAGTTTTACAAAAATTATGACTTTTATTGCAAAAATAATAAAATAAAATATGCTTACTTTATTTTGTAAGCATACAGGGGAAGAAGAGGAAACACTTTTCAAAGAAGAACTTGTCAAAAAATTCTCAACAAAGAAATGGTGGAAGCTAATATCAATAAAAAAATAAAAAAACAAAATACCAGACGAATTTTGTACTTATATGTTATCTTTGTTCTCATGTCCAGCTTCATCTGCATCTATTGAGCGGATTTTTTCTTCATATTGATTAATATGGTCTAAGCTTCGCAACATATTGTAATGAGTCAATTTTCCTCAATCAATTTATTTTCATTTTTCATTTTTAATAAATATTTAACGCGTTTGAACTGTCGATCCTCAATTAATTTACAGATGCGCGAACGCCACTCGAAATCTCGCTACGCGGTGAGTCTGAGCGTAGGTGGGATTTCTATTGGGAGAGGGACAGTTGTTTGAACGAGACCCGAGATGCTATTAAAATTATCAGTTCGATATAATTTTTGGTTGCCAGCAGTCTAGTTTAATAAGCCGCACTAGAAATAAAATCACGCCGATATTTTTTCCTTTTTCGTATATTTATTAGGAATAGGAACATTATTTTCAGATAGTGTTTAGTTAAAAGATTTAATTTGATTTCATTAATAAATAATAGAATTTGTTTCTTGGCAAATGATACCGTTTATTTTTTTTATAGATAGTGTTTAGTTAAAAGATTTAATTTGATTTAAATAATAAATATTAGAATTTGTTTCTTGGTAAAAATATTACCGTTTTTTTTTAAAGATAATGTTTAGATAAAAGATTTAATTTGATTTCATTAATAAACATTTGAATTTATTTCTTGACAAATATCATACCGTTTCTTTAAAAAGGGATAGAATTTGAATTAAATAATAAATGATAGGATTTAATTCTGTAATATTGTAAAACCGGGGATTTTACTTTTGATCGTTAGTCTGTATTAAGAAATTATTTTTTTTTCTTTTGATTGGTTAGATCGGGAATTAAATTTGATTTTATTGATAAATACTTTTGTTTAGTAAGTACCGCGTTGTAATTAAGTTGGGAATATTTGTAAACGGAGTTTTCGAGGAGACGTTTTCCCTCTTTTAATAGTTTGTTTATTCTTTTACCGTATATTTGAATAATCTTAAATAGCATCCTGTCCTTGTCTGAACGGGATCGTGATGACGATCAGTTCACCCTTGGAGTAGGTGCTATCCGCGTTATAATTTTTTTTTTTTTTAGTTAATCTGTAAACCGCAAATTTTAAATAATTTTAAATAGTATCCTGTTTGAACGGGCTCGTGATGACGATCAGTTCACTCTTGGAGTAGGTACTATCCGCGTTAGTAATTTTCTTCCCTCCGATAATAATTTGTTTTTCTCTTTTACCGTCAATTTAAATAACTTTAAATAGTATCCTGTCCCTGTCTGAACGGGCTCGTGATGACGATCAGGTGCTATTCGCGTTAGTTTTCTTTCCCCTTTATATTCTTCATTTTTTCCGTGCAAACTGCAAGTTGTAGAAATCAAAAATAGCTTCATTACCCTGTCTGAGCGGGCTCGTGATGACGATCAGCTCATTCTGGGATAATGGGCTAACCCGGGTATAAATTTATTTTTATTTTCTTTCCGTGTATTTACTTTCCGTGTATTTACTATAAGTAATTCTTTCGCGTCCCTGTCTCCTCGCACTCTCTTCGACCGTTTAGCTAATTTTTCTTCACCTAAATAGCAAAATACCTACATTTTAGTTTAATTCCCGATACCGCGGTTAAACAGTTATTTACCGAGTAAATAGCCAAGTTAATTTTTTTTTCTCTGCGACCGAAACATACATTTTATTTTAATTTAATTTTGACGTCTGATTGAAACTAGTCGCGAATCAATACCGTCCGTTTTGTTTCTTTTTTTTATTTATTCAGGGTTATATTGACTATCACCACAACTGGGGTGGGCGTTGAAATATTTAATTTCTTTTTTTGTTGTAAATAGTTAATCACAATATATGTGTCAATGTTAACCTGCCGTATTACTGGTTAATAATTCCCTACTTTATTTCCCCCTTATATTTCAGATAGTGATAAATTCTGTACCAGCCCAAGCAACGATTAAAGCCCGTTACTTGTGGCCTACTATTACCTGTGTCTAAGTGATCTTTGACCCCTGGAATTTTTCATCTCCATCTGTAGCCACCCGAGTACTTTCGACGCCGTTTCGAGAGTTTGTGGAGTAAACCATTACCAAAAATCTGGCGCTCGAGAACCGCCCGTAACCAGCGCCATTCGTAAGGAACCGTTTTCTCTGTGGCGAGAAAATTCCTTAGATTAGGTGCCGAAAGAGCTGCAAACTTGGTAAAAATATCATTTAAGAAGCAAGTCTAACGAAAGGGAATGTGATAAAAATACAGATTCTGATTTTCATAATAACTAATATGCTTTGTTTAACAAAAAACTTGTTTTTTTTTATTTCTCTATATAACATATTTAAAATATGTGTTTTGTTAGTTTTGTTTCAGTTTCTCTCGTTTGGATACACCTACTAGTTAATTTATGCTAGTTTTTGTTTTTATTTAGAAATAAGATATATGTATATGACGTTCATTCAACTGAAAATTTGCTATTTTTGAAAAACTCAAACCCACTGGGTTATATAACATGGAGAAATTCTATGCCAACCCTGGTATATCTAATGATGCAGTCGAGGATTTTGTCTGCCAAGTATGTCCCTTACCAAATGGCCTTAAGATGTAAGAAATAATACATTAATCTGAAAAACAATAAACGATAAAGAAAAAAGAGAAAACTCGAAGACCGTGTCACAGAAATATGAGCGACCATTTCCTTATGAAAAAACTACTCCTTTGGCTAATACCGCAACAGGCATTGCATTATATAAGATTAATAGCAGAGAGAAAAATAATTTGTAACACTAACTTTTATTTTGCTGCCTAAGGAGAATATCATTGTTAGACCGGTTTCGTCCTTATTAGGACTCTTCAGGAAGAAATAGATGACCTAGACTCTAGTCTCTAATGGAGTCTGATGGGACATTAACAGCGGTTGGGAGTGTGTAGATATTAAATGAGCAAAAATGTCATCTGCACTTAAGAAGCAAAATCAAAGCTCGCTGTGGTACCTAGTTCTCTAGAACAAGGCAGAATATTAACCAGAAAAGCATTACTAAAGGAAATAAATTCCAATTCTCAAATGTGCTCAAATTAAAAAAAAAACCATAAAGGAAAAAGACTATACTCCTTTAAGTTTTATCTCAAATATTTTAGAAAAATTAGCCTAGGGAAAGCAAAATAAAAAAAATAAGTACTCAATCAAACTGCCACAAATAATATAAATAGTATTTTACCATTAAAATCCATAGAAAGGTATGAAATATTTTAGTTAAATCCTTTTTCCTAAAATGTCCTTACGTATTATTTTGCGGAACTCTCTAATAATTAAAATTTGAATAATTTGAAAATTTGGAAACAAATCTCAAAAATCCCCCACGAATTATTAAGACCTTTCCCTAATCCCAAAGGTAAGCCTGTTGCATTTGGGGATCGAACCCAGATATCCTTGTATGCTAGAGAAGTGCCCCTTCCACTGGACCATCCACGACAGTGACTGTTGAGATTCGTAGACAGAAGTTTGATGTGCTTAATAATTCGTAGAGGGAATTTTAACATTTCCGAATTATCAAATTATTTATTTAAGATATTTCGATTTGGGATCTACGATATATTAAATTCACAATAAAATAAAATTTCTTTATTGTAAAATAAATAAAAATGCTGATTTATTTATTTGTTACTTAATATACTATTAAATTTTTGCCAGAATTTTTGTATACGGTTTGATAATTTCATCTAACACCAACAGCATGGTTTCTAGATCGAACCTTGATGCAAATTAAATTTTTATTGAATACAAAATCATAAAAAGCATTGAAGCATATACAATTATTTTTTAATTCAAAAAGAGTGAGTGCTATCTTGAATTAGACCCACAACTCTCTCTTTCAAACATAAAATGCCTTGGAGCATGATAATACCCTTTCCACTGATACTACTGTCACCTATTATTTTTATTACAGTGGTTAACTTTTCAATTTTAGCTATTTCGTTGTATTATTTCGAGAACTGAAACAAATAACTATTACTAATTTACTTAAATTATTGTAGAAAGTATCGCCATCTCAAACGCTAGACGTTTTAATCTTCTCACCGACAGTTCACGATTTCTCACCACTTTCCGACCACGCCAAATGTCATGTCAAGTCGGTGATTGTCGGTTTGTGCCTTTGCCCGTTATCTATTCCTTAATTATTTCATTAACGTGATTTCGACTCATTTTCCTTAAGTAAATCGTGAGATAAAATTTCACTATAGGGGGAGAGATAATTGGTTTTCGGGTACGTTTAAATCTAAAAGTGGCCAATTAGCGTTTTCTTGTGCCAAGTGTGTCATTAGTCAATGCTTGATCTCACAAACCAAATTCTTCGCAGAAACGCATTAGAGGATTCAAATTATCAATAAAAATGTTCTACAACCGTTAACTAACACATTCATTAATAGGCGATTTTTCTGATTGATACTTTCGTAATTAATAATAATTCCTTAATAAATCAATCAAAGAATTTTATCTATAATTCACAGCTGGTATAGAACTGTATAAACACCCTTGAGTGCCTCTGTGCCTGGATCAACGTTGTATAGTACAAGCCATTTTTAACCAGTCCGATCATGCTCTAATCCCTAAGTCCCTCTCTGCTTTATTTTGGCCTCTTATGGCCTCCACTTTTACGAGTACCAAGAGTATTCGATAGAATAAGTCAAACCCCGAAGCCTATGGTCGTCGTCAGTTGGACTGAATCATTCATTCTAGAAAGTATGGTGCCGTGGCGAAACTACTAGAGACTTCGATTTTGGCGAATGCGCTATTCCAAAAAATGGTGGAATCTGTGAGGGGTTAGAACATTCGAGATGGCTACATTTGTATATAAATAAGATAGTTTTGCCATGTTAAGATTTAAGTTATCAAAGTAAATAAGTATTTAATAATATATACATTTGCGTTGTAAATTAAGTTAATGAATACTTTAGTGAATACAGTGTAAATTAAAGAATAAACTGTTTAAAATAAATAAACGTTAAAGTTACTTTGATCTGGGTTCCGGGGCACAGCGGTGTTGAGGGCAATGAAAAAGCCGACGTGCTTTTTAAAAAGGAACCAAATCTGGTTACAAGCCATATGAATGATCTCAAAATGGACAGCAGAGGTTTTGTAACACTCATGAGCTGAAGAAATGCCACATGACTAACATATAACAAAAAATCATATCGGTCGATCCCTAATCATTGAATACTAAATAATAAACAATAGCTAGGTGGTAACATTTTGTGAATTAATAAAAAATTAAGCAAGTGGTAAATTAATTAGATCGCACTCCATATTGATGTTACGTCAAACAACCGACTAAGGTAATGATTTTATGGCAGTAGAAGATGAAGAAATTTTTTGAAAACACTGATGACAGAAATTGGTCGATAATTCGACATTATTTCCGGGTTTCCTGTTTTTAAAGTGGGAGAAGTAATTAAACTCTGAGCCAGACGACCTATTATAAAATAATTACATCTACCAATTGCATAATTCTCATTACAAACTATTACTTCTCAGCGAGGACTACGTGAAGGTAAAAGCACTTCTTCGTCCGGGATGGGTAATTGGGAATACGGCCAAAGAATTTTATGAGATTAGAAATTAAAATATATACATGGAGTCCCGAAAAGATTGGTCAGAAATGATACCGAATATTCTGGGTTCAAAAAAGGTTGACTGAACCTTACTTACGAGTACCTATGTACAAAAGTGCACACAGAGAAGTTACAGGATGTTTAAATCAATTTTTTAACTTTTAAACGGTTTAATAACAATGTATAAAAATTTATATGGGATACTAGTATACTATGTACAATAAATACGAAGCTGCATTAACTTATTTTTAATGGGTTTTAAGAGGGATCAATATCCCTTTGATTTTTAAAGGAATATTTAACTAAAAACGGAACGCCACTGGAATCACACATCTATTAAAACTATTTGCTCTCTTGGCATTTGTAAAATCTTTATTTGGAAGATAGTGGCATTATTTTAAATGGCAATTTTCAGGATTTTAGCAGCAGAAAGTTTATCAAAAAAAAAGTATTGTTTCCGATAAACCATGGTCCAATTTTGTTTTTTCCTTGATGTACAATAGTTAAAAAAGCCTTTGACCGATTTTAATGAAGTTTTCAGTGTGTTGACAACTTTAAGGGGTGTCTTTGGACATGTTTCAATTGAACCAAAAATTCCAGAGGCGTGCTCATAGGGCACCTTGATTAGTTTTCGGCACAAAAAATAGTAGATTTTTAGGATTTTTCTTAATTTTTTTGAATTAACTAATTAAAAACACAGCATAACGATAAAATTACAACTTTCTTGTCTTTTTATTTTTTTGTTTCGTTTCTTTGTTTTCGAGGAAAAATTGAAGTTCAAATAGTCAGTAAAGAATAAAGAACATTAATAAATAAGAACACATTGCAACGAGACGCTAGTGTAGGTATCTAATGCACTCGCGAGCAATTTTGTGGTAGAGATATACCCGGCTTCGAATCCTTCTCTATAGGATTTGATGGATGCCGAATTGGCAGAAATTTAATTTCCATTGATATGACATCCAGATTATAAAAATTGCCATATGTTACCGTTTCGATGATGGGGGGATGGGGGTTTTCCTCACCTGTAAGTCAAATGGCACCATCCATCATCTTTAAGTCGCCCGGAGCGATATGGCAAATAATAATAGCCGTCCCTTCCCCTACACAATTCGCTCAGTCGGCTTCAGGGGTTGAAATTCACTGGTTAGAGAGAGTATTATTATTATTATTATTAATTTTTTATATCTTTTTCATTAGTTGTAATTTAATATCATTATATGTATATATGTTTCTGATATTAATGAAAATTCAATATTTTATATGTGGTTAAAAAGTGGTTTTAACTGCTCTCAAAATGTTTGTATGACTCGACTAAAAGCGTTGCCGATGCAAGCATTTTTATTTAATTATTCAACCATTCAACCTCCTATTCCCCATGTTTTCTAGAAACAAATGATAAAATAGTCTAACTTATGGCAAATGAGGTAGAACTACTGAATAAAAAATGCTTGCAAATGCAATACTCTTAGTTGTAGAACATTCACGCAAAACTTTATAGGTCCAGGATCAGTTTTTTTTTGTGGAAATTGAGTTGAACCTATGAGATAGTTTACTAAAATATTTAACAAAACTTTATCAATCCCATTGAAACTGTATGTTAGAGTCTGCGATTTCAAACAAAACTTTATCAGTCCCATTGAAACTGCATGTTAAAGTCTGCGATTTCAAACAAAACTTTATCAGTCCCATTGAAACTGCATGTTAGAGTCTGTGAGTTCAAACAAAACTAGATTAGTCCCTACAAAAAAGCTAATTGATATCATAATTACTTGGACCGGAGTTAACCAGTTTTGCATGAATGCTCCACAGTTTAGAGTCATGCAGACATTTTGACAGCAATTAAACCACTATTCAACTTTTGGTTCCGATTTTTCACATATTTCAAGGTTACAATTTTTTTGCATATCAACTTTTTCACCGACACAAAAAATGCTTGCAATATTCATCTTAAATTCAGAATAACCGTGTTGAAGCTATATTCAGAATTTCGTTGAAAAGCGTAAATATCCGGTCACGTGGTGGAAATCCTTACACCGGAAGTAGCAAGAACAGACGACAGAAAATGCTTGCAAAGGGATTTTTTTATTGTTATAGATCTAGATTTTAGAATCATATATTTCATTGCCGACAAAAATCCATCGATAAGCAACTTTATTTTGAATTTGACAGGTCATACGACAGCTCCTATCACCGGGACAGTACATGTTGTTCAACCCCCTTCCCTGTACCTAACTACAAATAGCAAGTAAAAAAGCCGACGTGCCACTTTTTGTAGTCAGATGAGGGACCATAAAGGAAATATCCCGCCTGAACAATTTTTCGAATTTAAGCACGATCTAACTCCTATAAATGACTTGTGAGATAGGTATCTTAAGAGATGGGTTAGATACTGTGATTTAGTACATAATTTAGTAAAATAAAAATGATCATAGATATCTTGTACGAAATGTAAGAAATTTGTATTGAAATTTTTATAATTATTATACTCGTATAAGTGCCTTTTAGGTAACTTCGTTCCACGAACTTTTATAGAAAATGAGAATCGATACTATAGACTTAGGTTACGTGCTTGTTTATTAGTGTTTGAAACGTAGCCTTGTTATAAGTACCACGCCACAAAAACCTCAATGTCGTGCAAGCCATTTTCAACCAGTCGGATTCTGCTTTGTTCCCTTATCCAGTCGATAAGAGAGATTTCAGGCACCTACACAAAATTACTAGAGGGGTCTATCAGACGCGATGGAACTGCGGCGATGACTATTACTGGTCTGGACGCTCTAGAACAGGTCTAGCCCGCCCCATTTGTATATAAATAGATTATTTTGTCGTTAGTTAGTTGAATAGAAGAGATCGATGTGTTAAGATACAATTAAATAATAAACTGTTTTAAATAAATAAATGTTATACTAAGATATGCTAAAATAGACTACTTCTGGTAGGTAGTACTTTTAAAAATAATCACCCTTGGTGTAAATACAATAAACTTTTCTTAACTTACTCTCTTGAATAATTTATATAATTTAGTTATAGTTTGTGAGATATATTCACAAGAAATATTGCAAAGTGATGAAAATTGATTGAAGCAGCAAGCTGTACTCGAATCACTTTATCTGAGTGTTTGTACGTAGTTGCGGCGAACATAAAATTTAATCTCTCTAAGTAGCAGGAAATTATTTCGATGTAACCGAAATCCACTTCCAAAGTTCTTTAGATGCATCGTCTTTATTCCATCCAGATTTAAGTCCGTCTAGGGGATAAACAGAAATATGGATAAAAAAAAATGTAATGCGGGAATATTCTTCATCACAACTTTATTTCCTATTTTTGATTAATAAATTTAATTTAAATCTGTCGCTTAGACAACTAAAAGGATATTACAGCGAAATATAGGTGTTTTCGTTAACTTGTTAAAACATACAACTTCTTGAAATTTGAAATACAGAAATATTGGCCATAGAAAATTGTTCAGGTGGTTAGTAAATAAAGGAAAAAAGTTCTTTGTAGTTACCGGCACTGTTCAGTGCCACAATTATTATGAATCTTGTAAACCCTAAAAAATGGTAATCGATGTAAATCTTTATGGCTTTATCTGTATTTGGACACTCCTTTTAGGTATTACAGTAAATATTTAGTACTTATTGTTTTAAACTATAAAACTCGGACGGGTTTTAGAACTTAAAGGCTTAAGAAAATGATTCCATTAAGTTATTCTATATAGAAACAGAAACGACAAAAAAAAACTATTATAATATTATAATGTCGGAATGTTCAGATCTATTGTTTTTCTTCTTAAGACCTTCCCACAGTTCTTCTGATGTCCATATAGAGATTAAGAGTGAGATTTTTTTATTGTTTATCACGGAATGGTTTTATTAAATACTCTGAAAGCTGACGACCTTTTCCTTCACTTTCAAGAAATTTGCTATTATCTTAAGAATTGAAAATTGTAATAGGAATGCATGGCGAATAAAGTTTCCAAATTTTAAATATTTTTCGAGTTACCTAGATCAATTTCATATTCTATATATAAATAGGCAAAGATAGAATAGTACAGTACCATTTTCTCTTCTGTTTGTAGACCTATTTTTTTGTTAGTTTTGTTTACCAGCTAATATATAATAAAAAAAAGTTGGAAATAGTATATTTTTTATTTACAACCATATATGTAATGTTGTCATTACTAACGTCATTGAAGGTTGGGAAGTGTCACATTACACACCTCTACTTCCCGCCCTCATTTCATCTATTCTAGATGAATATTTTTTATATTAAAAAAAAAAAAATAACACAGTGTTTGACAAATTTTATAATACCTATTTAATGACAAACAATAAAAAACAACAATGATCTAAAATATGACAAACTACTTATTGATATTTATTATTCGCGAATTTAATATCCGGCTTTATCTGACATTTATTTATATTGGTGATAGTTGTTTACCCCGTAATCACAGTAACAATATATTTACCTACTTGATTATTCTGAGAAAACCGCGCGCTTGGTAATTTGTCGTTAAATGTAATATTTTAGGTATGTTCAGAACAAAACTGAGATTTATTAATTTTGATCGAAATATGATGGTTGTAAATAAAATAGTATACAAACCTCGGTAGGAAGTTTCATTCCTGTCTCGAGATCATAGCTAATCTCGACGCTTCGCGTCTCGGTGATTTAACTAATCTCACGACAGAAATGAAACTCTTCCCACCTCGGTGTGTAATATACTATTCCAACCTTCGATATATGGAATCCATTGATTCACATTTATTATGAATTATGATTGACTAATAAAATTAGCATATAACACCCTTTAATTAGCAAAACATTAGCAAAACGTATTGGAAAGTGTTCAATAGCCGACACTGTATACATCAAGTAACTTTTTGTTATCTTCTATAATAACGGAGATATCATCCGCTACCACTCTAAAAACTATATAACCAAATAACAAAAAGAGAATTTACTTTATTGACCTTTAAATTATATTAATTTATTATACACCGATCTTATGCTCTTGCTTTTGTCAAACATTTTTTTATTGTGTAATGAATCATAACTGTGATGTAGATGGATGTTGCTAACTTTATTAAATTACCATAGTGGCAACTTAACGCGTAATGGTCTTTAACGTTTACAGAATATATTTTTATTCACTAACATACATAGTATAGACAGTTTACAATAAAAACCTTCATCCAATTTGCAACTTGTAACATGTACCAATGATCAATTCCGGTTCTGTTTATTTTCAAGTGCTTAGATAGAATCCCGAAGAATTAAATAACTTACCGAAATAAATGTAAGTTTCCTTTATCGGCGCCAAACTTCGCACTTTTATTATAAACACAGCTTTTTACAACACACCTTGGCACTAAAATACCAAATTAATTCTCGTTGACACAATAGATTTGAATTAAATTTAGCCAAACAACACTGTGACATGTCACGTACTCATTGGTTGGTGTGAATAGTTTTGAAGTGGGATCATGCGCAATCTCTTATATTCTATCTACGGTTTGTATAGTCTAAGATTTGATCACACCTTATCAGTTCTTCATTATTAATGGTATCGATATGTTGACTTTTCTGCTAAAACTTATAGCTTTATTTGTTTTCAAGTTGAGAAAATGTATTGCGTGTACACCAATTATATAAATGCTTTAATTATTCTTGAAGTAATAAACAATCATATAAATCAAAAATACTTTTAAATCGTCTGCAAATATCAATTTGGAACGAGCGATATAGTCATTGTCAATTGATAAAATATAAGAATAGTAGAGAACTCGTATTGGACGCTTGAGAAACTCCTGAGGTAGCATAAAATATATTTGAAGAAAATTCATTGTAAGAAACATATTGTTGTCGACGAGATAAATATGAGAGGAAAAATGTTTTTATCGATGATTAAAATCCAAACTGACCTAAATTGTTCACGACGACTTTTGAGTCGATTTTATCAAAAGCCTTTTCGAAATCTGTTAAAATTACATCTACTACAATTATTAAAATCTCATGTAAAAACTAACTGGAAAAAAGTTTGATGAAGTAGAAACAGTGAAACGATTTTCCATTTTCCAAAATCATAATAAACATAATAAATAAATTTTATTATAAATGCGAATTTCTAAATTTTAGCAAAATAATTTAAGTCGAAATAGGGCGATAGTAGTTAAATAGAGATAGATCTCCTGACTTGAGAATGGGACATATGCGTTAGGTACAGCATATACTTGAGAAGAGAGTGACGTATTTAAAACTGTTGACAAAAAAGAGTTTTACCAATGTGGAAAATCTAAAAACTAGGAAGATTGATAATTAAAAAAAAGAAAAGATGACAGAATAAAAGAATGGAAAATATTATAAAATTATTGGCAAGTCTCATAACGAAAATTAAGAAAAAAGTAACAATCAGAATTAGCCAGGACTTATTGCCTTTCTAATTATGGAAATGGAACCGCTTTCATTATCTTCAAAAATAAAGAAACCACTATCTCGCCCTTCAATTATTTTTGTGACTCATACCCTTTGTGAAATCGTCCATTCAATTAAAATAAAGTTTTATAACTTTGTAGAAATTGCTCATTCTCTGTCTACCATAATATATTGATCGATTCGAATTTGAGGATAAAATAATTGAACAAAATTGCCGATTCTAAGTATTCCAAGGGAGCCATACCAATTTCAAGCACGCGCCTAGAAGAAATTTACGAGGGGCAGACTGCAAATACCTGTAACGTCTGAGAGACTACGAATTATTTTCAAACTCGAAACTCAATTTTCTTAAGTTCAATAAACCAAACAGAAATCGCTGAATAACATTTAAAAAATAAATAAAGCACCTGGATTAGATGGTATGAAAGCAGAAACATTAATAGTTATTTATGCGTAAAACAGACGTTCATGGATCGCAACGTCTAGTAAGAGCCCGAGCCGCCAGGCGAGGGCTATTAACACGTAAGGTCTATAAATGCTGTTTCTGCCAGAAATACATACATAATTTTATGCACGACCATTTTAATGACAATTTACTAACAAATATATAAAATTTTATGTACGACTGTTTTAGTGATCGTTTATTAATAAATAGCTATTGTTTTACTAACTAAATGTGAATTTTTAAAAGAAATAAAAAAAAATTCTATAACTATTTAACATTATAAGTATTATACATCCACTTTCCATTGATTAATGTAAGGGGTTACTATGAGTAAGTTTTTTTCATTACGCAATTATTTCTTTCATTATTCAATTATTATTGTCAACCACTACTTAATTATTTTTAACAAAATTCGACCACAACTACAACCTACACAAAAAATCAATTGACTAGTAGAAATATAACTACTACTGTTAATTTTCAAAACTGTTCTAATTTCACAATTAATTTTGGAATAAATAAATGAAATAAAATATTGCATAACTCTTTTCTATTATTTAATTTAATAATCATAGAAAAAGTATAGTATTCTACTCGCGGGTAATGGCTATTAATCAGTCGAATGATTACACTACTCGCCTGCAACTCGTAGTGCAAACTTCACACTATTCATAATATAGGTATCATAAACAAATTTCTAGAAGTAGAATACTTTCTGTTTTAAAAGAATTTTTTTAACATCATTTCTTAGGTTAAACCAATTTCTTGATAAATGAATTATCAGCTTCTCAATTTGAGTTTCGAGAAAATAAATCTTCCAGTGACACCATTTCCTCATTAATAAAAGACTGTGTAGACACTCTACACTAGATTAAGGAATTCCATCCATAGGTATTTTTATAGAAGGCCTTTCATAGAGTTGGTCATACTTTAGAAGCACTTGAGTTATTTAAAAATTACTTAACTAGAAGAAAACAAGGTAAAAATACAGAATAGAATAGGTGACGAAAAATAAACTACATGTGGTGATATTGTTTCTGCAGAAGTTGCAGATGAAATCACTATATAGGCGGAAATTTCATATTTTTTATTTTGAAACATTTTAAATGAAACCAACGCGGAATTTATCGCACCCTACGTTTTTCAAATCTTGTTCTTCTTCGGTGTCGCTTTCAAAAATATCTTCACAGGAAGCACAACAAATTCTGTTAGCTTCAACTTCCATTGGTATATCTATTTTTTCGTTAAGAAAAATAAAATAACTAATGTGAAGACGATAACTAGCAAGCCGGAAGCTAAAAAAAAATTGCAACTTTTAAAAAGGATACTTTGTATAGTGAACGCATATTTATTTGGAACTATTCCATGGTGAGTACAGTTGGGAGAAAATTGGCACGTGTCACAGGATAATTCTCTAAGGTAAATCGTTTCTTCATCTAAATGTGTCCAGATAATCTGGTGCAGCTTCATAGTTCCTGGGACTGGTTTTAAAGTTTTAGGCAAAGTCTTTTCAATTTTGACAATATCTGCTTCTTCAATTTGAAATAACTTTACTTTAATATCTGACACGACCTTAACAAACGAAGCAACATCAGTAGTGTCTGTCCTGCCAGCTAGTTTAGCATCACAACTTCTTTGGATGCACCAAAATGAACTGACTGCACTTCCTGGCTGTATTTGCATATACAGTTGTCACTAAAATCGATAAGGATAGCAATTTCGTTTGGTTTAAGCTTAGATTTTCTTTGTTTGAAACTATTTTGCTGATGCATAATGTTATGGGAATGCTTACAGAACTCTGGTAACAATGTATTTATTTCTGCAACTATTGAAATGGCTGACGTTTCAATTTTTATTTTGCTGGTTATTTTGTCTTTTATAATTTGTATATTTTTTCCAATACGGTCTTCTGTTTTCGTAACTCCTTTGTAATAAAATGTGTTGAAATTATCGGAATGATACAACAAAGTATTTGACAACTTAATGACACAATTTGAACATTTACCATACATGCAGATTTTATTAATTTTGCAGCAGATGGCTTTTAATAACTCCGAAACTGATTTTAATTGTACAACTTTTAAATAAACTAATTTTTCAAATAAGATTTTAAATTTGATACACAGTTAGTTTTTGAGGTACGATCCAAAACGGTTTCATACGGGCAAAAGAACTGTAAGATAGCTTGGCAGAAGTAGTATCAGTAAATTTCTTATGAAGCTCTTTGATGTTTCCTATTAAGTACCTTTTTTGCTTCTTAGTCTGATTTCGGGTAATGCAGTCTCTGTTTCCTAGCGCTAACATTGAATTCTCATCATCTTCGAAAAACTTAGTGACCAGCTTTCTAAACGCATGGACGTTTTCCTTAATTTTTCTTCTGTCCATTCCGCTTCTTTGCATATGAGGACTCGCTATTCCTAATTTTCCGAATTCTGTAATAAATTTGTACTTTTTTATAAATTTTCCTTTCACACATCTCGAAAACGTCTGTTTTTCACCCTCAGTTTGAATAGTCTTAGCATTATCTCTTATTTGTTTAGTTAATGTTGCCCCAAATAACAATTTTTTTCTAACTTCCAGGATCTCCTCGTTTAATTAAGTCGTCGACTTCTTTTCTAGGAGTGGGACTGGTCTAGCGTTAACAGCTCGGTAATACTTTTCATTCCATTTTTCTCTGTTCTTTCTATATCTTTTTTTTCAAAAGCAATACTTCTTGCCGCTTTCTTTCAGTGTTTTGCTTTTGTCTTCGCCTTCCTGAATGCTGCCTTCTTGAACTAATTTATACAATTCTGCGATTAACGCTCTTTTCTAACGGCAAGGGAGAAGATGGTGGAGTATTGTCATTGATAAATTTCTCTGTTCTCACTCATTTTTTTTTTTTTTATAATATCTATTTGATGCTTCCATCCATTTTTCCTCTGCTTGTTTTTTTCACGTTGTCCCATATCACCTATATTTTTTAGCTGCTCTTTTTCTTTTCTCTTTCGATTTCGTTCACGTTCAAATTAGCCTTTTCCGACCTTTCCGGATCAGCAGCAACGCGTTATCTGTATTTCCTCTTTTTCTCTCTCCATTTCTCTCTTTGTGCATCAATCGCAGCTTGCGTCACGTTTCTATGTCCTTTTTCTTGGCGTTCTTTTGTTTCTTTTCTTCGTCCTTCATGTTGTTAGTGCTGTCATTTGTATTTTTAGGATTTGTTGAGGTTTTCATTGACTTTAGGTATCACACATTCTTTTTTATTTTTGTTTTGCTTAAGCCTTTTTTTAATAGCACTCCTAGATGGTCCATCATGCTGACCAGACGACTTTTTAAGTTCAATGGCTCTTTCCTTTCTTTTTTGTTTTAACTTCTTTGTTTCCTTCATTTTTAGTCGATTATCATGTGTTTCTTCTTTCATTCTTTTAAGCTTTGGTAAGACGTTTAATTTCCATTTATCATAAACGTTGTCTTCATTCATGTTAACTCTGGAATTAAAATGGAACTGTTTTTTTTTGGGACGACTTATTACCGTAGATATATTTCTCATGACCGTCTTTTTGTATATCAAACCCGTCTACCCTTTATCAGGACCGTCCACCCCTAAAAAGTAGACGGTAATGATATAAACGGTAAGGAGAACTCGCTAGATAAATATTTTGCTATTTGGCAAAGGCGTATCCTCCCGTTTTAAAAGATGTTTGAGGTTATGTCACTGAATTTCGGCTTAATTTTTATTTTAAATTATTACACATCAGAAATAGACCCTATGGACCGTATTGAATACCATGATGACAGAAATACTTAAATGCTACATTTTTAAATAAAAGAATGAAGTACTCATCTGTTTCTATTCACAAGTTTATTGCACAACACATAAACAAACTACTACACACGCCATGATGGAGGGAACTGGTGATTCAGCCGCCTAACGGCAAAATAGGCTACTAAATTTGCGGGGTACGGTCAGGAGAATTGAATATCGGGACTAAGGTTCTTCTTTTACTGGACTGGTTTATAATAATTGTTTTACTGTTTGACACTTAACAATTAATAGGTGAATATGTTGTAAAAATGGACAAACAGAAAGTATTTCATTTAGACCATGAAAATATAATTAAAAGTGTTCCGATCTAATAAGATTTTTCTATCGGGACCTAAGACGGCCATGAAGAAAAGGTAAGATAAATATAGATATTTCAAATTCTAGATAGTATTTTGCAAATGTAACATTAGTTTTTTTTTTTAGAAACAAAGTAATACAAACGATCTTGTAAAAAAACGCAGTCTTTTTGTCATTAAATGAACATAAAAAGTCCCAGGGACAAAGATGTTAAAAATATTTGAGAATTACCCATATATCCGGGAAAAAAGTCACTTTTTTCCCGGGAAAAGGAGAAAAAAGTAATTTCATAAAAAATGACATTTTGTTACCTGACAAGAGAGATAAAATGTCAAACTTTTTTCCTCTCACAGAAAAAAAAACTTTTTATCCAGCCCAAAAGTTTTTAATTACTCACTATCAAATAGAAGTGTTTTAGGTACGCCTTAATTAAAATAACAACTAATTATTTTTCCAGTTTGTATTTAATTTGTCTGAGAATATGATTTCTGTGTCACGTGACGCTGCTTTCGACCAATCGAGTTGACTAATTTTTATTGTTAATAAGTGACAATACTATAATGTTGCATTATCGCTGTGTTGCACGTGACTGCGAAACAAACTTCTTTCAAAACAAACCTTTATCTGTCAGTTGTCATATGATTGTCATTATACTCATTATAAAATAATTACGATTGTACGCTTAAATATCGATAATTTTTTTGAAATCCTAACTCGTGACAGTCCCAATCTTTGGAAAATACAACTCGTGCGACGCATTCGTTACATTTTCGTCGTTGGGCCTGATTTTCGTGTTCGAAAAATTGTCGATTATAATCGTACCAATGATATTATTCCTATGCCATTTCCTTTTACGACACATACAATTTGTTGAAATTCATGCATAACATCCGAAAAATCAAATTCTTATTAGTGTTTATTTCCAGCTTTTGTTGGTTGGGTACACCAACATCTAAAATCAAGTCTAATATAGTATAGGTATGTTGTAACGACTGTTACGACCGTTTTTCTCATCTCGCCGAGTCAAGGCAAGGTAGTAATTATAAAAAAGCCGGCTGGAGAGTCCTTGTGAAGGTTTATCGTTTCCTTTGTTATTTTTTTTCGTAATAACATGTAAGGCGTACTACTGCTCGAAGTATCCGGCTATTGTCTCCCCTTTTTGGACCGTGGTCAACCATCGGCGTCCAAATGAGCCACTGGGAGAAAAAGGGAGTGTTTTCCCCACATAAACGGCAATTTTCTAACTCAATTTTATTGTAATATAGTTTATAGAACTTTGGACTCATTATACAACAAATGTTTTCCGGATATTGACCAACCTGTGTTAAGATTATTATGTTCTGCTATGTCTGAATTCTTCCCAGCCTCATTACACCAATTTTGATTTTTCTTGGCATTTTTTAGCGCTCCAAAGGTTACTTGGCTCTCTAGAAATCTATTACAATATCAAACGTTACAGCGCAAGTCTAGCTGTATATTTGAGTTTTCCTTTTCTCTTCATTGTTGTATTAATAATTAAAAGGGCATTATTGTTATTGTCATATACTTAGTTATCTTTAAACGTTTATAAAATATTTACAAAAATGTGTCATCAGGACTTCACTTTTAACACTCTGTATCTCAAAAACTAAACGTTTTTGGCCCTATATCTGTATGAACTTTTACTCCTATTTTAGAATGTAGATTACGGTGTTAAAATATGACCGTCTAATTTCGGGACATCCTGTATATTGAGACTGTATAGGTTAAGGGTCATATTGTGAATCTGGTGTTCAAGAACGAAATTATTAACTATTCATTAACAAAAAATAACTAAACTAACAATTATACTACCAGTTTCTTGTACATAGTCTTCAAGAATACCCGTATCTCACGTGATCTGGTAAAACAGGAAATTGAATTTTTTTAATGACCTATGAAACTTAATTATCATTTCTGTCAATTACGTGAGTGGCATTGTTTTTGAGGTTACCGCTGAACTTTTTAATTTTACTAACTGCACTGATAACATTATTTACTTGACGAATCTCTTTAATTAATTTGAGGTTAATCCATTATAATTAACTACTAGTTAAAAATCGAACAAACATACATATTTA
The DNA here is from genome assembly GCA_927349885.1 of Psylliodes chrysocephalus. NCBI lineage: Eukaryota > Metazoa > Arthropoda > Insecta > Coleoptera > Chrysomelidae > Psylliodes > Psylliodes chrysocephalus. The sequence continues at coordinate 41,126,029 of OV651813.1, forward strand.
AAATTAAAAAAAAATATCATAGCCATGTATCACAAAATAATACAAGCGACCGTTTCCCTCCGGAAAACCACTACACCTTTGGCTAATATCACAACGGGCACTGAATTATATTCAATCAAAAAGAAAATTATTTTCAACACTCTTAACTTTGAATTAACTTATATAAAGGAGAACATCATTATTGGACCGGTTTCGTCCTTATTATGACTCCTCAGCAAGAAATAGATTCCTATCTCTAATGGAACCTAATAGAATTATCTTGTATACCTGAATGATGGTTGAACGAGATTATACTTAGTAAGCAAAATAAAAGACAGACGGGCAATGTTTTTGCCTTTTATTCCATTCTTACAAAATGTTATTTAGCATTCGTAACAGTGACTAAAAAAATGTGTTATGTCAAGAAATTTGGCGTTCATACTTGAAAATATTTTCTCATTTGATTGGTTTTATCAAAAAAATATGAAACACTGTTGAAGAAGTCATATTTCGAATAGTGATGACATCATAAAAAAATGCGCGTCTACAAAATATACATGTCCGAAAATATTTTTGTTACTTGTCCAATAAAGCCAGAAATCTGCTGTTCCGCCAATTATGCCGAACGCTGTATAACTCCAAGTATATTTACAAAAAAAAAAAACATTAAATATTTTGAAGTATTTTAGTCAAATATTAATAAATATTGGATAAATATATCAGTTATTGATGATAATACGGCTATTGTTGAATACTCTGTATATAAATGTACCTATATGTTACTATAAGTTCATGAACCTTTATTTGTTTCAACTAACACAAATAACTATAATATAATTTCAATTTAGATTTTACTTTCCTAAAAGAATTGTGTAAATAAAATTCTTCTCTGACATTGGTTTCTACTACAAATTTCCTTTCATGTAAAAAACTTCAATAACGAATAATGCGCAATTCAAGTTAACTATTTGTTAATAGATAACAATTGTTTTTATTCATGATCACGGACGATAGACATTTAAAAAATGCGTATGTGTCGATTCATTATTCCGAATAACAAAAAATGCATACATATTTTATATCGCAAATACAACGGAAGTGACTACCATCTGTAGCAGCACTTGTTCTTGTTTTAAAACAGGATGTTAACTGCAGATTTAAAAGATTACGGTTAACACAGTAGTCGTATAATCGATTGGTGAAGCGACAAGTCGTCTGTCATGCCGCATAAGATCAAGAAAATAAAAATAAAGAAAAAAATCCTTAAATTAAATGTACTCAGTGCACCATTAAAAACAGCCCACCCGTCATTTTGGACTTTAATCAATTTTAAGGAGGTCCTTTCGCCACACCTCTCGCCTCAAATGTTAAAAAAAAAAGTTATTAGATTATGACTAAAATTAATTTTTTTCTAATAGTTGAAGTCCTTATTTATCTAATACTGAACTTTTAACTATACCTTACCTTGCAAATTTTTGAGAATTTTTTTTTTTTAAATGTGAGTATTTGTACAGTGCCTCACGAGAAAGTAAGTCCTCAACAACAATTCTCGAATTATACTATTATTTATTGATTAGATGGAGTAGAAAAAAACTAAAAATAAGGTTTTTGAAATATTTAGATTTTGTTTTATACAATAAAATATATATTATAGTAAACCGTGGAACTTATTGAGAAATTAATATTAAAAAATCACAAAAAAATTTCAAGTAACCTAGTTGAAAATTTTTTGTGATTTTTTAATAATAATTTCTCAATAAATTCCACGGTAACCTATATATTTTATTGTAAAAAACAAAACCTAAATATTTCAAAAACCTTTTTTTCTACTCCATCTAATCAATAAATAATAGTAAAATTAATTATAATTCGAAAATTGTTGTTGAAGTCTTACTTTCTCATAAGACACACAAACACACACATTTTTAAAAAAAAAAATTCTCAAAAATTTGCACGGTAAAAGTTCACTATTAGATAAATAAGGACATCTACTATTAGAAAAAAATTAATTTTAGTCATAATCTAATATTTTTTATTTAACATTGGTGGCGAAAGGACCTCCTTAAGTAATCCCTTGTGTTCTTGCGAGTATTAAAAAACAGCACTAATGATGTTGAAAAGTTATTGAACTGAATTTTTGAAGAAAAATAATGGCAAAGATAAACTGCAATAAAGAAAGAAATGAGACAATGGTACAAGAAGACGATAGTTAGGTGCAAAATAGAAGAAAACAACTAATCGGGTAAGGACATCTAATTAGAACGAACAGAAATAATATATGCCAAAAAAATTTCGGGGAAAAAAAAAAACGAAATGAAGATCTGGTGGTAGGATTATAGAAATTGCGAAGAAGAAAGGCAAAATTTTAAAAAATAATCAAGGAACCGACAGAATAATGAGGTGTAATTTTTCAACGCTCACCAGATTGCGATACAGAGAGATGAGGTCCATCTGACAAGCTGTCAAAAAGCTCTATAATCAACGACGAACAACTACTAGACTAATTTCGTTTACAAGCAAGCATTCACAGTGTTTCCATGTAGTTGTCAAATTATTATGGGAGAGTCTTGTTACAAGGATTGTTTATGGTTATAATTCGGAGTTGACTTAACATAATGCTCTAAAATCCACAAAAGGTTTTAATGAAGTATATTTACATTATTTTTCGGGTTGCAACTATTATTGTAGCTAAATGTGATTTACAGAAAAGTATACCATTTATTTACAGTGTGGCAGAGGTGTAAAGCAGGAATCATAGTAGTACGACATGTTCATTCATTAAAACGCGTGCTCGCACGTCAGATAAACAACCTCTCACAAACCATCCCCACTCAATCTAACATACGTCTCGCTCTTTCTAATGCGGCATCAGATGCGACAGCTCTGTTTGCCTAATATAAAACAATCTGAATACTTGCAATAAATAAAAAGCTGTTATTGCTTGTTTAATTTATATATCTACATGTTATTGCAAAAAAGCATACAGCAAAAACATCAATAAATTTGACATACATTTTTACTGTTTTTAGTTTCTTAATATTGTTTGCAAGTCACAACAAATAGCTTAAAGGTGTGTAATTGGTAACTAAACAATTAATATGCATGATGCATCATGTTAACGACTTACTTTAGGAATATATTTATAAGAGTTCAAAAACTATTATAATTTAGGCAAACAAAACGAACAAAACGCACTTAAAAAGTCAACTGTCACTGTTATTTTCAGTGGAAACATAATTACATAGTCACTAATTTAGCTTATTAAAATACTTAATACAGAACAAGTTTATAAAGGGTGTCCTATTAGTGCGTAATTGTTCAATATTTCAATTTGTGTTATAGACATGAAAACAAGTTTCAAATAAAAGTTATATGGATTTTAAAAATATTTTTGGACATACAGGTTGCTGTGTCTTTGCCTGGCAAATAAAAATTTATGTTTTATTTTAAATAGAACACCCTGTATTTTATTTCAGTTTTAGAATGGTTTGGTAAGAATGTTTTTAAAAATATTACAGGTTTGCCAAGCAATTATTTTTTTATGAAATTGGAGAATGATGTGGATCCCGAATTAAATTATCATAATTTAAGTAGCTTTACAATGATTTTAAAATTGTTTAAAATACAGACTTACAAGATACTGAGCTAACAAATAGCGGTGTTAGAATTGGTTTATTTTATACAGATTGTTCTGAAACATGTTTCAAAAATGACCATAGTTCAATTTACTCAATTTTTTCAAATGCAACGCAATGTATTTTAGCATAAAATTCCTTTCCTATCCTATCCAACGATTAAGAGCTTAAATTTGGGGATTGTATTAAGAATAGTGCTGTTGAGAAATGCATTTATTTTCATTATGATATTTCAAAATTTAAAGCCCTTTGATTTTTTTCTCGGAAACTGGAAGGAACTTAAAATTTTAAATATATGCATATTCTAGATATTATTGCCTAATATATTTTTCCAAAATTTTTATTTTTTTAAAAAATTACTTTTTGAGATATCCTTGTCCGAAAATTATGAGTGGGTGCTGTAATCACCTTAAATTTAGCCATATTTAAGACATGTTTCAAAACATTGTATATAAAATAAACCAGTTATATCACCACTATTCGTTAGTTTAGTAGAAGTCTGTATTTTAAACGAGTTTGAAATCATTGTAAACCTATCTAAATTATGATAATTTATGTTGGGGTCTGCATCATTCTCTAATTTCATAAAAAAAATTATCGATTGGCAACTCTGTAATATTGTAACATTCTAGGGTTGAGTACAGTATTGCCAACCTATTCTAAAACTGAAATAAAATACAGGGTATTCTATTGAAAAAATATACACTTTTATTTTCATGGCAAAAGCGCAAAAAGATTTTTAAAATATGACTTTTTTAAATCCATATAACTTTTAGTTCAAACTTGTTTGCTAATGGGATATGGGGCACTCCGCGCCAAAATTTGGAACACGATCCCTTTCGATTTTTATAAAACTTTTTCTACCGAAACTAAAAACGTTTCTCAGAATTTTTTCACCCAACCCAAAAAGAAAATTATCAATTTGAAAAAATGGCTTTTTTTCTTACAAATACCCATAACTTTTCAAAATTTGACTACATGCGTCTTTTTTTTTGTAAATTTTAACTTTTGAATGTAGTTTTCAGAAAAACCATAAATTTTTCTGACCCTCGTTGTGAATTTATTATTTATTCTTTCTAAAAAACTTCTTATCATGCAATTAATTCTGCTAAACCCAGGGTTGGTCGACCTTGCTTTCTATTTTTTATTTGGCCGCATTCTAACTTTGTTTTTATAATACATTTAAATAAAATTAAATTAAAAGAGAAAAACTCAAAATTTCGTGTCACAGGAACATCGTTTCCTTCTAAAAACAACTACTCCTTTGGCAAATACCAAAACAGGTATTGCATTATATCAAAAGGAAAATAGCAAAGCTATAAAATAATTTTTAACCCTTTGATTTGGCTTACTAAGGAGAACATCATTCTTATTAGGACTCATCAGCAAGGAATAGACATTCTTCATTCCAATCGCTAATGGAACCTGTAGACTTCCTTCTTAGTCTTGGCAGGTGGTTGTGTGAAAATCAGAAGTCACAAATTAACACCATCTACACTTAGTAAACAAAATCAAAGCTCGCTGTAGTACCTAGTGCATAGAACAAGGTGGAATAACCAATAATGAGTAATTTAACAAGTAATAGAAATTAAAAATTAAAAAAAAAAACTACTTCAAAAACGTGCCGATGTCATCACCACATCTTAACCAAATTTATATGGAACCACCCCTGAGGTACCCCCTTACTAACAAAAAAAGAATCATATAAATCGGACAAGGTGGTAAAGCATTATCGCTAACATACATAAAAAATGAAGAGTTTGAGGATTTTCTCATGGACACAATTATTAGATTTTGACCAAATTTATATGGGACCACCCCTTTCTAACAAAAAAAGAATTATTGAAATCGGACACCGTGTTAAAGAATTATCGCTGAACATACATAAAAAAATATCGCGACGAATTGAGAACCTCCTCCTTTTTTGAAATCGGTTAAAAATAAAGGAAAAAGAAAAACTCGAAGTCTGTGATACGGACTTGTTCTTTAAGCTAGGTACCACAGAGAGCTTTGATTTTGCTTACTAAGTGTATATGGTGTTACTTTGTGACTTATGATGTCTAATTCTTGCTGATAAAAACGAAATCGCTCCATGAATGACGTTCTCCTTAGTAAGCAAAATTAGGGTGTTGAACATTATTTTCTATTTGTGCTATTTTACATTTGATAATACAATTCCTGTTGCGGTATTATCCAAAGGAATAGTTGATTTCAGGAGGGAAACGGTAGCTCGATGTTTCTGTGACACGGACTTTTTTTCTCTTTTTCCTATATTTTTATTATAGATATATTTATTTAAATCTAATTTATTATAGAAATATTGTTAAATTGCAACAAAATAAAAAAAAATCAATAAAAAACAAAATAGAAAGCAATGTGGCCCACTCCGGGTTTAGCGGCATTAACTGCACAATAAGCCAAAGTTTTTTAGAAAAAATATATTAAACAATTAAAATTGTAAAACTTTGAAAAAGTTGGTGGTTTTCCTTAAAAAAAACTGAAAAATTTTATGTATTTTGACGCGGAGCCATCTCTGTACTTTGTTTACTCCTTGCCTGCGGTATGAAGTCAGGCGCTGGCCATATAGAGACAAACGCACCGTTTCGAGAAGCTATCGGAGTGATCCCTTAGCGGCGTATGAGTCTGATACAGAGCTGGCTTTATATAAATAGCGCGAGTTTGTCGACGGACAAGAAGATTCAATTTACGTATTGTACAAAAAAGCTAAATTGTAATAAATAAATTAGAATTGTGAGTTATAATAGGGCCCAAGTATTATATAAATTAATTAGTACGTTATAAATAAATTGTAAATAAAGTGTTTTAAATAAATAAATTAAACAAACGTTACAGCATTTTTATCTGAAAACTACATTCAAATATAAACATGTGCAAAACGTTGAATTTAGTCAAATTTAAAAAAAATACATATATTGGATTATGGTTGAAAAATTTTGAAAAAATTCTAAGAAATATTTTTAGTGCGGTAGAAAAACATAAAAAAAGTTTCTGCCAAATCGAAAGGGGTCGCGCTCAAAAGTGATCGATTTGGCGCTCCATATACAGCGCTTCTGGTACAAGTTTGTAACGTCTTTTAAAAATTTCTTCATAAAAAAAATTAAAATAGGACTCTGCGAAAAAACAAATATTGTCTACAAACGACTGGAATCATTGTTGAGGCAATATATGAAACAGTTTTATGAGACCAAACCCACTTCAGTTCGTTTGTTTTTATATAGAAGGTAGATATTTTTGAGCAAAGCTCATAAACGTGATTGGCAAGATGGAAATGTGAATAGCATCATAAAAGGTTACGAAAATGTTTGCTTTAAACTATACGAATTACGACCGATACATTTTCTTATTAGATTCAGTTTCTATCGATGACGTACACTCTGAAACGCTGAATTTACCTAAACCTATTATTTTGGGATTGAAAATATCGTTTACCGATTAATATCGTTTACAAGATGATTTTATTCGCTCAGTGCGAAGTAATGGTAGGTGAAGCAAAAGCGATACTAGCGCTAGCTGCGGATAATTTCTGCATTTTAGGGCGATATTTTGTAATTTTGGCGTATCAAATATACGTATATATTTTACTTATTAAAAAATAAAAGCAATACAATGAGCAATCGGAATTGCTGTGTTATACATTGTGAAATTACTAACAAAAAACAGTGTAAATTTTATAAATTTGCAGTAGCAAAATGGAAAATAAATCAAAGAAAAGTAATTACAAACCTTTATTTTTGTAACAAGTATTTAATACCTATTGAAAATAGTAGACATCAAAACACTGAAAGGTTTTATATACTTAAATTATTATTATTTTACGATGTTCTGCAAAAGTACATGTTCAGAAAGGATATATTTCTGCCTTTGATTATTGTCTGTATCTGGAATGCAATTTTGTGACTAATTGGAAAACATATATTTAATAATTATGTTTTCTTTCAAACTAAAAACAAGTATAAAATACATTCGAAAATATTACAATATTACAACTATTTTTTTGGGAATAAATTTTAAATCCACGTTTGACAATTAACCTTTAAGTTCATTAGGCAACTTTTCATACACTTTCTCGTAAATACTGTTGGCTAATTACCTATTCTGTACACATGTTCTAATAATTTTATTTTTTTACTAAATATACTTCTTTTGTTTAGCTCAAGTAATAAAATATATAATAATAAATTAATCTTTTCACTTGGTTTATAAATCAATATACTTTTATTAAAACCAAAAAATTCATTTTTTCATACTGTTAATACATGCAAAATCGCCCTTTAGTACATGTTTTAGTTGGCGCTGCCGTCACGCACGGAGCGAATAAGATCTCCCATTAAAAACCTATTTTATATATTTTAAATTGCGCCTATATGCGTCGTTAAGTTCCTACACATTATATCATATTGATGTTGATATTTTAATCTGGAGATTTATTGCTAAAAATATTGGGTGATATGTGTTACATCCAATTAAGGTAAAATTCCATCATCCTTATAAAAACAACAATCTCGTTTTTTTATATATATTTTCAACGTAAACAACCTTATCAATTTTGCGTGTACACAAAAAATTTACCACTTTTAAACCTCATTCATTTTGACGTTCATTCATTTTCCTTCGTTTCCGTCTACTTGAATATGTCAGCGGCTTTTCCGACTTTTTAAAATATCACGCGATAAAGGCGAGAATACTTTCGGGTCGAAAACAAGCATGTCACTTGACGGGAAAAGGCTATTTAATATTGAGTAATAATGCTAACAAGATTGTTGACCAAAAAATTGATATGATACATATATACAAAAGAAATTGGATAGAAAAAAAACAGAAGATATTTTGATTCACCTTTAAATTATATAAAAAACTGTTTTCTCCAATTTTTAACGAAATCCCAAAAAAAAATAAATTTCATTTGATAAATAACACCAACCATTTATGGTGAAGGTGTTTGTACAACTCATTATTTTCAAAATACTTTTGTATCGATAACGGGCCATTTTACCGAAAACAAATTAAAAATGTCCTTATCCAAAAAGTTTTGGATAATTTGCGGAAGCTTGTTCACTCATGACTCTGTAAAAATATCGAAACATATTTTAAAAGCATATCTAACAACTAAGCGTATTTGCTCTGGCTATTCTCCAAATATACAAGATAATGGCCATAGTTAAAGAAATATTACAATTTGAGGATACCACGGCTTGTTTCCTAAAAGGAAAATCAATTTTAGACCATATAGGTACATGTACTAAGACAGATCCAAGAAAATAATACGATACGATGTTCTGGAAGAAATTGGAGTGCCAAACGATACGGTTAAAAAAAACTTAACAGATACAGAATATAAGATAAAAGTAGCCAAATCACCAACTGAAGTTTTTGTAGTAAATAGTGGAGTAAGGAAAGGAGACCCGCTCTCGACTGTGCTATTTAATATTGTGTTTAAATATATCATAAGAGAGAGCCACATACAAACAAAAAATAATATTTTTGTAAGGAACCATCAATGTCTTGCATATTGTGCGGACGATGTAGTGATATTGTCACAGACAGAGAAATATTTAATTGAAGTAATGAAAATAATCATGGTAGGTAGGTCGAAAATCAACAAGAATAAAAGAAAGTAACAAAAAAACTAGAAATAAAGAGGATGCGGAGAACGTTAATTATATTGGCTCTGTGTTTACTAAAACCGGGAGAAATGAAGAAGAAATCAAAGATAAAATAAAGAAATGAACAATTTGTGCTGGGTAAATCATGAAAGTCCTAAGATCAAAAGTAATATCCATCAGTGTTGTCAATACCGAAGAAACGGTTATCGCAAAACTCCAGCATAAAATGCGCAATTTTTGATCAAAAAGCGCAACTTTATTACCAACATAAAAAGCCAAAATATTGGCCTCAAATATGATTTAAAAGCACAAAATAGTGGATAAGGGTTTATGGTAATTCATCAGTAATCACTCTATATTCAATACGTTTTTGACATATAATCTTTCTTGAAAGGGTATTTGTCTGTTTTGACTACACAGAGAAAAATTTCATGCTCATTCCCATACAGCACCAACACATTTCGGAAATATTTCAAAAATATTACATTGGAACATTTGTAATGTATAAATATTACGAAACGTCTCAGAAACATTTCTGAAATGTGCCTGAAACGTAAAAATCTCCTGTAAATATAATATTTTACAGTAATATTTCTGAAATAATAATTTGAAATCTTTTAGAAATGTATTCTAGCTTTTTTTTTACTAAAATGTTATTAGACTAAAAAAAGACATTTATACATATACCTGTTTATTTAAAATACACAAAACTCAAACATTGATTCTTAAACAAACAAATAATTTTTAAACATTATTTCATAAAATATTAAGGCTAATCACTTAATTTCCACAAATTCATTTAAAAGTACTAATCTGAAATAAATATGCCCCAAGTAAAGAAACATTTCGATTATTACAATCTGATCATTAAGATCAATTAGCAATTTTATTCTAATCTAACTTATCAAGGGATGAAAAACTTCATAAACTAATATTCTACTCACTAGAGTCTAATTATTTAGTTACACCATCGTTAACATAACACTTAACCGCAGTAACCCTAAGAAAAAGACTTCGCGCTCGAGGGTTGTACAGTAGGAGAGAGTTACGGGTGCCACTATTATCTAGGCAAAATATAATTGACCGCTTAAATTGATGCCTTCAATACCAAAACTGGACAATTGAGAATTGCAAAAATGTTAATTTTTTGGATGATGAGACCAGAATTGACCTAAATTCAGATGACCATCGAATTCGGGTTCTCAGAGCTGCAGGAAGATGAGCGAGACTCCACGCTGCCAGATCTGTCCCAAGATTTTAAGAAGGAACTGTAATGTTCTGGGGAGGTATTATGCTGGGAGCACAAACTCTATTGTTATCACTTCAACAAACTTTAACCGGTTCAAGGTAAGTTGATTTATTGCTAGAACCAATCATTAGGCTTTGGAGAGCTAAAATTGGGGATAATTTTATCTTAATGCACGATAATGCACCTCCCCATACCAGCAAAGTGGCTAGAGAATGTCTTGAAACGAAAGGTGTCACAGTTTTAGACTGGCCTGCATGATCACCAGACCTAAATCCTATCGACCACTTGTGGGACCAGCTCAAAAGAAGGGTTAGAGCTCGTCGAAACAATGCAGGAAATGTCGTACAGATTATTGATGCAACATTAGCAGAATGGGAAAACATACCCCAAGACAATGTTGACAATTTAATAAGAATCATGCCAAGGCGAATAGAAGCTTGCATAACGGCTAGAGGTGGTAACACGGATTGTTAAAATTACCAATTTTCTTTTTGTTTTTGCTTTTCGGCTATTAAAAATTTAAATCCTATTTCGTTTCAGAAACCTAAAAAATACCATTGGGTTTATTTTGTCAACTAATTGATTAATTGTTTTGCCATGTAGGTTATTTGTCATTAAAAGTCTTTGGTAAGGACTGAGTGTTATTCATAAACAAAAAATGTTCATACGTCTCAAAAATTATGAAAAATAATATTCGAATACTCGATATTCGACTAATTCAACTAGGTATTTGATACTCGAATATTCGACTATTCGAATACTTAAATATCGAAATACTGTGAATGTTCAAATACTCGGATATATATTTTGAATTTATTTATATACCTAATTTCAATATTTCTTTTTTATATATTGCTTAAAAATAAAGGTAGAAGAAAAACGACTAACAAAATTCTGACTTGGGATTCGGGACTATTACGTTACGGCAACATTGTATTTATGTTTTTCCTTGTAGCGCTAGCGTTTTATTTGGTAAATGAGGGGAACCCCTACGTTGTTTCACATTCACACTTTTCACACGCTTGTTTATGTTTGTTAAGTTATGACTTACTATTTATTTTATTCATATTAGTGTGTCAACTACAGGTGTTAAATATGAGTTCAGAACGCAGTAAGATTTGGCATTACTTCGATAAAAAAGAAAATCGTGTGCAGTGTAAATTATGTATTTACAATGTCATACACAGAAGTAATACCAGTAATTTGTGGAATCAATTAAGAACTAAGCATCATACCAAAATAAACAGGTATAAATTATACGTTAATCAAATATTCGAATACTCTACTCTTATACTCGAATATTCGAATACTCGAATATTCGAATGTACGAATAGTCGAACAGTCGAATACTCGATTATTCGAATACTGAGAGATATTCGAATAGTAAATAATTTGGGTATTCGAATAAAGTTTCAAAATTCCGAGCCTTAAGATTGACATTGTTGAGGAGCTGGATAATCTCAAGGTTTCCATGTTGGAGCAGTCGTTGTTGGTGACTACTGGCAAATTTTTGCATTGTATGTTCAACAGTCTCCACTTTAAGGTCCCTATAAAGATCAGTATTGTGGCAGTACCAGGGTGCATCGACGATGTTCCTTAATACTTTATTCTGGAAACATTGAATAACTTCGATGTTACTTTTACTAGCACAGCCCCAAAGCTGGCGAATCGCTTTATTTTCACCAATTCCTTTAAATGCACTAATCTGAAACAAATTATAGGTAATTAAAAAGGTCTATTAAGTAATACTGTTTTAAATTAACTTAATATAGTTAGCCAAGCTATTCGTTCCTTTAATGTCTCCTTATAGAAATAAGAATTGTACAGTACCAAAAAAATGTGAGGTGTGCTGTTTATAAAAGACAGTAATTTAGTTTCAGACTGGGTTGAAAAATGAAATGAAAGCACTTTAACATTTAATATGCTTCATTTAAAGAATTCATTTTCATTAATACTTGACCCAAACGAAAACTACAGTCATAGAAAAATGTTTATAGTAGGTAAAGTATTGTGACGATAGTCCAATTTATTTATAGTTTATTTATTTAAAACACATTATTTACAATTTATTTAAGACGTACTAATTAATTTATATAATACTTAGACACTATCTAACAATTCTAATTTATTTATTACAATGTATGTGTTCAGTCCAATACTCTATACTAAACTGTCTATATACAACTGACTGCCGTCTTCACACTCGCGATATTTATATCAAGCCAACTCTGTAAACAGAATACTACTCTAGACGCTCCCGAAAATTCCATCTCTAACTCAACGGTACGCTCCGCCCGTTCTAACCGTTTCTCGAGCCTCAGCGGCATTCCCAGAATATTTCGTCGCCTCGAGCATGAGTCGGCTGCCACAGACGTGAAGGCTGCTTGCTTAGACAGAGTCGGATTTAGGAAATTTATGACAGTATAACTCAAAAATGTAATTCAGAGTTTCACAATTTCGGCGAGATCAAAGATAAAAGTGCAACCGGTAACCGCTGTACTGAAATCTTATCCTAACACTAGGAAAAATATCTGTAAGTTGAACTATAGCAAAGTCCTATTTTTTTATGCAAAAAAAAATCAAAATTGAAATTGTATTACAAAGTGTACCTACCTACTTAAGTACATAAGATAATATTGACTAATATTACAAAAATGTATTAGTTGATAATGAGATAATGACTCATAATAATGACAACACTATTTGGATACCTACAAAAATGCAAATGTTCTCAAAAAATAAAAACAATTTTTTTCCGGGTATTTAATATAATTTGATATGACAAATATATGACGTGTAATTTTCTTTTTAGTAAAAAAAATCTTTAATGAAAATCATTCTTTATATGAATCCCACTAAAAATTAGTATTAATACTTATTATCCTTTAAAAGATTTTAATTTCGAAGCCTTTAGTGATTTATTAATTAGCCACCATCGGAGCTATAAGAGCTATAAGACATCTGACCTCTCATACCGAAAACATTTATCAGAAATTACTTACAAGTCATAGGTTAAAATAATAATTATTGTAAACTATATTATTAATACTGGCAAAATACGCTTTTATACCTTAATTGATCATGTTTCCGTATGTTCCCACAATTAATTTAACGAAAATAGAAACCATGAGAAAATACTATTGTTAATCTATACCACACAAATGTTATAAAAACATCTGATTGCGATTATTTTAATACAACAAAGATGTCCTTGAAGTAAAGTATTCATTTAGATTTAATAATTACTCATTTATTTTCACTATTCTATTAATATTATAAAGTAATAATGTAGGTATTGATTGATGCGAAAAGAATCGAAATCCTAATGAAATTAAATATTTATAGAACAATTGAAAAATAGAATAAGATAATAACTATAATAATAATAAATATTCATAAATACAAAAGCAATGAATAAAGTGAAAATATCGATAAATAGTAAAAGATCATTTGAATTTAAAAAATATATGGATACATGGACAGATTTTATTTCCAATATGAAACTTGGTATTGATCTTTTGTATTCACTTTTAGGGACTCCCTCATTCATTAAAGTCAATCCCAACTTGCTTATGAATTTCAGAAACCCTTGACCTAGGATATGCCCTATTAGTCCTTTTTTACCGTTTGTTATGCCAAGGATGTCTAGATTAGAATCTATTAGATTGTACAGGAGTTTGCCATTTGTCCTTGTCCACCACATGCTTTTGACTTTTCTTCGCCTAGATGTAGAAATTTCAAACTAGCGGTTTCACACTAACACAAGACGTGGATTGAGTTTTCTCTTCTTCTTCACATAATCTACACAATGTTGTTTTTCTAATAGATTAATGTAACCTCTTGAGATGGATTCCCTTGGCACATGGTTTGGCGAGCCTGACTTGTGGATTGGGCTCGGCTCAGTAATCAAAATTCGGCAAGTGAATACGATCCCACGACGTGTGTGAGTTTCGGCTCGAGACCTAAAAGATTCGGACAGACTAGACTTCCTTTGATTCGCATCAAATTTACTGACAATATGCAGGAAAGACCAAGACGCACCAGAAATGACGCGTTATCCCATTCCCATAGCGCTGAGCTTGGCGGGCTGGGCTCGTGATTCGCCGATGCACCCGCCGTTGAAGTCTGCCTTTAAGCGACAGTGTCTGGTGGTCAGAAGACCTACTGTTATCCTACTGATTTTTCGTTTTTGACCCAGTAGATATTTCGTTAAGTTAGCCGACGACGTCTCTTTAATAAACTCTTTGGACTGTCTCAATCCCGGATAGTTGTCCCACCATTTCTCAGACACTTTGCATCCATCATTGTTTGATGCCTTAGTAACGCCACAAAAAGCTCGGGATCTGTCATGATCTTAGCTAAACCTATTCGGACTAATTTGTCGGCCTTTTCATTGTCCTGGTGTCTTTCAGGCTAAAGTTACTTTTTGACTGCTTAGCTCTGTCATGTCTTTTATTAGTCGTGGTTTGATTTCTGGTGAGATAATTGCCTTTAGAGCTGCTTATTTATCGTAGTAGTTGGCAATAGTTTTGCCTAATACTTGATGATTTCGGCCTGAAACTCTTTTGCATATTCTCCCAGACTCATCGAAATTTTTGTTTTCGACTTGTATCCAAAGTTTACATCACACGCTTTTTAATGGTTTTTGAACATCTGTATACCAAAGTATTTCAGCCTGTATGAGAGGTCCCGGTTTCCAGAATTCTTGCGGACGTATTTGTATTTGAAAATTTCTTTCAAATTTCTAAGTGGTAGTAGCTATATCAGTAGACATGCTTAGAATGCTTGCTGGTATAGCCTTGTACGGTCAACGCCACGTAGTTAGCTTATTGGGTTTTGTCCCTGCATTAGCATGTGGATGACTTACGTGGTTTCTCCTTACATGAAGATGTGTAGTGGCATGGCATGAGCTTTAATAGTACCTCCAGTGCTGCAGTTGATGTATTACATATGGATTATGGATCCTATAACACCCAGACATGCGAGCCTTAGAATGAATGCCCGTAAGTACTTGACCGCGCAGTTTTGGTTACCCACGACACTGCGCCATAGGTTATTATGGGTCTTATCACCCTTGTATATTACCAATATATGGTCATTTTGTGGTTTTTGGTCCACCGTTTTTCCCGCATGTTCTTAGAAAGCTTACAAAAGCTCTTCTAGCTTTGTATGCGATTTTTTTGATGTGTTGATTCTACGTTAGCCTTATATAGCCTTATATATATAATTCCGAGGTATTTGGTTTCTGCGACAAATGGATTAACCATGTTGTTTAGTACTAGTGGTATTTTTACTTTCCTATCTGTATACAGATATAAGGAAAGTATAGGAATCATGATTTTTTTCGACCTCGAGTTTTCGACGGATTTTTACGTTTTGAGGTCCCCTGAATCCGTTTTGACTATTTTCTCGATGATGTCTGTGTCTGTGTCTGTGTCTGTGTCTGTGTCTGTGTCTGTGTCTGTGTCTGTGTCTGTGTCTGTGTCTGTGTCTGTGTCTGTGTCTGTGTCTGTGTCTGTGTCTGTGTCTGTGTCTGTGTCTGTGTCTGTGTCTGTGTCTGTGTCTGTGTCTGTGTCTGTGTCTGTGTCTGTGTCTGTGTCTGTGTCTGTGTCTGTGTCTGTGTCTGTGTGTGTGTGTGTGTGTGTGTGTGTGTGTGGGTGTGGGTGTGTGTGTGTGGGTGTGTGTGTGTGTGTGTGTGTGTGTGTGTGTATGTGTGTGGGTGTGTGTGTGTGTGTGTGTGTGTGTGTGTGTGTGTGTGTGTGTGTGTGTGTGTCTGTATAACGCATAACTCATGAACCGATACATAGAAAAACACCAAATTTTAAACTTAAGCTTTGTTTTAACGTCCAATGAGCTGATTAGATTTTGGGCAGAGTCGGAACATCTGGGGGGGTACTTTATAGGTGGTCATTTTTATATTTTATAGAATATATCTGTTATTTACGTTTGGAGAAGAAAATTCTTCAAATAAAAGTTACTTCTAATATAATTATCTATAATTTTTGTTTTATGCAAAATTTTCCTAAAATGGTCCGTATTCGAGAAATTTGACAAAATGTAAAAAAAATAATTTTTTATAAAAATTGTTCAAATAAAAGTTGTTTGTAATATAATTCTCTATAATTTTTATTCTATACATAATTTCTCTAAAATGGACCGTATTCGAGATATTTGAGAAAATGTGTAAATTTTGAATTTTGAAGAAAACTCACAAACGGATAAAGAAAAAAACATTAAATTTTAAACTTAAGGTTTATTTCGGCCTGACGTGAAATGATTAGATTTTGGACAAAGTCGGAACATCTGGGGGGGTACTTTATGAGAGGCCGTTTTTATATTTTATGGAATATATCTGTTATTAATGTTTGGAGAAAAAAATTGTTCAAATAAAAGTTACTTCTAATATTATTATCTATAATTTTTGTTTTATGTAAAAATTTCCTGAAATGGTCCGTATTCGATAAATTTGACAAAATGTGCAAAATTCTGATTTTTATGAAAGTTTTTGAAATAAAAGTTGTTTGCGATATCGATCTCTATAATTTTTGCTTATACATGATTTTTCTAAAATGGACCGTAATGAAAAAATTGTAGGAAATTTAAATTTTTCAGTATTTTCGTTTTCCATGAATATCTATAGAAAAATGTTTCGAGGTAGATGTATGTGGACAATGTATATATTTAGTTTATCCTCTAAACATTTATAGAGATGATGCAATAGGTTGTACAAAATAACCGGAAAAGCCTTTAATAACTAGATAGGAAAGTCATGTGTTGGACACATCAGATTTTTTTTTTGTTAATGGAAAAACTGTGTTTTTTTGTGCATTAATGAACAATTGTTACTTATTTGCAATAGTTATTCTCTTTATTTAAAATGTTTTAGAACGCTCCGAAACTATGTCGGCAAATCATCGTCTGACGATAATTACTGCGAGATTCGCATAGCCAGAATGAGTTGCCTTGAATTGCAAAAAATATTGTCCTGATTTCTTTTTCATTTGTTGGTTTGAACATCCTACTTATAGGCGACAAATGACAGGCGCGCGAAAATTAATTTGAATCGCGTATACCAATGAGAAATTTATATTGATTTATTTTAAAGCTTTTAATGCTGCATGGGTTACCTGGTGCTTTGTATGTAGATTTCCCAATGCATTTTATTTATTATTATTTATTTTATTATTTATTTTATTATTTTCAAACGCCAGATTAGATATTTAGTGTTTTATTTCCATGGTTCTCTAGGATTTGATAAGTGGCTTATTAACAGTAATTTAATTTTTATTCATCGGATACGTTCTGCTTCTAGGGTTCACTAATAATGTTATTTCATGTAGATTCTCATTTAGATAAACCGCAATTGCTTGGAGCTCTACATTTTGCCTAAAATTGAGGTTGATCCAGCACTAGCTGTTTACTCAGATGCACCAAATCTTTCTTTGCGAAGAAAATAACCACTTTTATACGACAGGCATTCTCGTCAAACATCTAAGGTTCACTGAATGATTTATATGATAAGCGCTGGATCAAATTTTGTTGATCAGTAGCTATTTTTAGGACATAGTCAAAGTTGTTTTTCTCATTACAGTAAATGACAAGTACTGTATCATTCCTTGGCTTTACTAATACATATACCTACTTATTTCTAAAAATGCTTCTCTGAATTTCCCTATCCAAATCGTCGGAATACTCGAACCTTTAAAAAACTAGATCTGCTTTCGCCAAAGATGTGCATGCGGTACTTATATGTCGATATTAACCCATAAAAAATAAAAAAAGAATAAGCAAATCACCTGGTCAGTGAAAAGTACATTGTTACACTCACCTGTTTTAGTTCTTTGATTAAAGTACTTACGTCAGTAGTTTTAGTACCTACCTACTGCATAATCTTAAACTTGTATCTATATAATAATTATTGTTTTAAGAATCGACAGACGTGTCGTAGATGATTCAAAGATAATGGTTTATTATCGGCGACTATTAAATATTAATCACAATGGGCAAGAAAACAATGACTTTTGAAGGCCATAGGCGGAGAGTTTTTAGGTACACGAGAAGAAGTCTTACAAGCGTAATTGGAGAAATAAATAAAATGTAAAAATACCGAAAAACCGTTCTGCTTTTGTATTGTTTTTAAATAGAATATCATTAACATAAAATTAATTGCATGATTTCATTTTAATAGGTCATTTATTTAATTTAACTCTATATTCTAATCTAATCTAATTTTAACCATGGCACTAGTCCGTATTCTAACATACCTTGTCGCCATTAATTTAAAATATTTGAAAGTAAAAATTGTTATCATTTCGCTCATCTTTTATTTCATTCTAAATATGAATGCCCGATTTTTATCTGACTCTAAAACAATTTCAAAAGAAACCGTGCTCGTTTAAGCGCTAGTCATGTACAACAATCAGGAATATGTCTGGTCTCTTTAAATTCATAGACACTTTATTGAAAGGACATCGTAAATCGTAACATACCTCCCCTTCATATTTAATATAAAACTTTAATATAAAACTTTAATATAAAACTTTAATATAAAACTTTAATATAAAACTTTAATATAAAACTTTAATATAAAACTTTAATATAAAACTTTAATATAAAACTTTAATATAAAACTTAATTCAGTGTTTTAATTTATAAACAGAGTTCTCTGGACTATGCAGATCAAAAATACAAGAAACAATTCGTAAGATAAATTATTAAGTTAACGATTCCCATTTTGAACTCTTTGTTGTATGCTATTCATTTTTTTTTAATTCATGCTTGGTTCATCTGTGAATGTACAAACCTTAATTTGCAATAAATTATTTCTTAGATATAAATGAACAAAAAATGTTTTTGATTCGAACTAAACGAGCCAAAACTGAAAAAATAACATTGCAGTTTGTTCAATATTGTTTTGGCTTTGCTTTACTTGCATATAGAATCGACGCATACATTAAATTCTTTTGATCTTGCGATCTACGTGAAACTTTCCTTTGATAATTCTCACTTGCTGGAATTTATTCAATCAACTTTTATATTAGAGCAACCCAAAATTTAAATTTTATATCTCTATAGGAATGTTTTGTGAAAATATAAAAAGATGGTATGACTTGTTTCAATCGATGGTGATGTATGACGTCATTGTCCTACTCATATTAAACCTACTTCGTTGTCCTACCCATATTAAAT
The DNA here is from genome assembly GCA_927349885.1 of Psylliodes chrysocephalus. Lineage (NCBI taxonomy): Eukaryota > Metazoa > Arthropoda > Insecta > Coleoptera > Chrysomelidae > Psylliodes > Psylliodes chrysocephalus. The sequence continues at coordinate 41,145,705 of OV651813.1, forward strand.
TATTTCGTCGTATTATTGTAAAACATTCTTATTACTCTTTATACTAAGGCACTAATTTATTTATACTCAAATATGGAAATTTCTCTATATACTAATTTATATGGAAATTTATCTATGTACTAATTTATATGGACATTTACTTGTATACTTATTTATATTAACAATATTAATCTGCGCAAACGAATATCTAACTTAAAAACTGACTCAATTTTACTATTTATATACCCAAATGCTGAACGACTCCCTCGACCAGCGGTAACGGAACATAGGTGAATCAATAGGGGATTTTAGAGGTGACTTGTTTAATCGAATGTTTTTGGTAATCGGAAAAGTGTAGGCCATAAGAGGTTCAAGTAAGGCAGAGAAGGGCTTAAGAGATTAGAGCGGGACCGGACTGGGCGTAATTTTTCCATTCCCAAGTCTGCAATCTGCAAAGTTTCGTGGCCTGTTTAAAGAAGTTTCGTCAACAACATACTGATAAAAAGTTGGATCTGATTTTAAGGATTACGACATGATATTACACTTGACTGAATTCAATTTTAAATCATTTTTTTGACACCATTCATTAACTTGTTTCAGACTTTCAGAAAGTCGCTCGCGGTCAGCTATACTATTTATGGAAGCATAAATTTTAAGATCATCAGCATACAGTAGAAAATTAACATTCATTACACTACCAATGTCATTTATGAAAATATTAAACAAGAGCGGGCAAAGATTCGATCCTTGAAGGACACCCGATGTGGCAAAGTACTTAAGAGACTTGAATCCATTGAGCTGAACGTATTGTGAATGGTTACACAAATATGATTTGAGTCCAAAAGTTTTCCTTATGTCTTTATGTCTATAAGACAACAAGGGAATAGTCTTTAGATGTTTATAACGACTCTTCCAATCCTATTTCCACAAGAAAATGTATGATCCCCACTTTCATTTCCTGGTATATTCCCAAGTATAGTATCCATGGATTCACTAGTGCCACATATTCAGTCAGAATGTGAATAGAGGTTTCATCCTCCTCACAGAATCTGCAATCACTATCTTCTACTAGTTCAAGTTTACTGAGTCAACAAAGCCTGGCAAGGATCCGAGTTACTATGCGTAGCCTGTTCTTGTTCAGACATATACAGATTTTCTTTTTATTTTTGGGTATAGCCACACCCCCAGAAGTATCCTAGCCGGTCTTAGACCCAAGAGATCGGTCCATTTGTCGGTTCTTCTTCTGCCCAACTCATTTTAATCTCTTCTAATATATTGTGTTACTATTTACTGCTGATACCGGTGAAGGATGTTTGAGTCCCTTTACTTGCTAGATATCTGTAATCTGATTACTCTCTATCTCATTATGTCCGGGAACGAAAGTGAAAATAACTGTATTTTCCTCGATTAGCTCATTCAGTTTTTCTAGGTCTCCAGATTATTTTTGAGCTGATTACGTGTGATCTAAACCTCGCTTTGATGGCTGCTTAACTATCGGACTTAATGATAATAATCTCTTGTATGTTGTATGTAATATTGAATTGGACACATTTCTCATTGGTGTGAATTTCCGCCTTCCATCTTTTTAAATTTAATCATCTAATACAATTTGATATTAATCTTCCAAACTCGTACGGAATAGTTTAAATGTGGTGGAAGAAACTTGTGATGCTATAGCTAATACAAAATCCTATCTTTCGCATTACTTTATATTATTTGTTAAGCCTGCAATGTTTATTTCCCTTTATCTTTTTTATTTATATCCTACGATTAAACGCTATGCGAACCATCTCGAAATTCTTTTCTAGACATTCGGCTGCCGACGAAACTGCAGTAGAGAGGTAATGAGCCGGATAAATTGAACAAGGGAACAAATTCAACAAACATATCGTAAATCGTGCTTATCTACAAATAAGGAATGTCTGAATGAAGTCGATTTTCTTATAGGGGGAACTATCCTTGAGACACGCCTATCTGCACTTGTATGTTTGTCCTTTCTTTATTATACCGTTCATCAGAGCCGTTGCTGTACCTACAAAAGAATGTGCTCAATCTTCTGCGAACTATAATCTAATATACGGGGGTCTGACTAAAATAATACATCGCATTTCTGTTACGAAAGGCATTGGCGTTAGTGTATAATAATTATTATATAATAGAAATGATTTATACTATTTGTATAAAGAACTAAGCACCTTTTAAATGCAAAACATTATCAATAAATATAGCAATTTAATCCTGAATAAACCTTTAGTTAATATAGTTGTAAGGGATACACATTCGGTGATCATGAATAACATCAAATTGGAACTGCTTGATATTAGCTTTAAATTATGTGTAGACAAACAACTTCGCGACTTTAATTATTTAGTTGATGTCCGCCTTCTATCTCACATACACACCCATTTTAATGATGTTAAAAAGTTGTTGCAGAACCCAATCATTTGGTTGGCCTGGAAGTCAACTTTTGCAATTAATACCAACAAAAGACATCCCACCAGCCTGTTGAAATCCTGTTCAAGCCTAAGTAGCGCTTGCTTTGTTTTTAATACAGTCATATTTTTCAGTTTATTCTAAATTATTTACTCATACTATTTTTTTTGCAGAAGCTCTCTTGCAAAGCAGACCACTACCTCACATACCTAGCCTCCCAGAGTCTGATCCACCGGGAAGTCACAATGCCAATACTCTTAGCTCCGGTCTGGGCACCCTATCGAGCTCGTCAACGTCTGGAGCACCCTCCACGCCGATTTCCTTCGAGACCGCCAATCGATGGACGTCCAAAGAAAATCTCTTAGCCCAGGAAGAGGACGATCCCCAGCTGTTCGTCGCTTTGTACGACTTCCAAGCTGGAGGTGAAAACCAACTTAGTCTTAAGAAAGGTAAGATCACTTCAGTATAGTTTAAGAGTTTCGTGAGTATTTGGCGGTACCCTTTGAAGAATCTTAAACAAATCTAATTAACTATAACAACGCATCATAATTATTAATCCTATAGAGACAATCAATAAAGGTCTTTATTTAAAAAAAAAAAACTTGGTTTCACGATTTAATTAGGCATTTAGAAGCAAATTGGTATTAAAATACTATTATTGTTTATTATTCAAACTACTTATAATCAGATAACAGATTAATTTCAAATGGTTACATCGTTGCCAAATTAATATCAGTTAAAAATATTTAAAACTTACTTTTGAATTTATGTTTTTCACCTGAGAAATAAAATGTTGCATATTAATTTCCTAAAATGTCATCGCCATGCACGTCAACTCGTTTAATCTGGTTTTGAAAACCCAGGATTCGTTTACAACACAAAAGGTTCAAAACATGATGTTCCAAATCTTTTATATGCGCAGGGTATCGCCTAAATGCAAATAAAGGGTTTAGAATTGTAAATACTTTTATTTTACTGCAGATAAACTTACTAATCGTATCTAATTATCCACCCATTTCATACAATTTTTTATTTCAAATGAATTGTTTACGTATAGCCCAAGCAATCAAGCGTACAGGATAGGGGTTACCTGTAAAAATTGAAATTAAAATACAAATTGATGTGTTGGTCAAATTCTATATTCTGATGATCGATCCCCTTTCAATTGCTCCCAAGCTATGTGATTTGCAGTTTTTAAGATTGAGAACGCAGCCCAAACGGCTAGTCTGAAATGAACAATTCTTGTCCAGTCTTATCTAGAGCAGAGCTATACTCAACCTTTTTTTCCTTCGGACCACATAATGTTTTCTATGTTACACGGGTCGCAACATTTTTTTAGGACATCCATTTTAAATTACTGGGGACCTGATTTTACATTTACTTCTCACGTAATAAATAAAACACAAAACCTAAATACATCCAAACATTTATTAAAAAAATAGCGTGATATTTAGCGCAGCGAATGAGTGTTTTTGAGCATTACGCTCAAAATTTTAAAAACTTAGAAATCCAGCTTCCTAATAATAGTGGTTCGGGCCGCACATAAAAACTTGGCAGATTGAGTATGGTTGATCTAGAGCAGTGGTTCTCAAACTTTTTTGGTGACGGAACCTTTTTGAAAAGCGAAATATTTAACAGAGCCCTAAACACATTTCTAAAAAAAAAGTCCTCCGAGCAAAATCCTCCTTGCTCTAGCCCTCTGGCCAGGTCCCTCCCGTTTCTTTGCGAAGCCCTACAATAAAATCCTCAAAATCATACCATCCTTCCTCTGGCCTCTAAAAAAAAGGTCCTCATACCAAAATCATTGTTACGGGTTTTATTCTACCTAAATCTATTTTAGTCTAAAATACCCCAATTTTACACTATTCTAACTTATTCTATTTACTAGCCTATCTTATTCTAAGCTACTCTAAACTAAACTAGACTAAACTATACACTATCCTAAATTATTCTACGCTTAACTATTTACATTATTCTACTTCTAAACTATTCTAAGCTTAACTATGTACACTATTTTACTTCTATTTGATTCTTATATACCCTAAACTACCCTATTACTTACTTATTCTACTATAACCTATGCTAATCTATTTAGTTATCTTTAGATTTAAGATTGTACGGGTATATAAATCCAGAGTATAAATTCATAAAATATCCATTTTTATCAAACAGTAATTTGCATTAAAATATAATCTCACCTGGGTTATTATCAATAGTATTTAGTGCATTCAATAAATAATAATTTATAGTCTAAGTAAATATATTTTGCTAATTCGAGTAATGACTACAGATCTTTTAAATATTAAACAACTTTAAATTTGGTTTGTTATTGTTTTCATGTCTAATTTGACCCCCTTCAATTGTCAAATTTTACTAAATTTGTAAATAGTGACCACAGTCTTACCAGAAATTATCCTATGAACCTTTGTTAGTCAGGACCTTTATAAGACATTGACTTTTGTTGCCATTTTGTAGAACTTCCTTCCTGGGCCAGTTGTTGCTTGGATTCTGATTGTGGCATGTGCCAAGATTTCAACTAGAATTTTCTAGGATTTATTCTTTTGCAAAAACCATAGATTCCTTCAGTTTGATATATATTGTTTAGTAATCTTTGTGATTCATACACCTAGTGGTGGATGTAGTATCGGACTGAAAGTGTGAATTTAATAAATTAATAACTAAGAGGTCACATACCATCAAGGGTGAGTTTTTCAAAATGAATTATTATTTCAATTACCTATATTCCCAACAGCCTTCTGTATAAATAATCGTTACAATCGTCAATGTTTTTCAAACCTCCTTGGTTCGCTTCTTTAATTCGTGCGTTCCTTTCTTCCTTTCGTTCCTTCTTAGCTTCGTTGTATTCTCGAAGACCTTCAAACAGTAATACTATCGGCGTGCAAGTTTCCCGGCTTTTGAAGCATTAAATAAGCAGGCCATCAGCTGTTGCCGTTTTGCCGCTCGCAAAGAAATCGTCCACAGACAAGGTAGTTCTTGTTAGGCTACCGTTTGCTGCCAATCTATCATCATAACCTGTCACAGGATATCTGGACACCCAGTATGGTTATTTCAAGACCAAAACTCCGGATTTTCAAGTAAGACGGTCTCTGTTTATTTGTTTTGCGAATTGAGCCCCATTTAGTGCTCCGACCTAACCTCAACCGGTTTAGGGGCATTCCCTACAACGGTAGCAATTGTAAATACTTTACATAAAGTGTAGTCATTAGTCATAAGTAGTTTTAAGGGTTTTAAGGGGATTCATTTCATTATAGATATAGAGAAACATTTGAATACCTGATTTGCCGGATTTTGTAAGCGACAAGTACTTGGCGTAAACCGGAGAACCATTCGTAAATATTTTACCTTTAACATATTTTTTCCCCGCACACAGTAATATTTAGATATAATATAAAACATTTTATAATTTTCATTTATTTCTTCTAACTTTGACAACTTGGATTAAGGTTAACATTTCAACCAAAATAAAGCTAACTTCACACTCTGTCAATCGAATCTTTTTTTATTTATCTTACACCCTTGAGGTATTTCAGCGACTTCTCTATTAGGGGAATTCGGCAATTTCGAACCCTTTCAACAGAGAAGGCCTGCGTATCATCATATACTCCTTCCTCTTCATGACTTCTAAAAAAAAAGAGTTCCTCCAACAAATATCGTATACTCCTTCCTCTTACTGAATTGTAGCGATAGGTACTGCTAATATTATTTTCTTCGCGGAGCCCCCACAAAGGCTTTGCGGAGCCCCAGGGCTCCGCGGATCACACTTTGAGTAACGCTGATCTATTTGTGACAAAAAAAAACGGCAAGAACTCTACTCTAGTATTTATAATTTACCCTACAGAGCATCCTGAAGAGGCATATCTGGTGTTAAAGGACACAATACCATGTTTTGTACACCTTTTATTTTGCGAGCGCTATGGGCCAAATTTTACAAAAAATCGCATTATACCTGAATAAATACCCTTTACGATAGCTTGATAATTAAGGGAACGGCGAAGGCTCAAAATCGGTTGACGTTTGTAAATTTCATCAAAGATACCCCTGTTTGTTACACTTATAATTTCCCTTGAAAAACAACAAAATGTTGAAAAAGTACAAGCCACTGCTTGAAATATTTTTTTAGCATAAGTTAACAAGGCCGTAGCCAGAAAATAATTTCGGGGGGTTTGATTTGGTGGAACAGTAGAAAAACATAAAATCGTTTTAATAAAAGAAATAAAATGGTGTTACTTATCATATATATTTATTAGAAAACTATTACAGAAATATTAACACCTTATTACAAAATTAGATTTAGTCTTCTAGCTTTCTTTACAGCGAACAAATCAATTACCTCCTCGGTGTTGATGTCAATTCTGCGGTGGATTAACGCCAAACCGTTTAGTCTTTCCTGGCCCGTGGAGTTTCTCAAATAAGTTTTGAGGCGTTTCATAGAAGAGAAAGTCCTCTCAGGAGTACATGTAGAAACGGGTAGTGTCGCCAAGATCTTTAAAAGTTTGTGAATGTTTGTAAATAAGGCCTGTTTGCATTCTCCGAGAACTTCAATAGCACATGTTAGTCGATCTAGTTCAGATTCTTCCACCCATTTTATTTCTTGATAATTTTGATTAAGAGAGATGATAATGTGGCTTTATGATTTTGGTATCTCGACTGAAGCTGATCAATGACATCATCCAAAAGTGGAATCATTATAGTAATTCTAAAATAAGTTTCAGGATCTTTTGTGTTGTAGTTTGCCCTATGCTCTGTTTCCTCGTTTACAGTACTGAGCAAATTCTGTGCATTCTTGAAAAGTTCAGCAAATTTTGAATCAATATTTTGACGAACATCTTCAATAAATAGTCTTTATAATTAAATCGACATATTGTAAAACTGCTGCCAAATCGCATAGGGGCGATTAAAGTATTTTGCATAGTGTCAGTGTGTATGGGAACAAATTTTCCTAAGCAAGATAAGCTTATAACAAAATCACTTGAAATGACTGATCTCAGAAAAGAATTAGCTTTTGACGATGTTTCAGAATCCATGTCAGTGCTTAAGTCGTCTAGTGTATCAACAATAGCTTTATAAATTTCTTTAAATCTTAACAACCCATTATGATTTTCTACCCAACGGGCCTCGCACATTGCTGAAAGGTTTTTCCATTGTGTTTCAGGGAAGTTTTTTTCGATATTATCTTTTAAACACTTAGTTCGTTTTTCCGAGGACCTGATAAAATTTCCAACCGATTTTATAATTCCAATAGTATTTCGAAAGTATTTCGAATAGGCTGAACCTGGCAAGAATGGCCCAGAGCTAAATTCAATGAATGTGAGCTGCACACCTTTAAAACTTCCTTTCATCGAAGAAGCTCCATCATATCCTTGTCCGACTAAATATTTGCAATCTACTCCCAAAGATTTTAATTCAGATAAAATTGCATTAGCTAAATATCTTCCTTTTGTATTTTCAACTGTTACAAAAATTAAAAAATCTTCACGCAAGAAAAACCCATTATATTTTGGCTCTGCATATCTTAGACAAATAGACATCTGTTCTTGTCGTGAAACATCAGTAGTTTCGTCAACAAGGATTGAAAAAAATTCCGCAGAATTTAATCCTTGCACAATTTTTTTCTGGATTATTTCACCACAAATTGCAATAATTTCATTTTGTATGGTCGGGCTTAGGTAGGTAGCGTTCAACGTCATATTTTCTGTGTACTTTATTAGATTTGAGTCTCCACATCTGTTTCTCATCCGTAAGATAGCACGAAAGTTTCTATCATTTGTTTCTGGCTCAGCATCATTAATTTTTATTGGATCTGAGTCGTACGTACCTCTCAGTGCCAATTTTTGACGTCCACATAATTTAATTGTTTCAATAATCGGAATGAGCCATTTCCGATTTTCAGCTATTTGCGCTAGGTATCCGCTATCAATCTGACTTATTATATTTGGTTGACATTTATTATACACCTTCATAAAATTATCAGCCAATAATACAGAAGATTTGTGGTACTGGCTTTGACTGTGATGTTTGAAATCATGTACAGCAACTTTCCATTTAGTAAGCGGCTGAGTAACTAAGGTTTTCAACTGCTGATGAGAGCCTTTACCTGCGCAATCTCTGGCAAATAATACACAATATTTGCATAAAGCACCTTGTTGCCCTGTACTCGTGTAAACCAACCACGAGAACCGTTCAAACCATTGCATTTGAAATTTTAGCTTTCTTTTATCGTCACTTACTGGAAACTTGAATATCTTTTCTGGTATCAGAGGAGATTTCAACAATCTGTACTTTAAATCATCATTAATTTTGGTGTCTGATCCCATATAATAGCCCACATCTAAAACATGCTGAGAAACATCATCCACAGTCCCAGTAACGGCAGCAGAAGTACCAGAACTACTTGTAGCAGTATCACTGTCGAAAACACTTGAACACTGATTTTCAGTAGAACCTTCACTACCAGTACCAGGTGCAGATTTTTTAAATAAATATTTGAATAATGTATTTTCTTGCGCCCTTTTTGCCATTTCAAATGTTGAACCGATCTGTAACAATTAAAAAAACAGCTAACTATTAATTCTATTTGTACACAAATATTTACATCGATAGAGATTTAAAAGAAAATGAATACGAGTAGGTATCATCAAATCCTTTTAATTTTAATTTAAATTACAAAAATTATAACACCACTTACTTCAATACTAATTCACAGCACTATTATTTCACTCACTGCACTATTACTTCGCTTATATCGCCTTAGTCGCATCGCATTGGATTACTTTCCAATACAGAAGTCCCTCTTCGTGCTCGACTGCTCGCTTATATATTCCGCAGACGCGGCGCAACGAAATACCGAGAATAACCCGTCTTATACATTGCGTTCGGTCTGCCAAGTTCCTTTGACTCCTTTAACACTTTTAACTCCAAACGACCCTTTTAGCGTTAGGTTTAGTCCGATTAGTGACAGTTTAACACGCTTAAATGTCATTTAAAAATTTGTCCCGCTCCAGCCCCTGACTGACCGAACTCGCCTATTCTATGCTTATTAAATATTCCCGAAATGCAGTTCGAGCACGTCCCCGAAGTTGCGTTGCTTGTGTAGTTGGCGTATCACGTAGTTTCGCCGCTTCCTAATAGATGTCGCTGTGCCGCTATTTAAGTATCGTCGTGCGAATACCAAGCGAGCATAAAGTCATACATAATAAAAATAACAGTAGGTAGAGAATTTTGTTTGTAGAGATTAACTATTATGTTGTGTATAACAACAAAGTGAGGCGAGCGCACTGTATATAACTGCAGTCTCATTAATACTTATTAAAAGTCTAAAAGAAATATTTTTTTTTATTTCAAGGGGGGGAACAATCCCCCTTGATCCCTCCCTGACTACGGCCTTGTAAATTAATGCTTAAAAATAACAATAAATTATGCTTTGACCATTCTGGAGGTGAGAACTTTAAACTTGAATACAGAAGAGTAACAATTTGATCAGTTTCTGATATTTAAAACACTATAACTTCCGAATAACAAACAATAACAAGGAAATCTTTCGTAAATAACCCAATAAAACTCAATCTGGGAGATATACTTGTTTTAAAGCAAAGGCAATCTACTATTTTTTCTTAATCCTTTGTTGCACGATTCATTCTAGTGAATGTAAAACTTATTACCTGAGGGTATTTACACCAAGGAGGTTTCTTTGATGACAATGACACGACTCCGCATGGTTGAACTAGAACCTGATGTATTATGTGCTGAGGCGAGACGTCGTTTGTAGCTAGAGGGGCTCGATCCTTTTCCACTACTTCAAGCGAATATGGACCTCATCTCACAGACATTGATCTTCTATAAGCCATACATTGTTATAACAGAGCAAATAGAAAAGCCGGAAGTGGTAAGTACGATTCGTAACTACGCTGGCGGTTCTGAAACAAAACAAGGCTCAGGATGTGGAATATACTCCAGGTCTTTAAAACTAAACATAAAATGGCCTGTGAGGAATAGGGCCAGTGTAGTTCAAAACGAGCTCAAGAGGATCCTCATAGCACAAAATAAGTGACCAGAAACAATATCGCTGGAAGAAACATGTTCATTTGTACAGTTAGCAGACAAACACTACTCACCCTGGACAGATCACGAATTTACTCAGGGTTAGTACTAGAATGCCACGAAGCTTTGGTTACCCTAAGGTGGATCAAAGGTCACGCCACATCGAAAGGTAACAGTCTTGCTGAGTCACTAGCCAAGAAGGCAGCCCTTTATTGGACTGACAACATCGGTAGTGACAAACCTAATTAAAGAACATTCCCTTGTGAACTTAAGGAAATATGGGATACAACAAGAAGCTGCAGAGTTGCCAAGAATCTTTTAAGTTATCCTGACCTTACTACAGCAAACAAATACTTGGCTATGACTAGACAGAATCTGCGCCTGATTACAGGTATTCTGACTGGTAATTACCATTACCAAGTATGAAAGCATCTCCATTGCATGGGGCTACCTGAATCCAAACAAGAAGATGAGACCATCGAGCATATCTTCTAGGATTGCCCGACGCTCTCATTTATTAGAATTATTTGTCGATATAAGAGAAGCACCTCTTGGCGACGTTGTCAACTACATTAAATCTGTAGACTGGCTCACGAGGTACGAGGTCCCTATTAACTTAGGAGGATGTACAATGGGCCTATTGAGGCTTAAGTGCCGTGGGTTACAGATACAGATACCCGAGAGTTTTTGAAATCGCTAATCACGAATCCGCTTTTAAAAATACAAGATTCAAAATGGCTTAGCCAACATGGCGGACCGTGAACGAAAACTTTTTCCTATTTGGAAGAAATTTGGTATCTTGGGATTTTTTGAGTCACCGATTACGAATCTGCTTTCAGATTTTCAAAGTTCAAAATAAAGAATCTAATACGGTGGATCTTAATGTAGAAATGGCTGAAGACAAAAATATTGAATTAGTCATAATTAATTCATTTAGTTTAACAGTCACTTTCAATTTTAAGTATTAATCGAAAATTTTTCATTTTGTTGGCTGTAATATTGGGCCTGCCATTTCTGATTTTTAAAGTCATATTCAAAATCAGTGACCCCGAAAACACCTTAGAAACGTCCCAAGTAATGTTTTTATATTTTCGAGCGTCATATTAGATCCGCCATTTTGAATTTCTAATTTTGAATATATTTAAATCCAGTGACCCCAAAAAACCCAATATAAAGATATGTATCTCATGAAAACGAATCTTTGATATTTTGGCCAAAAAAATAGACGAAAAGTCCCATATATAGTGCCTTGTGAGTCTTGAATCCATGTGCATTCCTAGATATTTCGTACTTGTGTATTTAAATATTGTTTATAAAGACTGGATGACATTGATATTTTCTTAGTGTGAAAGTCACTAGGACTGATTTTACCTCATTTATTTTCATTCTCCATTTGATTAATGCTGTTTGGATATCATTCAAGTGTCTGCAACATCGCAGTCGTACTTGGATTTTCATGGCTTGCAAGTATGACTGTGTCATAGGCAAATGTTGGTAGATATGGGCCTAATGAGGCCTAAGTGCCGTGAGTTAACCCACATCCACACGTTACGGATACAGATACAAATGTTGATAGATCAGCTGTATACAATATTATTATATATATATATATACATACATACAATAAAGGTCCAAGATCACTACCTTGTGGGACACATAATTTTATTGTGAAATTGTACATACTTTTATTCCCTCTTGATCTTAATTCTGTCACCTAGGTTACATTTCAATAGTTTAAAGCAATTTATGGGAAGATATATCTTGATTTTGTGTTCTAAACCCATATGTCAAACCTTATCAAAGGCTTATCTAACATCTAAGAAAGCAAATGTACATTACGTTTTGCCTTCCAGGGCTAAATGTATGCTGTGAGCTACTCTTGTAAACTTGCTGCACCTTAGAGTTTTCTTTCCGGAAACCAAATTGGTGGAGAGATATTCATTCTTCTGTGTCTGAATCAGAATTTATTCGTTGCAACAATAATCTCTCAAGTATTTTAGACATAATTGGTATGAGGTAGAGCTGAGCGAAGCAAAAAGGACTTCGAGCACCAAGCCCTTTGGAAAAATAATTGCCAGCATCAAGCACTTTGGAAATTCTAAGTGCCTGCAATTACCAATTACCGAGAAAAATAATTGCATAATTCAATTACCAACTACACCAAAGTTTTTTGTTCTTAATTTATTAGTCTACACTACATGACAAAAAACACAATAAAAATTAAGAAATCATTGAAAAAAAAAATAAGTACAAATTACTTTAGCTAAGTATTCAGCAAATAATTTTTTTTTCTTCCTCACTTCTGGCCCATTGTGGATTTGATTCCAGTTCCTTACGAATGGGAGGAACTTGAGTTATTGGTTTCTTGGTTCCTTATGTAGTCTGAACATGATCTTTTCTATACTTATTTGATTTTGGATTTTAGTTGGTTAATTATTCTGTTTAATTTTGTTTTATCTGCTGAAGCATAGGTTCGGATCAATCGGTTTTCATATTCAATTGTCATAACGATTTAAGTTCCTTATTTAGTCTGAGCATGATCTTTTCTGTATTTCTTTGATTTTGGATTTTAGTTGGTTAATTATTCTATTTAATGTTGTTTTATCTGCTGAAGCATGGGTTTGAAGCAATTTTGCTCTTGGCTTTTCTCTTTTGTGATATAATTTTCTGGATCTACACTAGGATGTTATATATTTTGTTCATAGTTGCTACTGGTGTGGCTTATTGTGTTGCCACTTTGTGTCTTATTTAGTGTTGTTAGTATTTCGTCAGTTTCATTTGAAATTATGATACTTACAGATTGATTTCCTCCTCTATTTTAATTTTATACTCTTGTTTTAAGATTTTTATTATTGCTAACATAGTTAAGGATTTTTCTGGGTGACTATCACCAGGAAGCCTGCAGCTCTCTGACCAAGATTCTGTGAGGAGGAGGACGAAACCTTCATTCACATTCTGACGAAATGTGCGTCACTACAATCACAAAGTCGTTATAGACGTTGAGACTATTCCCTTACTGCTTAAGAGATTAAAGGGGACATAATAGAGGCAAATAAGTGAGGAGCATTTTTCATTCATAATCGAGGTACTCACAACACGGTTCAGAATGACGAATGCTTGCTTGTTCGCTCTCTTGTTTGTTCAATGTTGCTCTTTTGGTGGATATGTGTCTTAACATACGTGACATAACAATATTTTTATTTATCCAGTTTATTGTTGTTACAGGCGAACAAGTTAGAATATTAAGTTATAACAAAAGCGGTGAATGGTGTGAAGCGCATTCTTCAAGCAATCAAGTAGGTTGGGTACCATCAAATTACGTTACTCCTGTGAATTCTCTTGAAAAACATTCCTGGTATCATGGACCAATATCCAGAAATGCGGCTGAATATCTACTTAGTTCCGGTAAGACACTTAATTGCAGATTAAAATCGTGAGTAAATCCTCAAACAAGAGAGATTGTTGGTTTTCATCAATACGGTGCCGAGGTTTCAGTTTGTGTATTTTAATCTTCATTCTAGGAATCAACGGTAGTTTTTTAGTACGGGAATCCGAAAGCAGTCCAGGCCAAAGAAGCATCTCACTCAGGTACGAAGGTCGTGTCTATCACTATCGAATAAACGAAGATGCCGAAGGTAAAGTCTTCGTCACAGCTGAAAGCAAGTTCAATACGTTAGCCGAACTTGTCCATCATCATTCCATGAACTCCGATGGGCTCATTACTCAACTTTTGTATCCAGCGCCTAAACATAATAAACCGACTGTATTTCCTCTTAGTCCCGAACCTGACGAATGGGAAATTAATAGGACAGATATCGTTATGAAGCATAAGCTTGGAGGAGGGCAATACGGTGATGTCTACGAAGCTATGTGGAAAAGGTTTGTATTTAAAATACTCAAGATTAATCAACAAAACAATAATTACATTTATGTATTTAATAAACGTTAAAAAAAGTACTAATAAATATATTTCTTTTAGGTATAATATGACAGTGGCTGTAAAAACGCTTAAAGAAGACACGATGGCCTTAAAAGATTTCCTAGAAGAAGCGGCCATTATGAAGGAAATGAAACATCCAAATTTAGTGCAACTAATGGGAGTCTGCACGAGAGAACCGCCATTTTATATCATCACCGAATTCATGAGCAAAGGAAATCTTTTAGATTATTTAAGAAACGGAAACAAAGAACAAATAAACGCTGTCGTACTTATGTATATCGCCACACAAATTGCCAGCGGCATGAATTATTTGGAAAGTCGATGTTTTATTCACAGGGATTTAGCGGCAAGAAATTGTCTGGTGGGTGAAAACCATTTGGTTAAGGTTGCCGACTTTGGTCTTGCAAGGTAAACAAGCTATCAATGTTTTTCTTATACCGGGCGTTGCATCGTCGAGCGGGACATAGGAAATCCCATGTAATTTTAAATGGTGTCATCTAAAATATTAAAGGTGTATTCATGAATACAGGGCCATAAAAAAAGAGAAATATTTGAAAATAAATCGGCGATAACTCGTAAACGGGCTAATCAAAAATATCTAAATATAATTTTTCTCTAAAATAAACAGGGCAGCCAATAATTGACCCCATTTAAAATTACATGAGATTTCCTATGTTCCACTCGACGATGCAACACCCGGTATAATATATTAAAAATAATGAACACTTTCACATAAATTCATATTAAATTAAATAAAAGTTTAAAAAAACATTTTAATTGCATGTTTACTATAAAAATATGTTCGACTGTTCAATCACATATAACATAATAACATCAACTTTAATATAGCATTACATGTATGAAATAACTCGTAACATATGCATGGTGGTCTTGAAATACATTAGATATTAAAAATGACAAGAGTGTATGAGTCCAAAAATGAATGGCAAGTCACAAAATTTAAAAATGGGTAAATTTTCTCTTTTTTAGACATTATTCTACGCTTGTCTGTTTGCACTGTTGTCGGTTCGTTACAAAATTTATGAGACATATTTTTAATTAAACATAGGTACATTTAGGAACAGAAATATTTTTAATTATATATAGGAACATTTAGGAACAACGATACAAATTATTGGCTCAATAGAACAAACAAGATACAAAGTTAAATACACTTACCAAGTCCAATATCTGGGACACATGTCACAACCCTTGACCAAACGTTAAAACCGCGATTCAAATCTAGCACATTTGTATAGTATAGTGACATAAGAAACCCGTTCTAGAGTGAATAGAGGATGTCAACTTTAGTAGATTTTTGAACAGACCCATCTCGAAAAGTCCTGCTGACCCCTCCATCCCCCTCAAATTAGATCGATCGATTATTTTAGTTTTTTTTCTCTCAAAAACGGTAAGAGAAACGCGTCGTTTTGGTGTCATTCGATAGAGCGCAAAGTTCTTCATAATGGCCATGACCTAAGTTCTGTTTATGTTTTCAAAGTCCCCACAAGAACAAAAAATGGTTAGGGTAATCACAAGGACACTTGTTTAAAACCACTTAAAATAGAACATACAAAAATTTTAGATTATAGTTTTCTCTATCGATTGGTATAATATAACCTTTTTTTCCTTTAAGATAAAGCTACCAGTGGCGTACAAAAAAAGTAGCTGAATAAGAGGAATGTCTAAAAATTTATATTCTCTTAAAATATGATTTATTTATTTCATTGTATGTGTGCGGGTAAAACAACATAAAAATAATCAAGAGCGTATTAGTAGGTACTACAAGTAAATAAGTCAAATATTTTAACACTTTTTAATTTCAAAGGTATTTACGGAAACTATTAAAACCAAATAATATAAAAAACTATTGTAACCTTGCATTTTTAACACCCTAAATTAATTGCAACATTCTACACACAAACATTACCTAGTACACTTTTTCAAAAGTATTTGCATTTTTGGCCACAAGTTTTACATTTACATTTTAGTAAAATGTTGGATCACATTTTTCCATTTTTCGTATTGGTCCATTTATTGTTTTGAAGAGTCCATCCCCATTTAGACGGGCATGGAAGTTCTGGCACAGGTTATCCCAAACAAATCCTGCTTGAAAAATACATATGCAGTGCTAAAGTATTCATTATTTAAGGTAAATTCTCAATGGTTCGGTTTTTTTGAGCAAAAAGTTGCTTTCGGCAGACGTAAATATCGATGGTTTCAGAATGTTTGTAAATATCGATGGTTTCAGAATGTTTATCGTACATTATTATAACAAATTTTGAAATAATATTGAGTTGTTCCGATGTAAGTTCTTTTGGATGCAACATTAATTCAATGAACGTAGGTGTAACCATCGCAAAAGATTCCCAAGCTTCCCAGAACAGAATGAGTGAAAAAAGGGGATAGTCAGACTTTTTTCATTCATTTTTGTTAGCAACTTCCATATAAGAAATATACTTTAGGTTCTTATCAAACTAAACCCATTTTTATTTTGATACTAACATGTCAGTATCACAGATTTTATGACAATTTTTTTATAGCCGTTTTCAATGCAATTGTATGCATGTACAAAAATTCGTGATTGAAAATTGGGATTTTGGTTAAACATTTCGAAGGTGGGTTCAATACTTTTTGGTTAATAGTATTAAATATTACTTCTTTTACACCAGCCAAGTTACCTTTAATGGCAGAATAAATTATACACCTTCCTGGAAGATTATTTATTGACAACTATATTTGTTAGTAACATTATCAATGATTAACTCAAAGTATACATATATAACACTAAATGTAGATGATAAGTCATATTGCTTTAACACCCCTTTTCAATGTTACTAAATCAGACCTACTATTTTTATAAATCTTTTAATTTTATTTACATCAAGCGGCTTCGTCAGCAAATCTGCAAAATTATCACTTGAAGGATAATACCCAAACTCTACCTGATTTCGTTAGTGACAACGTGTATATTTTGATCTATGTTGATGATCTCCTTATGATAAGTAAGCAAGAGGCTGATACTGTAAAAGTTATTCAAAATTTGCAAGTTATGTTCCAGCTAGTAAGTTTGGGAAATGTTAAACAATATTTAGGCTTACAGTTAGAATGAAATTCGAATGGAATATTAACAATTTCCCAATCTAACTATATCACAAAAGTACTTAAAAACTTTAGCATATTAGATGTCAGAGATTCCAACATTCCGATGAACAGAAACCCCATCTTTCTGGGGTTTCTGTTATTTAAAAAAAAAAAAAAATTGTAATCGTCGCCCTGTTTTATTAAATTTGGACTGCACCCGAAGATGGAAAAGTTATCCGAAACATACGTAGTGATGCGCTAAACAATAGAAAATAAAAACGACCGAATAAACCAAGGAAATCTTTATTTATATAAAATTCTGCTACGTTCAAGAAATTATTCTTATTCGAATATATAATTTTCTTCACATGTACCTGCTTTTTCTTCGCTGATATCATTTTCATGAACATTGTTTGCTCTATTACAATAGTAACATTTTAATTTTGCCATTTACTTTACACTTTAATACTTTATTCTCATCAACTTCAAGTTGTGAAATTTTTTTTCTTCTTCTGTATTCTTGTAACAATTTTTCTTAACTATTTCCAATGTTAGATCTTCTTCTCGTCGACTTTCTAGAGCTGTAACCGTTGAACTGTAGCTCTCTAGTAGACTGCTTAGCAAAAACGCAACAATGAGATTTCCTCCAATTTTTCCCCAAGTGTCTTCAATTGGTTTACCAAATCTAACATTATTGAAAAATGTTCTTCCATGTTACCACCTTTTGCTAGCTGCTGCCTGCATAATCTTTTAAGCAGATACACTTCGCTAGAAAGTGTATTTTTCGTAGTATGACTTTAAAGAATCCCATGCCTCTTTTGCAGTACCAAGGTTGGGTTTATCCACTGATATAAACATTTTGATAAATTATCGTCTGACCATCGATTCAAGAATAGGGAATTTTTTTTTTTTAATATTTCAACCCTCCTTGGTCCTCCATTTTTATTCAGATTTTTTTTTAATCAAACTCTTCATTCTCTTATAGGGTTTGTTAATATCGCTAATTTACGATTTTTTTATTTCAACCACCCATTAACACCTTATTTTCATTCATGTGCTTCGTCCCCTCATAGAGTTTGATTTTTCCTGAAAATTTCAAGTTGATATCGTTTTTCGTTTTTAATTTAGAATTGTTTTAAACATTTTTATTCAGATTGTTTTTCAAAATCAGTAGACTTCTTCCCCTTTAGAGCTTGATTTTTCCTGAAAATTTCAAGTTGATATCATTTTTGTTTTTGACTTATAGATGCTGACATCGGGCGGGCGGCGGACAGACGGACGGATATTTTTAGAAGTTGTTTAAAATTTAATGAAAAGGATTTTGATACAATAATTTTCTCGAAAGTAAATCTATACTCTTCACAGACTACTGTATGAAGAGTATAATAAGGCGGCATCAGATTTAGATTTGAGTGAAGTTATTGACACATTTGTAAATGTCAAAGCTCGAAAGAGATTGTGAGTTTAAATTTTATTCTATAGTTATTTTTAAAACATATTTTTATTATTACATTCCGTAAATTACCAACCTCTTTGCTATTCTGGCCATAAAATAATAATTTGCTGTTGTTATGTCAAA
Organism: Psylliodes chrysocephalus; assembly: GCA_927349885.1. NCBI lineage: Eukaryota > Metazoa > Arthropoda > Insecta > Coleoptera > Chrysomelidae > Psylliodes > Psylliodes chrysocephalus. Next base: position 41,164,778 of record OV651813.1, read on the forward strand.
AGCAGTGATTACCCATGGTTAAAACTAGTTAGTATTCCGAACATATCCATAGTAAGTTTAATTTCTTCAAAAATATGCTACATATTTTATGTGGTATCTAATGTAAAGGGGGTCATTTTTGTTTTGGTACCAGGACCCTTGCCTACCTAGCCACTGGTGTTTTATTTATTTTTTTTATTTATTTATTTATTTATTTATTTATTTATTTATTTATTTATTTATTTATTTATTTATTTATTTATTTATTTATTTATTTATTTATTTATTTATTTATTTATTTATTTATTTATTTATATATTTATTTATTTATTATTATTTTCGGGTATTCGGTTTTTGTTCTTCATCATGCTAACTTAACATAAATTTTCAAAATTTAATTACTCCTACAATTATTGGTATTTTTTAAAAATTAAATTTTTACACATTCTAAGACACTAAATAATAATTTATTTTAATATCTACATGTATTTTAATAACACCTTGTATATTAATAGAAACCGATCTTTAAGATTGTTTTTCTTTCAACATTAAAACAAAACTTTAAGAAAATATTCTGTATCTATTTTAACCTACTCTTATTTCATGACTTGGTTTATTGCAAGTGGCAATTAACATGCATAAGTCAAGACCTGATATTGTGAGGCGTTTTAAAAACGATTTATTTATAAAAATTCAGGCTGATGCGAGACGATACTTACACTGCTCACGCTGGTGCAAAATTTCCGATAAAATGGACAGCGCCCGAGGGACTCGCTTATAACAAATTTTCCACCAAGTCTGATGTATGGGCTTTCGGTATCCTACTTTGGGAAATCGCAACTTACGGAATGTCTCCATATCCCGGCGTTGATCTCACGGACGTCTATCACATGCTGGAGAAGGGTTATCGAATGGAGTGTCCACCTGGCTGTCCTCCGAAGATCTATGAATTGATGAGGCAGTGTTGGCAGTGGCATGCCAATGATAGGCCTACTTTTAAAGAGATTCATCATGCTTTGGAGAACATGTTCCAGGAATCGAGCATTACTGAAGGTATTTGTTTTATTATATAAGATACACCAAAAGCAATAGGTCATATGAAAATAAAAATAACTTCAAATTCTGAAAAAATCGTTTAAGATAATGCATTAGTTTAATATAGATGAGATACATGTCACTTTCAATAATACGGTGAAGTTAAATGTAAAAAAATTACAGAACCATTTTCATTAATTTATTTGGCTCTAGCAGCATTCCACCGGGCTTCATCATAGACTTAACACAATGACAATGTATTCATTATTCATAAAAATAATAATTTTTGTCAGTTTTATCGATTTTAACTAAACTCTCGCAAATGTAAACATTAGACAAAATAAATGGGATGACCATTTTAAAAATTTAGTTTGTTTCACTAAAATAATGTAATCCATGTAAATATACTTAATTGTACCGAATTAACTTTTCTTTATTTTCCTCCATTCTTTGTCGTGCTCACTGTATCAATTGTGTACTACAGAACGTTCTTTTCTAAACTTACATAAAAACAATTTCTATTACTAATATATTTTCTATTTTTTCAACAGAGGTGGAAAAACAGTTGCAATTCAATGATTCTCCTTCAATTCCGTTGGGAACTCCACATATGGCTTTCAAAAAGTCGCATTCCGGGAGTACTGGAAACATTCATGGTCTTGTTGGTTTAACTGAACCAAATGGTAAGCATATTTGTACATTTCTGAAATGAATGGTATTAAAACTATTTCTAAAGCAGCATTTCCTAAACTGTGGTTCGTGAACCCCTAGATATTTGCGAGCTTTTCTCTTAATAAAGAGGGTTTCGCCAAAAAATATTGTAATGGGCAGAATTTTAAATCTTAAACATCGCAACAAGGAACAAAGCAAAATAGCGCCAACGCAAGCGATGCGAGTATATTCTCGTACGATTCATTAAATTCTACGTCTGTGAATCGAGCAAACTGAGACTTTTTCGGAATGCGCTCGAAAGAACGAATATAACGTCAGCCGATATAAAAACGTCGCAGCCACATAAAGAAGAGTAGAGTCTAACTGAATCATACAACGCCCTCAAGAACATACATATTAGTTAGTAGGTTTGTTCCCGAAGCGAGTTCCTAACATATTGAGTATGCGCAGTACAAAATAACTGTTCCAGCAGAGCAAAGTTCCAAACAAATTGAACTAGTTTGGTGTTTCCGCAAGATTAAAAACTTGTTCATAACATGTTTTAATAATTTAGTTCTAATAGTTCCTAAATAAAATACGAACTTTTACTTTCGCGCATGCGTGCTTATTTAAAATCATTTTCCTTTTTTTTTTCTTTGTTTTTAATTGGATTTTTGATTAGTTTTGTGAGTGCCTAGTATTTTTAATTTTGATTAAAATCATATACAGCGTTGTAACAGCAAAAAATGTAATAAGGAGGGTGTTTTTTTTGTGCAATTTTGAGTTTATCATTAAGTTTAATCTCAAAATCTTTTTTTAATAAATATAATTGAATGACCTGTATTTAGTTAAAAAAATTTTATTAACGTTCCAGCACACATTTATTTAGAACTCATTTCGAACATTATTCTGCTCACGCATGCGTATCAGATAATGTTTGTAACAAGTTTGGAACTTGTTTCAGGAACAATAGTAGTGTACAGGCATCGCATCCTAATTTGTTAGTAATGGGGTAAAGTGTACGCACTGCTGACACACCTTCAAACGATCTTAATGGCTACTATTAAAGCTACTTTCGCTTTAAATAAATTTTCTAGGATTTTTAAAACGGTCACGGTCAGATGAATAACAAAATAAGAAAATTACCTAAAATTGTAATCCTTAATAACGGTCAAATCGAGTCCGCCCTCGTTTCTAAGAATGTTTTATCAACAGTGGCTATCATTTGTTGGTATTATAGGAAATAACAGAGTACCTACACAATGGATCAAACGCAATTATGTAAATAGTACTACAGAATTTGTTAAAATTTATTTGAGATCTATGAGCTAAAATGTATTCTGTTAAAAAAATTTGAGTGAAAAAAAAATGGTGATTTTGCACTTGATATCTTTAATATTTTAACAAAATGTGAGGGTGAAGTAGAAGTGGTGAAAGTCATCAGCATACAAATATTAAAATAAGATAATGAGGATTTTTTGAAAATATGTTATAGGTCAACAAATACTGAATTTATACTAACCTCTATTCCTTGTTGCTATAACTACTATCAAACAAAATAAATATAAACAAATTAACAGAGTTCTAAAAAATCGTCATCAAAATCATTACTATCACTAGAACTGTCACTGCTGTCTTCATTAACATTAATAATAACTGTAGAAATTACAACGTCATCCATTATAATTTCGCGATCTAAATATTTATCTTCGACAGCTATTGCATTTGCACATCTTTTTTTCCAGTCTTTTTGGGTTACTGATTTAAATTCAATTTCAGCTAACATTTATATATGTGCTAATTTAAAATGAATATTCTTTATAGCTACATTATTTTTTACTGCAGCCCAGATAATTTCTATTGGATTTAAGTCTGGGTGGTATGGTGGTAATCTCAAAACTGTATGACCGTGTTTGGAGAATAATCTATCAAATTTGTATTGCTTGAATCTATTTTTATGCTGTTTGATTAATGTGTACAGCTGTGGTCATAATAAGGAAGGTTGAATTTCAATATTGTTGGACGTCAACCAGTTTATCATTTCAGCTTTTCTTGAATTTGAATTCGGAGCAGGATTTTCTATAACATTGTGATATGGTGCATTATTCAAAACTACAATAGCATTTGGTGGTAAATTTGGTATTAACAGTTCTCTTAGCCGCTTTTCAAAATTTTCTTGATTCATATTATGATAATCACCATATTTGGCCCCAGACACAAGCATTAATGAACTATTAGGAATAAAACCCATGTTACCACCAGCATAAACTATAATAAGTCTCTTTCCTTTCGAAATGGTGGAAAACCAACCTTTTGCATTATCATCACCCCAATTATGTGATGATGTATGGCTATTATGTATGTAAGTTTCATCAATATATACAATGGGACAGTTTTCTGAACGAAAATATCTAATTTTTTTAATATAATCTTATTCTTTTTTCCCTGATGTCAAGCCGTTCTATTAGAACCTGTCTGTTGTTTCGCATTTTTCGCCACTTGAACCCAATTTTTTTTTAAATAGAGTTTTGACTGTTACGCGCATACCTTCTGTTTCGTGAAATCTTTGAACTATATCTCTGATTGTTCCAATATTGTAGGATGGAATATCTGTTACACTTGATGTTCTTTTACGCTTTTTTTGACTTTTATACAATTGTTTAGGTATGGTCGACGTAGACTTTTCACCTTTTTATATTCGTTCAATTGTTTTTACCGAGTATCCTGTAGCTTCAGCAACTTGTTCTTTAATTTCAGTGAGAATTTTGGGATCATCATTCACAACACATTGTCTATAAGTTTCACTATCATCGTTGTTTTTTTTTTTTTCTCAAAACTATTTGTTGCCGAGGAACATTTTTTTTTTCATAAAATATTCGAATGTTTCGGCATTTTAACAGTAAGTCACTACTCAAAAGAAAACACTACAAACAAATAAAAATAAAATATAATTCAAAATCTGAACGCTACACAAACGAAACACAAATTCAAGAAAATATTATCATTTTCTGATCGCCCCCGACAACATTGCTATTGTTTGCATCTCTCTTTAACAGTTGTTACAGTAGGCGTTGACAATTAAAATTAGAGATTAACGCGCATCCCCTCTTCAGACAAATTAGGTTACAATGCCTGTAAAACAGTTTAATGATGTCTTCTTGTGTAAATAAATTACAACAAAGACAATAATTTAACAAATCGAACTTGACAGTAAATGATTTAATATTTAGTAAATTTATTTTGGATTGTTGGTCCAAAACAGGTAGTTTTGTCAAATCTATTGAAAAGCTTCACAAGCAATAATTTGCTTCATCTACTTATCCAATGCCTACGGATGAATGAATACAGCACCATTTTATCAAAACATTACAATAAACTTTCTTTTTCACCTCCATCTGCTTTTTCAGGCATCAGATTGGGAATCTGTCCTCTTCCTGGACCCATCTCTTCCATTCTTTTCTGTTCCTGGCTAGTATTTTCTTCTATATCAAAGTTTTCTCCTTATCAATTCCAATCTTTTCAATCTGGTCAATCCATTTCCCCCTGGGCCTTCCTTATTGCCCTTTTCTTGATATTCCTATTCCATTACTTTTCTCACTATTCTATCTGGTTTTATTCTTACTAGGTGACCATACCAGTTTTATTGTAACTTTTTGAATTTCGTCATTATTGGCCCCTGTTTAGTTATTTTTCTTATATCTTCATTGCTTACTTTGTGCCATTTAGTTTTCTTAGCTGTTTTTCTAAAATGTTTAATTTCCATTGCATTTGAGGGGTACAGGGATTAAAAAGATGAATATTCAAAAATCGCAATTTTGAGATTAAAATGCGAATCCATACCTAAAATACATTAGAATCTGTCAATCTTTGAACCAGTTAAACCAATGAGCGCCACAAGTTACAGCGTATTTAAATAAACGTGTTTAGAGCAAAAAGGTTGAATGTCCCTCCATGTCGATGAAAAAAGATGAATGTCAACCGACGATGGGTAGTGATCACGTGTTTAATACAGAACAGATGGGAAAATTTTAAATTCCTTTGTTCCACCAAATAGGCTTATATATATATATATATATATATATATATATATCCCATTGAGGGTTTTTTAAATTGTATATTAAATTTATCTTGTATTGATTCTTTTTTGCAGGTTAAGCTATCACTTTATTATTAATAATGTTTGTCTGTAAATATTTTACAATATGGTTTTAGTTTTTCGTTATGAACTGATAATCAATATTTAAATTAAATTTTAATAACAAATCCAATTTTGTTGTATTATTTACTGTTACTAGTGACTACATAGGGGGTTCGTCAATTTATTTCTTTTTTGGACGGAGAAAAAGTTTGGGAATCGCTAATCTAGAACAAAACAAAAAAAAACATTTATTTATTTTAGATAACCTCAATAATACTTCAACAAAACTGTCTACTTTCACGGGTGGATCGAAAACGAATGTTCAGATGAGGCGATCAACGAATAAAAAGGGGATGCCAGCACCAGCACCTCCAAAACGTACAAGGTTAGTAAAAAAAAGTCAGCATGTTTATTGTTTTTTTTTGTTGCATGAAATATATGTCTGCTTCGAAAAATAACAAATCATTAGCTATTTTAAACTAAATTTATCTGAAAATAAATGAAAAAATTCACCACGAACTAATAAACTAAATACATTTGTGTGATAATTTTACTAACACTTTGCCGACTTCTTATTCCAGCTTGCTGTCTTCTTGCAGTTCTTTCCGGGACAGCACGTTTGATGATCAAGGACAAATTGATAATACAGGAGAGGACGGGACTGATTTAAATGGTACTTAAAACACATATAATAAATACATTCTAAAGTGTTGATGAAAATTTCTTATCAATTCTAGCACAAAAAAGTGTTTTGGTATTAAAACTTTTATATTTCAGAAATGTTAATCATCTGATTTAATGAAACTAAAAGTATACATTTTCAAACTATAAAATATTGATTTCATACATGTAATAAATAATTCTCATATATTCATCATACATTTTAAAATTTCTAAAAAGCTAACTAATTTTCATTTTCTTTTAATAACAACATTTAAAAATCCTGTTTAAACTATTTTCAAAAGGACTGACAAGAGAGCTTCAAACGTTGACGGCAAGTACAAAATGTGATAGCGAGAGTGATCTCCAAGACCAAACTCCTGATACGGACGATTCAGGTGCACATTCTTATCCAGAAATATCTACTACAAGTAGTTTTACGCCCGGTACGGGTTCCTTTAAACGAGCTCCCATCATGGGTAACAAAGGATTGGAGCAGCGCGGAAAGAAAACTAAATCCAAAGAACCGATGGTAAGACTTTTTTTTAAAGGGTTTTGATGGTCAATTTTTATTGAATGAGCTTAAAAATAATATGTCTACAATTTATTACCAAAAAACAGACAAAAGTTGCCTATAGCATCACTTTTATGATCGTTCTTTCATTTCTCATTCTTATATTATTTTTAACTCCTTCATTTCTCTTATCCACTGTTCGATTTATATTGTTAAAGTTATTTATATTTCAAGAAAGTTTGACCAAATTCTATTTTTATAAGTCAAATTGCCCTTTTTTGATATAAACTTTCAATAATAATGTATATTATGATTTTTAGGCAAAAAAGGTTTATTTTAATTTCTTTTCTTTTCGAAACCAGTTTCATAATGTTCAACATTATGCAACTAGTTGAGTCAAGTAGATCATTTTGACACTTGCTGCAATTTCAAAAAAATTACTTTATATGTCAAAATTAGAAAAATGAAATTATGCTACATATTCAAAGTTTAAAAATAGTGCACCATGGTTTTACAAACTGATTTATTAAGAGAATTAATTCTTACATTTTAGCTCCACTTGTTCATGTAATAAATTTAATTTTTGTCCATGGTCAGATGAGTTTAAGCTGTCAGTAATTACACCTCTTTACAAACAAGGCAATAACGATGGTTTATCGTACACAAGTGAAATTTTGGGAGAAATTGTGTTAAATGCACGTACCTACTTATATGTGAACAAATAATTTTTTAAAGGTGGAAAAGTAAAGAAAACAAGTCCTTTATATCTCACAAAGAAATTTGTATTTAAATAATAAACGAATACTAAAAAAAACTTGGCAGGCATGGACTTTGTAATGTAGGCTCATTATTTTTTTAATTTTTTTTTTAGTATCGATATTTTATCATGTGACGTTTTAATATTAATGTTTTTAACCCTTGACAAATACCAATGCTTAAAAAAAATGTTCAGTTCGTTTGGATTCCTTCAAGATTGTAATCTAGTAGTTTTATCCCTACTGGATAAGAGATTATGGTGTGCCTGATGATAAAGTGATCAGACTTCGAAATCGGTCGCCGTTTAATTACAAATCTCTTTGTGAGATATAAAGGACTTGTTTTTTCAATCCATAAACTCACACATGGCTACCCCAAGTTTGAAATAATTTATCTTTATTTTGCTTTATTAAGTAATCAGAAACACCGAAGAACTGTTGAAAGGATTTGATAGATACATTTCATGTGAAATAAGAGAGGTATAGCTTTAAACTTAAATTGTGAAATATTAGTAAAATGTTGTTTCAACACTTCGTCGTTGTTTTGGCTATTGGTCGTATCTCAAATTTACAATAATATCCAGGAGGCCCTTAATAAGATTTTTCGTGGAATGAAACACTTTATTACTGATAAATTTTAAAGTAAGTTGGTTTGTTTTCTTTGATTTTCTGTTGTACTTTAATCATTCTGGGAGCTATGTACATTGCAGTTTATGTTGTTCGATGTAAAAAATGTTTTTTTACAAGTTTGTTGGAGTTACGACCAATAGCCATAAAAATATATGCCATATTACTAATTACAACTCACAGCCAATAAAAAGCATTAGTGGTTTAACTACATTTTTTATTTCAACATTTATTAGTAGTTAGCAATAATAAAAACTATTTAATTAACGGTATAACACAACAAAATATAATTGAATATATTATATTTAACAAAATCAACAATTAATTTTCATAAGGCAAATTTTGGTAAAATATTGTGTTTTATATTTCTTGTAACCGGGGCTTATCTGGAGTAGAAAATGAATTTAAATCCCTATATTTTTCTGCACATAATTTATTTGGACTAGAATTGAGAGGTGTTAAGGCGACATTTTGCAAACAGATATTTCTTTTTAAAGTTAAAGATCTGTATGTGTCGGTATTATGGCAACTTTTGAAGTAAACTTTATGTAAATTGTGTTTTTAAATTTTTACTTCTTTTATTTTTGTCCAATTAACTTTTTCTTTCTAATCATCAATCCTTATGTTTAGTAATCTAATCTCCTGTGATAATTTCCTAAAATTTTTAAAGTCAAAATAGTTAGGCTGTTCACATTATATGGGTGTTTTCTTTTGCGAGGCGAATTGTGGGTATGAGTTGAGACGGCATGAAAATTTCTTCACATTTTCTTAAGGCATAAGATATCGCACTGTGTGCAGAATCCCCTTCATTCTGCCCATGATATGGTTCGAAAAATCTCGTCTATGCAGAATGTACCTATAAAAACTCCCTGGCCAGATATTTTGGTAAGTAATAGAGATATTTTAATTCTGTAAAAGCCAGTTCATAGAGCACTAAGAGAGCTTTAATTGTAGATATAAATTAATTTTAAATAGGTCAATATGTAGAAGGCGCTGCGCTCAATATTATTTTTTCGATGAAAGGATCTTTCTTATATAGCGCATCTTGTAAAAAATACATTTTAAAGCAAATTTTGTTCTATAAACTAATTCGATAAATCTATCTATTTTTGATATACAGAGTGGGTCACTCAAAACAGTTTCATTCTGTTTTTCAGCATTAATCATTGGATTTTAAGAAAATGCTAAAACAGGTCAATTTTTATTCCAAATTGAATACATTTTCACAATGCAGATATCTGTCATGTGTCAACCCCCTCCCTTCCACTTCTCCAACCCCTTAATTTTATATAAGGAATGTACCATGTACGGCACATCATTGAAAAGGTAATTTTGTGGGAAAGTCATAAATATGATTTGTTTATTGCGATACTTTTAATTTTAGCGCTCTCTATCGGAATAAAAAACCTGTAACGTATTATAAACTGACACTTTATTTGGAAGCTAATTTAATTACTAATTCAATACACCACATATCATTAATATAAATATTTCCATATTGCACTTGTAACAAAATAAAGTTAGCAATAATAATGTTTAAACCCACTCGACCATTCATTGTTGCGTTCTAATTAACAGTGCTGTTCCTAAAGTGGCGCTGGGAAACAGTAACAAAGCCTACACAGAACACGATGCGAAATAACCTTAGCAGTTGAAGACGATGACACAAAAAAAATGTTTAAAATAATGCATGACTAATTGTCAAACAATTGCAAGTGCAATATAGAGGATATTTATATTAATGTTATGTAATGCATTGAATTAGTAATTAAATTTGCTTTCAAATAAGGTGTCACACTGTATAATACGTAGGTTTTTTATCACGATAGAGGGCGGTACAATTAAAAGTATCGCAATAAACAATCATATTTATAAATTCCCCATAAAATTACCTTTTTAGTGATGTACTATACATTGTAGTGTCACACTAGTTCACTAGTCACATAGTTTTTTTTCGCTAGAAGGCGATAAATTAAAGTAACACAGTGTATTTTTGAATTCCCCATTAAATTACCTTTTCAATGATGTGCCATACATGGTACATTACCTGTTTAAAATTAAGGTGTTGGTGAAGTGCAAGAGAGGGGGTTGACACATGACAAATGTCTGCATTGTGAAAATGTGTTCAATTTGGAATAAAAATCGACCTGTTTTAGCATTTTCTTAAAATCCAATGATTAATGCCAAAAAACAGAATGAAACTGTTTTGAGTGACCAACTCTGTATATCAAAAATTGGCTAGATTTATTGAATTAGTTCATAAAACAAAATCTGCTTAAAAATGCATTTTTACAATATGCGCTTCATAAGAAAGATCCTTCCATTGAAAAAAAATTATTGAGCGCAGCGCCATCTATATATTGACCTATTTAAAATTAATATATATCTAAAACTAAAGCTCTATTAGTGCTCTGTGAACTGGCTCTTGCAGAATTAAAATATCTCTATTACTTACCAAAATATCCGGTCTGGGAGTTTTTATTGGTACACCCTGTATAAGTGCTTTTTGCAATAAAATACAGTATCATTAAAACCATAATGGTATTTTTGGCCTGGCCTGCATAGCCGTCACAAAAAAGATTCAAAGTCTGAATGCCACTTTTGTCATTCCTTGTAAAAATAAATACACTGCCGTGGATATTTCCGAGGAACCTCTCTTGTTTTTAGCTTCATGCCAGACAAAACAGTTAGTCTGTAGTGCCCAAATTGTAAATTGTAAAGTTGTAGTTACTTAGTCTATTCTTATAGAATACCTTGCAATCATGGGTAAATATATCACTTGCTGCAAGTCAAAAACAGCACTTATTACTTTTGGATTATTTTGTGAGTCTTTCTTGCATTTTTCTTTTATATCTCTAATTTTTTCTTCTTTTTTATGTGAGTAGTAAATCGTTCTTGCAGCTTTTCTTTTTCACTATCTTCGGCCTTTCTTTAATGTAAGCACAAACTACACTGGTCTTTTTTCGGTCGATTAAATGACAAATTAAAATCTTATAGTAGGTATTACAGCTACCAACTTCTCGTCCTTCTATTTCGTTCTTGTACATATCGTACATGTCATACAATGACAAATCTCCATGGATGTACTCTCGTTTAGAAGATTTTCTGCAATAGTGGGATTGTTCTCTAGGGAACCTCTTGATATGATATTTTACATCATTATATATTTTTGCATGCAGTGTTCGTTATCTATTGAGCAAACTAACATAATCTGAAAAAAAGTGAGATACGACTTATAGCTAAAATATCAAATGTTATAATGTTAAATACGACATTCCAACATTTATGTTTTATTCCATCAGTAATTTATTATTACATATAATGTTACCAGCATACAAAGTATGCAGTTTTAGTTATCTATTAAGCAACCTAACTCAATTTAAAAAAAAAAAAAATGAGATATGACCAATAGTCATAACAACGACGACATGTATGCACTAAACCATCGATAAAGGCTTTATTACAAACTAGAGTTTCATCATCTTAATTAGTACATTTGCAAAAATATTTGAAAAATGTGTTAAAAAATGCTTTATAAACATTTAACTAAACACAACATTTTGTGTGAAAAAGTATGGTTTCACTCCAGTACGAGTGATGCAATGTATAACCTTACTAGTGCTATAAAAAATAGCTTAGATAATATATTTCTCGATCTTGCAAAATCTTTTAACATGGTACGTCATGGTAAACTGCTACACGTTCTTAAACATTATGGAGTGAGATCCAGCATGTTAGATCTATTTTCAATTTATCTCTCTAACAAAAAAAAAACAAATCCTCAATATTAGAGACATATACATTAATACTAGAACTATTCAAATGGGGATACCACAAGGCACAATTTTAGGACCACTATTATTCATCACTTACATTAACTCTCCCTTAAAAACCAAAATAGAAGCTTCTGTTGTTTCTTACGCAGATGACACAGTATTAATACTTAATGATAACTCATGAAATTTAGTCAAGTAAACGGTTGAACTTGATATACCGGGTGTTCAAATTAAAGCGTTACAGCTATATACCACTTTTTATAAAAAAAAACGTTTCAGACGAAAGTTTTATAGTTTTGTGGGGAAAAACTTTTGGCTAAAATCGTTTTTTATAGCTAAACATAATATGGCCAACTTTTTTTTCGCGCAGCAACATTTTCAAGTAGCTGTTACTCAAAAAGTAAAAGTCCAATAAAAAAAATATTTCCCTCAAAAGTTTCTTATTTTTTTATTTACTTTAAGAATATGTAAGAAAAAAAATGGGATTCCCATTTAAAAAAACAAAGTTCACCTCGATATGGCCATATTATAGTCAGCTATAAAAAAATGAATTTAGCCAAAATGTTTCCCCCAAAAAACTATAAAACTTTTGTTTGACACTTTTTTTTTCTAAAATGCATACTTTCGGCGGTATTTAACTGTAACACTTTAATTTGAACACCCGGTATATTATAAAGTCAAATCCTAGCTAGGCTATAATAAATTATCTTTGAATGTTGCAGACATAAGTGAAACATGAATATAAAGGAAAGTTATTAAAATAATGTTATATCAAATCAGTTTACTAAATTCATTCAAGCAGTCGGATGTAAGATATAAAGACAAAAACAGAATTATGTATGTATTTATGTATGATAGCTAATTTCAGATTAATAACTAATCAAAATTAATAACTTGTTGGCATTAAAAAGAAAAAAAAATAGTTAATGACTGTAAACTCACATTAGTGTTAAGATACCTTATTAACTATATCCTCAATACAGATATTCCCATTGTTGAGATTCTTTCTTTTAAGCTTAATGATGGCCCAAAACCTCCTTTTACATTTGAAACAATAATAAACATTTTGTGATACTGATTTTGAGTGTTTTTGTTTTCAAAATATAACTGTTACTTTCAAGGTTCAAGTAGCAGCTCTAGAAGTTCAAAATGTTCGTAAAGCCATAAGCAGGTATGGTACACTCCCCAAAGGAGCACGAATCGGTGCCTACTTAGAATCGTTACGTCAGAACAACATGTCGTCAAACGATGACGCCATTCAAGCTGTTAATCCAGCTATAGACCAATCGGAAACTACTCCCAGATCACTATCACCAAGAACTAATATCCGAACGCAGCCCCAAATGATCAGAAGCAATTCTTCAGGAGGTGTTACAACGTTTCATGCAACTCATCCACCAAGTTCACCAACCTCAAGTAAACTAACAAGAAACAGAAATGTGGCCAGAAATAATAGTGCAGATGTTAGAAGTAGTCTTAGGAGTTTTAAGGCTTCTCAGAATAGTACTTTCCGAGGAGGAAGTCCTTCAAGGTATATCCAACTTATTATATCCAATCTTGATTTTTTTTTTTACTGATTCGATATTTTAGATCTATTCAACCAACATTGGCTGACTTGGAGTTTCCACCGCCTCCGACAGATTTACCTCCTCCTCCAGAGGAATTTGATGGTATCGACCAAGTAGACTGTAGTACCTCGATAATGACCTCATCCCAAGAACTCCGCAAACGAATCATCCCTATCTCTCCCCTAACAACTAAAAAGATTTCTCGAGAACCCAAGGAACCACAGCTCTCTGAACCTTCAGAGACTAGCGACGTCAGCACTCTCCAACCTTCCGTTGAAGAAGCCAGTTCGCGATTCGGCGTCAGTTTGAAAAAGAGAGATATGGATAAGGATGTCAAAGAAGATAGTGGGAAAGAGGGTAAAGAAAAAAGTCCTCAGAGAGCGAGTCTTAGCCTCACTAGTCCTAGTCAAGATGGTAAAAGCCCCATTAGTGGGGATTCTGATGTTCCTGCTGTTGGTTCTCCATTGGAACCCTTGCCTCCCCCGCCAAATATTGGTGAAAGTGGTGAGTTAGTTTTTTGTTTGGATATTTAGGCATTTCAAATTCTGTTGACTGATTTGTATGAATTTTTTTTTGTAATACATATTCATAATTGTCTAAAATAGTATTTGGAAAATGTAATTTGCTTTTTCAAAATTTAATAGTAAAAATATAATCATTGTAAAACGTAAATTTGAAAGTTTGTTATTTGGGAACAACATATTTTCTAACGGAAAACATTTCAACTGTGATTTAAAAGTACCTAATTTTACATTAACGGTTGGGTTAGTGAATTTCCATGAAAATAACACATTTTTAATTTCTATTTTATTTATGTCAAAGATTTATCAAACCAATAATTTATTTTATCAACAAGTTTAGATTTTCTTAAAAAACATTAATTTGCAGACACAAGTAAACAACCATTTGTAACTTTTTTTTTAACATAATATGATTTTCGAATACTGCTTATTTTTTGAAACAAGATACATTTTGTTATTTTTAATGTGAAATATATTTCTTAATCAAGTTTCATTTATTGAGGGCTGTTCTGAAAAAATTTAGTTAGAAAACTACCCAATAATTTTATTGATTTTAAAAAAGAACCGCTTTTAGCTTTAATGTATTTTAACAAGACATAATCTTCCCTGATTTTTTCCCTCATTTATTGCGTTTATGGCGCTTTTTCCATACTACAGATAGCTTAACACTGGTGAACAAAACGAGGTCTGTGATGTATCTTCGAGGATGCCACATTAGTGGCTAGAAAAAATAAAAAAAAAAGATCCAATAAACTGAGTTGGAGTCAAATCTTTTACTCAAATTAACAAATAGGTAGCTGGATGTATATTGCTCCGGTGGTCATGGTCTTTTTTTTGTAGGGGGGGACCCTTAATGAGCATGGCACGCTTACTTGCGATCGCAAAACTGTAGTGTTGGGCTAAAAACCCCCTTTTCTTCGCCCGACATTCTAGAACCGCTTTTCTCATATGCCAGAATGCCTGGCGTCCCCTTTAGTTTCGTCTGTGTATCCTTTCCTCCTCTTCCTTTGTCTTCATAATATTTTGATTACTGATCTCCACCAGCAAAAAAAATTTGACACTCCATTATTCCCCTCTCTATCATTTCTCTTCTTTGTAACTCGAATCTCTGGGCATTCGAATAGAGTGTGTAGCACATTATCTACTACTCCACAGTAGATACTTAGCACAGGTATTTTTATATGCGAACTCTACACATTATGTATTGAATAGAGAGAAATATTACACAAAAATCGCAGTCTGTCAAACGAAGATATGCGTCTCGATACGAGACGTATCCTAAGATGAGGACCCCACTACAGGTCATCTTCCGTCTTCCCTATTCTTTTAGGAAAAACTCTAAAGAAGCCGTGGCTGGTCAGAACTTGTGCTACTTAGTAACTCAGTCTTATGTGTTTACATTTAATTTACATGTCTATTCTTGGTGTCAATTTTTTTGTCCACTGTGCCAAATTCTCTGTTTCGTCCCATATCCGCTGCCATTCTTCTATCGTTATCATCCTTTATTGTCTTCTAACATAAAGACTTCCATTCTTACACTTATAAATTGATAGATGATATCCCTGTCAACACTCGTAGTGCCTTGGCAGACACCGTGCGGTAGGTTGTCGCGACTTTAAGTAGTATCAGTATCTCCAGATATGTTTTTTCTCCACTACTCTGTGTCATACTGGTGCTTCTTAAAACAGAGTCGACTGCACCACTTCCAGTAAAGCTAATCTGTTTGTTGCTCGAATGCGACCTAAATTCAGCATAATCTTTTCCAAAGCCGCCCTCTTTTCTGTGCTTTTGCCACCGTTGCTTTTACATGGCATCCAAAGTTCATTTTATCTTCCAGCATTATCCCCAGATATCTTATAGCTCTTATCGGCACTATTTGTACACCTCTGAGCTCGAAACTGACCACCTCTCAGCTCGAAGCTGACCACCTCTCAGTGACATTTCCAATGATGACCCCGTAATATACAGCCTCTGTTTTATGCGATGTCAGCTTAAGGTGATGATTTGTCATCCGCGCGTCTATCCTCTTCAACATTATGTTAGCTTTTCTATATCAGTTGCTTTTACCAAAATAGCCAAGTCATCAACAAACGCAATCATTATGACTCGCTCGGGTAGGAGCTGCCTCAGTACTCCACTGTATTGTACATGTCATAGGATATGCCCAAGTACCGATCCCTGCAGAACTTCCATTGTCAGTGCTTTTTAAGAAGATCGTTTAGTGCACCTAGGATCATTTTTGGTTGCTATCTTCTCTACCTCCTTTATGACATCTGGTGGTATGCCATCAGGGTCTGGTTCTTGTCCACATTTTATTTTTCGTATTGCTTCTTGCAGCTCTTCTTTTGTGAAGGGTGCAGCTTCTTCGATCATCAGGGGTCGTTTCGTTAAGCAGGAATCATCCCTGCGTTTTTCTTTTGGAGCCCCATGTTAAGCTTCAAAAATCTGTTTTCTTTCTTTTATAATCCCGCCTTATTTCCGTCTTTTGTTTTTCTGTTGCATTTCATTTCTGCATTCTCGTAAGCCTTCTTCTCTGTCCGATAAACTCATTTCTCTTGAATTCTATTTCTGGTGTCCACCAATATGGCATCTTCTTTGATACTAATTTTCTTGATGCTGTAGGCTTCTTTTATCATTCTAATTCAATTCTATAGTTTTTAGGTGATGTGCATCTCAATTTCATCTGGTTTTAGTTTTACACTTGCCCGGAAAACGTCCCAGTCTATTGCCTCTTTCTGTTTTTCTCTTGTTTGCTGTCTTTTTGTTCCATCTTTCACTTCGAAGTAGATATAACGGCGATCGCTCAGGTTTTCGAGATCCAGTACCTCCCATTTGTGTATCCTCTTGGCTACTTCATTCGTGATATCTATAAATCACTTTGAGTCTCCTCTTATAAAGGTATGTTTATCACTGGTGATATTATCAGCTATACTGTGAAGTATTTACCCCTTGTGTCCGAAATTGGAGATCTCAATTCTGGAGATTTTCCATTCAAATCCCCTATGCCTATAATCTCGCCTGTTGTATTTTGGCAATATCCCATAATTTCATTCACTTCGGTCTTAAACTGCTCCATCAAAATGTTTAGTGATATATAACCACATATAATATAAACTTTTATGAGCATAATCCTATTTTTATATGTCACTTCGATCTTTCTGTTTCTAAAATAATGGTTATAATGTTGGGACGGCAACTCAAATGGTATAGGTTCGAATCCTGCTCGAAACTGTTTTTTCAATTTTTTCCTCTATTTTTTCTCTCCTAGGGGTTTTGGAATTTTTTCTAGACTTCGTCATTTGTATTTTTGTATATTTATCCACATCCTTGGCATACTACTAAAATAATTTCATAACAGCCCTCTTAAATATAACAAATTATAGATTTATTATCATTTTTAGTTTGATTCCTCTTGCATCTTATTAACAGATACAATGTTCAAATAATTCAAATAATAATTGATACATAAAGTCTGATTAAAATGCTTTCTACCAAACCGGTTGCCAAATGTAACCACTGCCATCATAGGTGTCATTTTTGTTTTTATTACATATTTTCTTACATCAATTTTCATGTTTTTTGATATCAGTTTTTGTAAAATAATGTACATACATAACACTCACTATATTTAGTAGAAGTAGTAGTAAGTAGTATTAGTAGGTTTTAAAATTGGTTAAAGTAGTATCCAAAGAAGAAAAACTCATCTTTACAGGCTAGCATCTTAAAACTTGAACTAACCCTATTTGATAAATATAATCAAAATATGAAATTAAATTATTCCAACAGAATTGAAAAGTTTTGAACAGTGAACTACAGATTTATAGTCTTCAGTCAATGTTTTAAATGAGAACATTTTGTCAAGAACTTCAATCAGTTCTGATGGAATTAAAATTAGTGATTCTATTTTAAAAATATTTGTTTTGTAAGATAAATTATTGTCCTGCAGGGAAGTACATTGCAGAATACATCTTTATTTCTTATGGTATGGTACAGACTATTTCAAAATTATGAATTTTAACGATTTTTTGTTGTTTTTTTTTTGTAAATTCGTTTAGGCTAATGTGTTAATATTTTTTACTTTTACTAATTGAATGTTGTTAATTTTTTCTTATAATCTTCTTAGCTTCATTTGACTAGTCTTGTGTGTTTTTCTTGTTAGTTAACCAGGATATTTAAATGGGTGAGTGTTATGAATGGTTTTGTAAAAAAACAGTTAACATGTATACCATTAATTCAATAACATTTTTTTTTTTCGTTATTATTGTAATATTTAAAAAACATAAAATTGATTTCTTTTATTCCAGATGTCGCTGTAGATACGCCAGAAGACAATAAAACTTCCAAAGTATTCAGAAATAAATTAGTAATGAAAGAGATGGAACTGAAATTAGTAGCCGAGATAAAAGAAAGTCAAAATTTAAAGAGCAAAAATCTGAAAGAATCTCCCATAGAACCATATTTGGCTGTGAGTGGCATAAGCCATGACCCTGTAGCTCAGTTAGTGACCGAACTCTCCCAATCTCTCAACATAGAAAAAGATTTAGATAAAAACGTAGCTAGAAAAAATTCTCAAGGAAATTTAACAACGAATAACGGAGTAACCTTTGTGTCCCAGCTCAAGAAAGTAGATCCTAAAAAGCCAACAACCAAAGAAAAGCCCGAGAAAGATGGATCTGTAATCATCGATTTCAAATCGAGACTCAGAAAAGTAGAAAATGATAGGAAGTCTGACGAAAGAAACGAGGACAACGAAACGGAAACTAATAAAAGAGAAAGCACAGCTAGTTCAGATAGTGGTAACTTAAAATTGGATGATAACGATGATAAGAGGAAGAGTACTGGTAGTATTAGTAGCCTAAAGAAGCTTTGGGAGCCTAGAGATAGTTCAGATCCTGGAGGAAACATCCAGCTAAGTCCAAAATTGTCAATTAAAAACCACAAAAGTGATGACATACTGGAAGGTTCACCCGTGGAAACCTCAGATGATTCAGTGAAATTAGAAAAAGCTGGTAAAGGTGATAAGAAATCAACTTGGCCACCTGCGAATGAAGATAAACCACTTATTCCTACCAAGCCACCTGTTAAAGCAGTTAAGCCAATTTTAAGTCGGCCTGCAGGTTCGGCGATTTATGCTACGCCCATTGCAACTAATACCAATTCTTCAAAACCTCCCATTATGGCCAAACCGACTAATATTGAGAACAAAACCCCAGAAGAAGACACGAAATTGTCTTCTACGGATAAAAGCGGAAAGGACAGTATCTTGGAAATATCTCAGGCTTTGGAGACGACCTTAAACAGCATTAAATTGAACTCTGCAGTGTCGACTGCGACGTGGTTGCAACTCTCTGACAAAATAGGCATGCTACATGGTTCCTGCATGGATTACGCCGATAACGTGGTTCCTGCTCACACTAAGTTTCAGTTTAGGGAATTATTAACGAGATTAGAGAGTCAAGCGCGGCAACTTAGATCGGCTGGCTCTCGAAATACCTCCGAAAATACCCGATGTCTTAACGAAGTGAACAACACCATCAAAGACGTCGTAAACGTGGTGTTTCGATAGAAGCGAATGCGATTTCGGGGACGTTTAATACTTTTTGAACAAATTATCCTATATTTCATATTTATACGACTGTTAGGACCATTTCGTGTAATGAATCAATTTAATTTGTAAGGTAAGTTACGCATTTAGAACGAGGTACGTGTGAATGTGGGGAAAGGAACTTTTTTTGGTGTTTGTTTTTCAGGTATTGTGGTTTATTTGTGATATATCGTGTTTATCAGTAAGTCGTATTGATTTATGAGTTTGGTATCTATAAATGCAACAATACAGTTATGAATAAGTAATTATTTAATTGATTGGATATGAAACTTTATATTATGCAAATTTAAACATTTTTAATATTGCTTTATTAATAAAAACTCAATTTTTAGATAACATGGGTGATATTAGATTGAAATTTTTATGTAGTACTGATTTTTAGAAAGTTTTGTACTACATTTAATAACTAAAAAGAAACAAATACAATTTTGACAATAATAATAAAATATGCAATACAAAAAGTGGTCCAATATCACTAGCATTATAGATTATCTGTTATGTATTATATTTTATTTACACATTTAATAAGAAAATGTGTAATTATATTTGAATTTAAATGAACTTTTCTTAGTTATTCTTCTTTATTTTACTTCAGGTCCATATGTAGCACTTGTTGAGTGGCCTCTTGAATGCACATTACAGTTCTGGTATATCATGAGAATTTAGAAATAAACAAATCCTTAAATGTACCATACATTTTTTATAGTATTAAGAGTCGTCAGAATTGAATCGACTATTTTAGGCTGAATTGAAAAAAATTGGAGGTTATTATTTGTTTTGGTTTTACGTTGACGTCTATATAACAGTAAACTGCGTGTAATAACGTGCAAAAAAACCTTAGTATAGTTAAAGAGGAAGATGTCAGCAGTCATTTGACACAAATTGTGTTAAAAACTCTTGATTTGTCACGCTAAATCGCGCGTTTTGAAGTGTGCTTCTGTTTGACTACGGAACGTGTGGTCAATTAAGCTTAGGAACTGCGTTTTCTCTTTAATAAACATAGCACTACTGTGAATTTCGATCAAAGTATAATTCTGAAAAATATCTTCTATCTTCTACGTTCCAAATTTTCTCCATTAACAAATTTAATGCATATTCTCCGCCATTCTGAATCTTTAAAAAATCTATAACGAAGTGTGAGCCCACTTTTAGAATATCCTACTTGGATTAAACAAAATTACAACACTGATAAAAAGCACATTGTTTACAGTGTTTTATACTTAATTGTGGGATGTTATTTCAGGTGATTTTTTATTATTAATATAATTTCTGCTGGTACAACTACACAGGAGATACAATTTTTAAACTTTTGATATGGCATGTACATTTTAGTTGGGACACTACACAAAAATTAAAAAACCGTTGATTGAAAATACTATTACCTTTTTGATGGAATCGTACAAACAATTTTTCGAGTTATGTCGTAAACGAAGTGTTGTTCAATGTTTCAACTTAATTATATTTATCTAGTGTCATTGTTTCTGTTTTTCAAATCTGACGTAGGTAAACCACCTTAAAAACAATTAGCCACTAAGGCGGCTTGTAAGAGTGCACCTGCCACAGGTGGTGTTAAAAGCCATATCGTTATAGGCCTGGAACAGTTGCACTTTGAGAAATTCGTAGTTACCAAAAGAATTATTGATTAAAAAATTACTTTTTTAATGGTTGGTACGAGACATTTCCCAATATTTTTAAATTGATTTGTGATTTTAGAGTTCCACAATCATGGTGCTTTAAGAAGCCACTGAAACATACTTAGGGACACGTTCAGGAAAACCACACTGAGTGTGAATGTAACTTTCGCGGTGTGACTGGTTGTTAGTTGAGCGCCTACCTACTACCATTCATGAACCCAATGGGCCCGTTCACTTTCATTTTTGAATGTGAATTAATTATATATTTATAAAGATATTAAACTCTTTTGTCTGGTGGTACTTTTCCCGTTAAGATATTTTTGCTAGAAGTAAGGGAATTCCCATAAAATTCTTTCAGTGACTCATTGCGTCAGAAAACCCCTAATTCCCTTCAAGTCTCGTATCGGTTAATAGTTAAAAGGGCGCGGTTTGTCGGATGTATCATTGCACCACCATTCCTCTTCTGCATTTATTAAAGAAATTTACATTATAAAAATATATTATTTTTTTAAAATAATATGTTTATATTTTCAGATAAAGCTGGAAGCCTTACCTTTTTTAAATTTTAATAAAAACAATTAGTATTACTCAAGCTGAATATTACCAGATCGAAATTTTATTTGAGAAAATGTATCTGGTAAACGTGACAACGTTGAAAGTACTTCTAAATAGTGTTGTCTACACACACTTCTAGAAATAAATGCAACGTTGCCACGTTTACCAGATAAATATTGCGAATCAAATTTCTACTTTTTGATTATGGTCTGGTTAATTTTCAACCTGAGTAATAATAATTGTTTTAATTAAAAAAAAAAAATAAGCTCCCAGCTTTAAATCTGAAAATATAACATCACGATTTTTAGAAAAATAATGGAATTTTACTATTTAAATTACATATATAAATGCAGAAATGGTATATTAGGGATACTTCCGACAACCTCGCCGTCTTTAAGCATAACCGATACGAGACGTGAACGGAATTAGGGATTTTCTGACGCAATGAGTCACTGAAAGAATTTTATGGGAATTCCCTTACTTCTAGCAAACATATCTTAACGGGAAAAGTACCACCAGACAAAAGAGTTTAATATCTTTATAAATATATAATTAATTCACATTCAAAAATGAAAGTGAACGGGCCCATTGGGTGTTCTCTGGATGTTTGTATATGTCAAATGTCAAAAACCGATAAACCTAACCAAACATTTTAGTTAAAATTCATGTTATCCTGTTTTATCACATTTTTTTTTATAGTTTTACATTTTTGTAAGTGTTTATGTTCATGTTTATAGGTTAAAAAAAATATATTACAATTAATAAACAATAATTTTGAATATAAAATGACAATTGACTTGGCTCAATGTGTTGTGGCCATGGCAAGTTGGATGAGACAATTTTGTGGGTCTAGTGTGATTTATGTAAACGCTGGATTCATCAAAAGTGCGACTTGAGCAATAGTAATTCCTATGATGAAAATGATTTCATTTGTGAAATTTGTATATTTCATAAAAATGAACATGACATAAAACCAGATAATATTTATGAAAAGTGCACAAAATTCCTTGAGAAAATAAATTTAAATAAACAAGAAATAGAAGAACTTGAAGTAAAAACTCGAGAACAAAGGTATAGTACCCTCTGGCAACAGGAACGAAAGATTAGGGTAACATCCTCTTATTTTGGAAAAATTTGCAAAGTGAGAGATGTTTCGTCATAAACAAATATAGTCAGTAGTATATTAAATGACAATCAAATAAACAGTGATGCTATTAGACACCATACAAAATATAAGGCGGTGGCAATTGAAGAATATCAGAAGAAAATGAATGTATGCTGTGAAAAATCAGGGATCTTTGGTCACCCTAGTTTTTCTTATTTAGCAGGTACACCAGACGCTTTAGTTTCTAAACACGGAATTGTAGAGGTAAAATGTCCATTTAATGCTATAAATGCGGATACCAAAACATTTTATTTCGATTTTTTAACATAAGATGGATTATCTCTAAAAAGTACAAATAACGCTTATTACAAAATTCAAAGTTTGCTAGAAATAATAAATAAAACTTGGTGTGATTTAATAATATATACATTCAAAAACATAAAATTAATTCAAGTTTTTAGATCTGAAAAATTTTGGAATGTGATACACAAAAAATTAAAACATTTTTATTACTTTTATATGCTGCCTAGCATAAGTTATCCTCAAAAGCAATGTTCACAGACACAACTAAAATGGATAACAAACAATGATTTTGAATTTTTAGATAATGGCCTAATTGCTGATATTTATTATTATAAAGAATTGTCAGATCTGCAGTATTGACTTTACTATTAATGAAATTCTTCTAAATGATTACACAACCTTAAATAATGGTCAATATTTAAGTATTTTCATTGTAGATCATTGTCTGCATATTATTAACAAAATGAATTGTCTGAAATTCCAAAATGATTTCTGTTGCCAAATCTTCGATTATTTTTGGGGAAGTGAGTTGACTAAAGAATTTGTTGACAACATCCATTTTAAAAATGATTATGTTGTTCTGTCCATAAACAAACACCAACATTATTTATTAGTAATAATTTCATTTTCAGAAAAAAAATTATATTTATTGATCCAATGGGAAACGAAATACTTTTAAAACAGACTTATTTTAGACAATTATCACAGTTTTTCATTCTTAAAGATATTACAACAAATTTTTCCTTAGAAATTCCAGAACATGTTATGCAAAACGATGGATTTAATTGTGGAATTTATATCATACTTTTTTCAAAATATTACAAAAAATCAAACATTAATTCACAGTTTCGATCCAGAGGAGTCAAGAATAAATCTGAAATGGATGTTATTACGTAACAGTTCTGATATGACAAATATTTGTTTGTTTTGTGCCAACTTAACTACTAATGACACCGCGTTTAAATGTCAATTATGCAGAAGAACTATTCACTATAAATGCTTGTTAACTACCTATGAAATAAAAACTTGTGTTAAGATTACGGAAAAAATTATTAACGACATGTGTGATCTTTGCTGATTGAACTATTTTAGATCATAATATGTGTATACAAGATTTCGCAGAAAGTGTGCACCAAGAAAACAATAAATTTTAAATCTTTATTATTTATTTTATTTTTTTAGCATAGATTAATAACATTATTTTTACAAAAAAATTATTAAATACATGCATTTTTCGAAATTTGTCGAAATTAATTTCATATATAAAAGTTTACTTCTGTGTTTACCAAGAAACATGAAAAAAATTAAATGTTTGATTTAATGGCTTTAAATTAATATTTGTTGGTAAATATTAATTCTAAACAAGTTTTTTATTGTTTGCCAAATTTGACAATTTACAAACCTGGGGTATTTCAACTCTTAAAATAAATTAATTTTAAAAAATCACGAGTTATGTTAGCCGCGTACACCTTACTTTCAGAAACGAAAGGAAACCTAGTAGTCACGATTAATATTAAATTACATATTAATAATTACGACTTGATATACCTGATTTCGATACCTATTCGTTTCCGGTAATTTTTATTGAAAGTATAATTTATGCAGGGCTCGTCTATAAGGAATATTATGGGAACATGACTAAAATATAACAATCGCACATCCTAACACTGTAAAATTATGGTGGGAACCCATGAGACTCATGTGCGCGCCTCTGGTAATTTTTGCACAAAATCGTGTGCACACTGAGAGGGACATTCATATTTCTGAACGGCATGAACGTCACATTGGTGTTATTCCTGAACGCGCCCTAGTAGGTTTACTCAAATATGCAAACTTGTGTGGCATTCACGCCAAACGTGGTATAATTATGCTCAAAGATATACAATTGGCAAGAAGAATTAGTAGAGAACTCGTATTATATATAATAATATGAAGAACAATTAATTATTTAATTAATTTAGAAAAATAACGGTTTTTTTTTTCAAAATGACGGAAATGAGCCCGTCTTAAACCACGAACAGTGGAATTGAAAACGTTATTTGTTTGCACAAACCAAAGTTTGTTATTTTGACGTCTTTGTAAATGAGAGCAAACCATGGTTTAGCATTTAATAGCCCATCATTGTTTTTCAATTCAGTTTAAAACAATCCACTGCTTCGTTTTTTTTGCAGCCGACTCTTAGCCTATTTCTGTCTATCTCTAAATTCCACTACAACGCTAGAATTTCGAATTTCCTGGTATTCTTGATTTTCATTCAAGAACTCACTCAGACAAAATTGCTGAGTTAATATTTCTATTATATTAGTGTAAGTTAAAAATATTAATTTCTGTTTTGGTATTCTTTAGATCATCCTACAGTAATATTTGTGATTCTAAAAGAATAAATCGTTATACATAAGTAAACGCTATTATTTCATGTACCTAATGAACATTATTGATTTAAATCTCCCGGAATATTTAAACCCGATTTGAGTTTAGTGTCAAAACAAATTGAAAATTGTCCAAAGAATACTTCTCTTTCCAATATATTCTTAGGGCCTAAATATTATACATTTTTCTCCTTCCTATATTTCACTTTCTATTCTTTTTTCCCTCTATTATGATCCTGTTTAAAGAATATCTTGCTCCTGCCATTTTATGGCTGATGTATTTGGGCTTCAACGTTTATGGCAGGAGCCAGCCAATATTTCCGCCTTCTTTCGATAATGGGCTAATTCAAATTTATTTAAATGTTTGAAGATCTCTAGATTCAAATTAATATAACTACTTCAGAATAAGTTCCAATTTTACATAATGACTTTAAATTAGTTTCATTTTTCTAAGAGATATTTCAATTTCCTTGGAATATTTGTCATTTTGGGATAAATTGTTTTTTATTTTATACAGTTTTCTGACAAATAATCGGGATTGAAGGTATATATTAATTATCGTGTATTTTATGTACCGTATTGCTTACCATTTAGCTTCGCTTTGGCCGTTATTATTTTTTTTTAATTTTAATATTGTCAAATTGGAACAGACCTACCCTTGTTTTAGGGGTTACTGCAAAATAAAATCGACAAGGTCAAAATTTGTGTAATTAACTTATCTACTTAATCTTGTATTCGTTTGCCACAGAATCAGGCACAGCACAACACATAGTTGCAGAGAAGTCCCCAACGTCCAACTATATACAAAGCCTAAATAGATTAATATACCTATAAGAGTAAGAAGGTTATCCATATCGCAAATATGGTACATCCATAAGGAAAAAATAATTCACAGTCTTAACTACAACAAACTTTTCATTAAAAAAGGCGAAAGGCGACTAGTTTCAGTCAATGACCATCACCAATAAAAATTGTGGCTAAGACTTTGAGAATTTTCCTTTCTTTTAATAATATTTGTTCAATAATGTTATCTACCATTTGGTACCTTTTCTAGCTTTGTCTTCCAATTCTTTTCGAATCATCCAATCACTACAATGATGGTCTGTATCTGAAACGTGCGGAAGATGGGTTACCCCACGGCACTTAGGCCTCATTAGGCCATTGTGCATCCTCTTAAGTAGATAGGCACCTCCTAGCTCGTGAGTCAGCCTACAGATTTAAGTAGTTGCATGACAACGTCGCCAAGAGGTGCTTCTCTTATATCGGCCGGTGTTAACTTACTCGCCGGCAATCGTAGAGAATATGCTATTTTTTTGTTCGCATCCCCTGCAGAGTGCGGATTCTGACAGCTTCATGATATGAAGATGCTTCCATACTTGACAATAACCAGTCAGAATGCTTGTGATCAGGCACAGATTCTGTCTAGTCATAGTCAAGTATTTGTTTGCTGTAGTATTGTCAGGATAACTTAAAAGCTCCCTGGCAACTCTGCAGTTTCTTGTTTCATCCCAACTTTCCTTGGATTTCACAAGGGAATATTCTTTAATTAGGTCTGTCACTACCGATGTTGTTAGTCCAATAGAGGGGCCAGGTACAAAAAGTACTTGGTTGCCTATCTTATTGTCTAGTGAATCAGCAAGACGGTTACCTTTCGATGTGGGGTGACCTTTGATCCATCTTAAGGTAACCACATTGTTGATGAATACGTCGGCCAAAGCTTCGGGACATTCTAGTACTAACCCTGAGTAAATTCTGGTCTGTTCGAGGTGAATAGTGCTTTTCTACTGTCTGTATAGATGAGCATGTTTTTTGCAGTCATATTGTTTCTTGGGATTTCTTTTGCTGCTATGAGAATCTCCGTGAGCTCGGTTACAATGATGGTCTCCCTCCAGGCTTTAAAAAGGATACAATAGGTATGTTCCAACACGAGCGAAAACCGTAATATTACCATACAAATCATGCGATGTATACAATTTTTGTATAGAGCGCACGATTTGAACGGTAATATTACGGTTTTCGCGTGTGTTGGAACAAACCTAGTATTAGAAGCCATAAATCTTATTTTTTATCTGATCATATATATCACATATTAAGCACTATTTTAGCCCTTGCCCTAGCTTTGTTTGACCTTGTTTGTTTCGAATCACTAAACGGTATTCTCAGTACAGCTTTCACTCTTATACTAATATATTGTGTCCAGAAATACCGTTCGAATAATTTCAGGTGTGATTCTACATAAGAAAACATAAAAAAAATTTAATATAACCTGAGTCCAGAAATGCATAGTTCTCAAGATAGTGTCAAACTTTTTTAAAAAAAAAATCGGTTTTTTTATAAATATTTATATAATAATAATAATAATAATAAGGAGCTAATTTAGCCTTAATTAGATTATGAAGTCTAGTGGCGCGCCGTTTATTATTAAAAAAATATGCACTACTAAATTTTTTATTTTTTTTTTGTTTCGGATTAAACAATTAAAAACATTTTTGTCTCTGAATTTGTTTCGTATTGTGTCTCGTTTTCCTAAAAATAATAAATAAAAGCCAATTTATTACATATTTTTGGTCAACAATTCTATCAAAAACTGGGGTGTAAATGGATCTTGAAAACTATACATTTCTGGAACCAGGTTTATATGAAAATATTTTCATGTTCTCTTATGTAGAATTACCCCTGAAATTATTCGAACGGTAATTCCGAACAATTTATTTATTAAAACTTGTATGCTGCATTACATAAGACATCATCAAATTTGAATTAACTTAAATTTGCATTATATAAATTAAAACAATCATTAAAAATGCTATTTCGGAACGCAATATATCACAAATCTCTTATGTCCTATATTTATTTCTAGAGCTGTGGCAAACCGTATGTATTCGTTACTCAGTAACGGGTAGTCGGTCAGATACGAAATACGAATTCGTTACTGCATTTTAAATTTCGTTACTCGCATCCGCATCGTCGCATAACGCACAATAATAATACTTGAGAATACATACCGCCACCGGTTCGGTGTGCAAGATGCGAGATGGCCCGATGGGCGATGCGAAATGCGAGTGTGGCCTTGATGCGAATCGACTATCGAACCGCACGTCGACTGGGACTCGGAGAGTTCGCAACGTACTTTTGTTTATATTTATGTATTTATTTATTTCAGTTTTAAAGAATAGTATAATAGTTGTTTTTCTGTTGCGTGTTGCAAGAATATAATATGTTTTTGTTTATTAAAGTTATGATTTTATAGAGTATTATTATTGTTTCTACTAGTGTGTTAGAAAAATATATATGTTTCTGTTCAACCTGTCTGACGATATTTTATTTTGCAAAACTTCACATCAGTTCTCATTGCTCATGCTCAGTGAACTACACGACTTTGTTACTAATTACAAATTCGCTATGTATTTATTTAACCAACGATTCGATATATAATTTCATCCACACCCTCTGTTAGACAGTACCAAAACCTAACAACCGAAGCAATGCGTACGTACGATTAGTTACCGACACCAATTCCGCATCCGCATAGACGTGTATGAGGTCCACACGATGCGTGTTCTGTAGATTCGTATCACAGTAACGAGTAACGAATATTTTTATACGGGTAGTCAGATCCGAAGTAACGAATACATACGGGTATTGATTTTCTCGTTACTTTTACAGCTCTATTTATTTCACTAAACTGTGATACAACTTAGATAATTTTATGCATTTACATGCTCAATAATTTATTAATTTTACATGTCATCCAAATCTGTACATTGCTAATTTACTGTAAGTACTACTTTTGTGTTTAAAAATTTTATTTAGGTAACAGACCATAATATATTGATTCATTTCTAATTACTTTAATACATATAATCTGGTCTTCATTGCTCTATTATGAATGGTGGTTAATGATTAGGTATTTATTTTTTCTTGCAACAAGTATACAGGGTATTTTAAGTGCGATCTGATATTTCAGTGGGTGATTAGGTTTAAATCTCAAATAAAACTAGATCCCAAAAGTGTTTTATAAGAAAGTTACAGCTCTTAAAAAATGACAAGAGAAAATTATTTTTAATTAATTTATGCTTGAATTTTAGTTTCACAAAATTTTGTACTACTATTAATATAATCCTTTTAAAATATTACCATAAAATGACAAGCAGGACTTAGCAAATGGGATGACGCCTCTGTTTATTTAAAAAATATTCATAAAAACAAAGGCCCATGTACGTAATCTTTGCCTGTGCTATTTGACAGATACAGCATACATTTGGGAGCGCTGCATTTTGTTTACCTGATGTATTTATGACTTTATGTATGATAAAATCGGCTAAATCTCCAATAGCGTGCTTTAAACAGTATGTATTTAAACAGTAGTTTTTAGTACAAATTTTTGTGTACATACATATTAAAATAGAAAGCAAAGCAGCTGATATATAACCTTGAGTATATGCTGTTTTCGGTCTGATCAAATTGTGGGCTTTAAGTATGTCTATACAGTATTTAATGATATGAGAATATTTTGGTGCAAATGTTGTGTAATTTAGTAAATAAAACTAACAAATCCATACATACCTGAAATACACTCAAAATAAAATATACAAACAAAATACATATATACCAAATCGTTAAATAATACACTTGTTTTGCATAATAAAATAAAAAGTAACTCATTACTGAGATAATTTAGTAAAATAACCAAGTTCAGCCTTTTATTATTGTTGTAATTTAAGACACAAAAGTAGTAAATACGTTTGGTTATAAGTATATATGCTAGTCTTTTTTTTTTTTTTTTTTCATTGTAATATATTTTAATTTTTGAGATTGTGTAAGAGTGAATGCAGATATTAGTTAAGTAATAATAAGATAAAAACTGATACATTTATAAAACAATATACAATATGATACAAACAAATTTTGTACAATCCAAAGATTAACTGGTTTTGAGTTGACATGTGAAATTTGTTTTTTTTTATTTGTTTTCTTGTAGGCAGTTTGAC
Source organism: Psylliodes chrysocephalus (assembly GCA_927349885.1). Lineage (NCBI taxonomy): Eukaryota > Metazoa > Arthropoda > Insecta > Coleoptera > Chrysomelidae > Psylliodes > Psylliodes chrysocephalus. The sequence continues at coordinate 41,195,564 of OV651813.1, forward strand.
ATTTATCCTATCTAATCATTGTAAATATATAATTTTAGTTATTACTTCGTTATAGTTTAAATTATTTATTTAGTTTTGATTCGATCAAATTAATTTAAAAAAAAGCTGTTGGTTTCCCTAAAGTACGAGTTGCAGAAATATTTTTGCATGCTAATACTAATACGAACCTTATTATTCTGTTCATTTTACTTATATTTAAAATCAATAAAATGTAGAAATTATATAATCAGTCGTAAACACAACTTTTTAAAAATATTTCATCTGAAATAACCTAAACATAACCGAGTTGACATTGTTTATTTTATACATTAGACCAATAAATCTAATAGACAAGAACAGTTGTGTTTGATAAGATTTGAATAAACAAAATTGCAACTCTTATTGTATATCATAATACCAACACGATTGCAGTACAATTTAGAGATCCACCTACAACTTTTAAAAAGACTTAAACCTGGTTAGCTAGTAGTGGCAACAATTAGACGCTACTAATAACTCAACTTGAGTATTTTTAGGGAATGAAGTTAAGCTTTCTCTCTCCTATTTTCGATTAAGATCGAACAAACTTTTTCTTTTTTTTTAACAAAAACAGTTAAAAATGCTTGATTATATAATCAACTTAAAATATGCTTTATAAGTGTGTGTTTTGAACAATCAGTTACAACGATACTCAATATTTGTGCAAAACTAGTACCGATTTGGAAAATAGCCGCTAAGTGTTGTTTATTTTATGTATTCAGAAACAATTAGTATCTACATTTGTAGTGTTTACTCAACTCATTCGCATATAGTTAAGAATATAATTTGTATTTAATATCAATATTTTAGCCTAGGTGTTTTTCTATAGGTGAGCCATGAAAACATGCGTTAATAATTGAAATAAACAATAATTTTAAACTACAAGAATATTAGATTTTTTTCGGAAAGGTTTTAAATAACTGAAATTACTTTTCATTTGTCAATCTAGACTCTTTTTAAAAATAATCTATTACACGTGGTAGCCTATTAAGGCCAATTTTGTATCTAAAATATAGGGTGCCGAAAATTTAAATGTGTACTTTTGTTATTTTATAAACTACTGGAGATTCGGTATAATGGGAGAAGTTTCCAAATTGTGAAACCAACGTACTGATGTTTTATTTGACTCTAGATATAGCTTACGTTTCTGTAGTTAAATTTCAATAAAACATTTGGTGTTTAAAGAGCCTACCATTAGTATAATTTTTTTAAATACGGATCTGTATTTTTATTTCATTTTCTGAAAGTACTCATAAATCCTAATACTGCCATGTAATCTGCATTAACATTGTTAGACGTTTCGATGCTGTACAATTATCATCTAAAAAATAAACAATCTTGTTTATACGCTCTTTAAACAAAATGTTGGTTTAAAAATTTACTTATAGGAACGTAAGGTCTATTTATCAAATAAAAAGTCTTTTTACTACTGCTCTTTTTGAAAATAGAGACACAAAAACCCCAAAAAATCAACTTATTTAGTTTTCCTCAAATATCTTGGAAACTTGATCTGATATCATGTAACATCGGTAAGGTGGTTTCATAATTTGGCAACTTTTTCCCATTTCACCAACTGTTTATCTCTAGTGGTTTACGAAATAATTTAAACGATCTCCCTACATCTGATTGAACTATAATAGGCACAATAATTATTCTTTCAGTCCATTTTTTTTTTCATTTACAAAATATGTAGATTACAGAAAATTTGAGTTAGATCTAAAATACATTTACTTTTCAAATTGATTTTCATTTTTTATATTTAGCTGACACCATTTTGAGCTCACCTGTACTAAAACTCTAAAACATGACATATGTAGCAGGTAAAACATATTGGTAAATAAGGGTTAATGTAGGAATGAAGGAATAGGCTGAAGAAATATTTTTGTACTATATATATCTATATAGGTGACTGGTGGATATGATGTGCATTTATAAAAGTCCAATTAAGGGTATATACAGGAAACAGGGTGAATTTTTAAATTATTTATGAAATTGTGTTCTCATAATTATTTTTTTTAAGCCAAAGTAATCACTACAAAAATTGTAATTTATTCGGTTTCTGAAACTGTTATATTTTATTCATGTGCAATTTTAAATATTTGGTGAGTTTGTAGTTTGATGAACCTCAATTAAAGAATACTCATTTTAGTATTTGCCTTCTTATGTTGATCCTTCTCTGGCAATTAACTCGAGGATCAGTATTATCAATTCATTACCAGCTAAATACCTACAATAGCACATATAGTTAAAAAGAGCCATCAAACCACGAACTTATCAGTCGGTAATAAAAAGAAGCATTGGGATCTCTTCCAATTGTGTATAAATGATGAGTCAATTTATTCCTAATAGATTTTGTATTGTGGGGATTTATGCATTATCAAGCACTGTAGATAGCTTATACTGTATGTTTTATCTGCCGCCTTCAGGTTACTAGTCTGTACTAAGGAATTGTCGCAATTTTCTTAAAATCAAAGGGTCACCTTCAAAATTTGCTCATTTTTATAAATTCTTTCAAACTATGCTCTTTTTGAAAATTGTGCCATGCTTTTTATTAAAAATTATAAACAAAGCGGTATATCGAACTCAAAAAAATTCTAAAGTACTTCCTAGCAGAGTACCTAATTTTATTTTAATTTGTGATTAGTGGTGTAAGACATAAGTCACGCACTGTTTATAGAATAACATTTTTTGTACTTGTCTAGCTGTTTTTTGATATTTTTTGTATATATAGTATATTTATATCTATGCTGCATTTTGTACAGGCTTCATAGGTAGGAAATAACAGACTGTATCTATTTAAAATAAATTTGCTAATTTAAAATAAATTTTTGTTTTATTTTTTATTGCTCTACCTTTTATCATGGATGCAAACTTACTGAAAAATACACATTCAAGCATCGATTAAACAAACTTGCATACACATTTTTAATGCATTAAATATGGATTGGTTGCCCGGCGAAAAGTGGCTAATATTCATCAACATGAATGACCATAAAAGGGAGAAAAAAAATAATTTGAAGAAACTAAAATACTTGCGGCAACTTATCTTCGTAAAGACATCATCAAAAGTACGAAAGCCAGAAAAACTATACATCAAATATTATTTGATTATTTAGCTTCAAAACTAATAAAACTATAAACGTTAGCTCTGTAATATTCAAGAAAAGGTTTTAATAGTTTTAAACAATTTCTCGCTTTGATCTTAGATTTTTTTAATATATTGTTTTAATTATTTTATGTGGTAAAGTTTATAGACAATATTAATTTTGATATTAATTTAGATTTAATTCTTACTTATTAGCTCTACAACTAACAAAACTGATTATACACCTTTGTTATACTCTAATCCACTTTCAATGCTTGGCCTTTAGTGGAAAAGTCAATTGTATTTGCATGTGTTCTTATTAATACATTAAGGTCAATATAAAATGTGTTTTAAAAATATCAAAATCTTGTTATGTCAAATAAATATTATTACTATAATTACTATAATTCGAAAATTAAGATTTTTTGATCTATGTCCTGCTACAGAAAATTGAAGCACCCTTTTATATGCTTTTTAACTTTTAGAAGTACTGAATTTGATGTTTTACAGAAATTATTAAGAAATCTTTATATGCAGGGTCTTACAAACCCCTTGCCAATCTTTTAAATTATGATATTTAGATTTTCGTTTCCTCTTGACCTACCCTAGACGTCTATAAAAAACATTCGCAAAAGACTAACAGCCGTATGCATAGTCGATCGCCAGCGACTCGCCAGAGATTCATTTCGGCGTATCGCCAGCGATTCACTGGCGATCCGCCGGCGAAAGCCCAAAAAGCCCAAAAAGCTGGCGACTCGCCGGAGATTGTCACCGGAATGTCATTTCACGCAAGTTTTCATGTTCTTTTATAGGGAAAAATTTGATATTCGTTCATTATTTTTTGAGTTTTAAAAAATGAATCGTGAATAAAATGCGAGAGATACTGGTGATCATCCCTATAAAAGAAAATAAAAACTTGCGTGAAATGACATTCCGGTGACAATCTCCGGCGAGTCGCCAGCTTTTTCGGCTTTCGCCGGCGGATCGCCAGCGAATCGCTGGCGATGCGCCGAAATGAATCTCTGGCGATCGGCTATGCATACGGCTGTAAAATACGCTTATGTTATAGTTTTATATCTATAAAATAATTTCAGAAGAATAGAGATGTGTCTAAAAAAAACACTATAGATTTTATTATTTATTGATATAACAGAAAAAATATAAAACAAAGCAAAATATCAACTCAAGTAGATATTACTATAATGTAATTACAAGAGTGTGTTTTCTTGAATAAAAAAGTTTTATTGTTGGAATCGACCATATGGAGTACTACCATCCAATTTAACTATTTTAACTTGATCAGGAACCTCTGTGCTTTTATTTTTTTCACTGGTAGTTTCCCTTACATTTCGATCTTTATGTTCAAAATTTTGTACATTTACTGGAACTTTTTGATCACCAGGTGTTTGGGGAGTTTGATCATTTGCATTTGAAGCAAAAACTCTTGGAACGTTGTCTTGATTATTCGTGTCTCTCTTTTCACGATTTTCGTCTGTTTTTCTAAGATTTTCACTATAAACATCACCGGGTATTTGCGTAGAACTTACGTTTGGATTTGATCCTTCGCTATCCCTTTCTGCATTATCATTTTTGTCATTCCTAGTTTCGGTATTTTCTGGGGTGGTGTCTTTATTAGTAGGCGTTTCAGTAGAAGTAGTGCTTGGAGTAGAAAGTAACAATCTAGGTACCTGTAAATCATCAGTACCTCTTACTTGACGGCTCTGGTAACCACCAGAATTAGTGCTCTGTTGTTTAAGGTTCGTGTCAGTTTGTTCAGTAGAACTAGGACTGTTTGGATTGGATGATAAAACTTTTCTGGGAGTCTGTTGGCCAAAATCACTTACTTGACGGTTATATCTACTTTGATCAGTACCAGTTGTTTGTGTATTCCTGTTAAGGGCCGAGTACCTATCAGGTTGTTCAGTAGAGCTTGAACTAGTTGGATTTGAATCGAAAATTTTAGATGGCGTTTGTTGACCATCAGTATCTCGAACTTGTCGATTTTGGTTCCCGTTGTTTGGAGCTTGAGGATGTTGAATTACTCTTCCATCCGGACTTTCATCTGGTCCGCCTTGATGTCCGTTTGTGTGAACAGTGTTCCTTCTGCTCCGATTTGGAGTATTTGGATATGTAGGTACAGGTTGTGAGTTACCTATTAAAACATGTGGGACGTTTGGATGTTCTTTGGATTCTTCTGAACTGCTTGAGTTACTGTTGGATTCGTTAGAGTCATCTGATGGAAGGGGAAGGCTATATGTTAATGTTGTTATACATGATAACAGTAGTAATAGCTGTATTACCTAAAAAAAAAAAATATATATATATATGAATAGCGCAAGACAAAGAAACAGAGTAAATTTAAAACTTTTTGTTTCTAATTTTGACATATAAAGTGACAATTTTTGTAATCGCAACAAGTGTCAAAATGATCTACTTTACGCAATAAGTTGCATAATGTTGAACATTATGAAACTGGTTTCGAAAAATTCATTGTCACCAATTGCGAAAAGAAAAGAAATCAAAATAAACCTTTTAAATGACTAGTAAAAGAAATATTTATATTATAGTCAAATATCACTATAATGGCACTGGTAGCCATTTTGTTTGGAATGCCTAAATACTTAATGAACATTCTGTATCTAGAATGAAATACGTGTAAAATGCATGAGGCAACTGTTTCAGAATTTTCTTTCAATCTCAAGAGCGAGAATGTTTTTTGTATGTTATTATAAGTCTGTTAAAAGCGGAAAAACTACTACAGTAATTTTTATTGCTTAGGTAGTAAATGTAAAGGTAAAGTAAAGGATGTGTATTTCATTCTTCCGGTTGAGAGCGCACCTCTATAAGCTTTCCTATCCTCTTCAGCCGCACTGGAGGGATCAGGGATATGGAGTCTGAGGGGATGGGGTGGAATGAATGATGTTAGTTATATGAGAAATTGTTACTGATTGAGCATTTGCCTATTACTATGAGAAATCCTCTGAAAATACTACCATCCAAATACGAGATAGATACCGCAGAGATGTTACATCACAAATTCAACCATTTTCAGTTATTAGTTCTTATTTCCATTTTTTTGTAGAAATAATACTAATATTTAGGATTTCAAAGTATACCAATAAAAAAAAATAGCGTAAAGTATTCGTGGATAACTGGTCTTTAAAACACTTGCTCTATTTCGAGCACTCCGGCTGCGCCGTCGTGCTCGAAAAATCGCGCGTGTTTTAGAGACCGTTATATCCACTTATACTTTAATATACTATATTATAATGACACAATTACTGACAATTCACTAAACCACAGGCTAAACTATGAAGACTAGAAAGAAGGAGGCGAATCGGCAATGGTCAAATTTCAAATTTTCGTCCTTTTTATAAATTTCGCGAAATTGACTGTAGTTGGCATGTCGAATAACAGCGGTGTCAATTTTCTATGTAAATCAATGTAAAATGAAGTGATTTTTTAAAAAATTGGTGAAAAGAATCAAAATAATGTGAAAAAAAGTACATGAGTACAAGTAACTTTTTTGACAAAAAACATTAAAGCAAGATTTACGTCGTTCCAGATTGAAAAACAGGATAAAAATCAAATGTAAAACTAAAGAAAACACAAGAAGAAATCAATTCAATATCTTTTTAAAGCTTCTAATGTAAGTAAAATAATGTAATCATGACTAAATATAATATTTATTGTAAACTAGTCACAATATGTATCTTACGATGTGTAGTTTATTTTATTATAAGTTTCTATAATATACAATTTTACAGTCATAGATGCTGACTTACAAACAACAATAATTATGCATTAAATTTAATTTACTTGAAAAGAAAATTTATTTTTTATAGTTTTAATGTTAGATAAAGAGTTGCTACTGTTTTTTTTGGACCCCAATTGTGTCATTGTAAATGTTTTTTATAGGATACTAAACGTTTAGAACAGTAGCAGCATATACAGGGTGTTTCATAATATATGCGCAGGACACCACTGAAACGTACGGTTTTGAGACGCCCATTTGAACCGCCAATGTCTTCTACACAAAAAAGGTACTCTTGGTCATACGCTCTAAAGTCAACCGTTTTCGAGAAAAATCAAATTTTAATGTTGAAATACATGGTCAATTTTTGGAAATAAAACAAAATTTGATTTTTCTCGAAAACGATCGACTTTAGAGCGTATGACCAAGAGTACCTTTTTTGTATAGAAAACATTGGCGGTTCAAATGTGCGTCTCAAAACCGTACTTTTTCCAGTGGCGTAGAATTTTTTTTTTTTCAATTTCAACACCCTGTATCGCGAAAATGGTGCATTTTAGAGGCTAAGTTAATAGAAACGTCTTTTCATATTTTTGGACGAGCTATCACGTCCTAAAGTCCTACGCATATATTATGAAACACCCTGTATATCGTTCCTAGTGCCGATAGAGCACTTTCTAGAGATGATGCTGTTCTATACTTTTTAGAAGATATTACCAAATATTATAAGACTATTTTTACTGGTGGTACTGTTAGCAAAATAAAAAGGGGAAAGCTGAAATTAAAGGATGAGGTAATACCATGTACATTCCCAAATATCCCTTTATACTTGTATTACAACAATAAAAACTGTGTTTTATTTTACTCTTAAAACTATACTTCAAAAAAAAATTGCCACAAAATTGTACCAAATTTCAGCATTTAAGAAACCTTTTCGAATTTGGTCATACATACCTAATTTGTATTTTATATAGATAAAATTAAGTAATTTATCAATTAAAACATGCAAGACTTATTTAGAAATAAATACAACAGTATGTTCTGTGCTTTATTTAGCTATAAACAAGTTTATTTTTATTATTTTGACAAAATTATATATAATTCCCATAAGAAGCCATGTATTTTGATCACCGTATGCAGTACCAGCGCCCATGCGATTAATTATAGAAGCTCAATTAGTATGCGTTTTTTGGGACCGTATTTTGAGTATGCCGATTCGCCTCCTTATTTCTAGTCTTCATACGCTAAAACTAAGTCTACCGTGTGACAATGAGACCAGGGCCACCCACGGTAATATCTTTTTTATTTATGAAGCGACTTAAATCATGGTGGAAAAATACATCAAATTTTGGACAAACCTACACTAGACATAATTTTCAATTCACACTTAAACAAAATGGCCGATTTCTGGATTTTCCGGAAATTCCGATTGATTAAACGGATCACTGCATTTTCGATGGCCTAGAATAAGCAATACCTCGTACGTACAAAATCCGAAGAAAAAATCAGTAACATGTATGTACTTTAAAAAAAAAAATTGAAGAAAGGATTCAAGGGCCAAGACAGTAAAAATGCCATACATAATGTTGTATGTAACTTTTTGACATAGTTGATTAATAAATAATATATCTATTATAACGGTTTTTCTTCATAACCACAATTTTTGATAGATGTACTTACGAGTACGTACCTTCAACGCCATCAATATTTTATGTTTTTTGGAAAAAATTAAAACTGACAACACTATCATATGTAATTTGAACCGTATATTAAAAAAAAAAAACAAAATATACAAGGTAATCCATTTAAAAAATCATACTTTATGACACTTCCGGTAAAACCATCTTTAAGTATAAGTATCGATTCGAAATTATGTCTATAGTACATGTTACAATTATTCACTCTAATCAAATATTTCCGAGTATATACCAGATTGTAAAAAATTAAGAATGTTTTGTTCTTGTTAAAAGAAGTAGCCTAGTTAAATAACTTTTTACTTCTGAGTCAGAAAAACTGACAGTTTACTACCTATTTAATAACTTCAAGGTTTAACTTTTTACAAAGCGAAGTGATGGTAAAATTTGAAATTTTCAATTTTTTTTTAACTAATTGACGTTTAAACATACCGTTTAAAGAAAAAATGTTATATTACTTTTATTCGGAGTAAAAGGAAATTATTGTAGTTCCTCTGTTATACAAACTCATCACAAAATACCATATCTCTCCATTGATGTACTTTTGCGGGGTATCTCCGTTATTTTTAAAAATAGAGGGTTGCGGTTTTTGCGACACTTTTTCATAAAACTAAAGATGCCGTTAACAAAATTTTCATAGCCCTTTTAGTTTTTAAGATACAGGACATTTTTGAAAATGTTGCATTTTGGGACCCCCTCGTATCTTCGTAATCCTTAAACTTATCGAAAAGGTAAAATATCATTCTTATAAATTTTTTCCGTAGAATGCAGTGTTGTTGATAATTTTTGTTATATTTTTGTCAGACGGTCGAATAACAGCGTTAAAGTTGCGCATTAAACAAACATAAGTTGGCTTTGTAACTCAAAAATAGTAAATTAAAATTACGGAGATACCCCGCAAAATTACCCACAATGGGACACCCTATACAATATAATCGTATTATTTTCACATTTTTTTTTGTGATTTACTGGTTTTAAATACTTATACTTTTTTCATAAAAAAATCGATGAATATAAAAATATAAATATCAACCATAAAGTCAAAACACTTTCAAATTAATTTGAATTACATATCATTATATTAAATTAAGCATACCTACATTTTTACTTGAGAAATATAAAATAATTTTATTGGACTTACCTTTCCCATGTCTGATGAGTTTAGAAATTTAACACTAACAATGAAAATATATGTGTTTGGATTTTATATTTATACACATCATTGAATATAGGTGTGAATTTGTGATTCATTTTTAAGATGGAAATATCTGAAATAAAACCTATTTGTATCAATAATTACATGAATTCAGACATTAAACTAAATAAATTGAAATAAACTTGAAGCGTGCTAATTTAAATTTCTTGGAAGTTTTTGTGTCAATATTTATTATTAAGTTATATATAGATACACATTAATTTATTTTAATAATTAAATATTGTGAAGAGATGATGGTCTTTGCAACAATATAGGTAATATAAAAAAATGTACCTAATGCTTCTTTTAAAAACGAACACTACCACATTGAGTTTCTGAAAAATCTGGTAAAATCTCGATTTTTCCTTAGAAGATTACGCCCTTATTTCAACCCTTTAGCCACTTGCAACATTAAAGCCTTTGGTTTTCCGAAGCCCAGTTCCATTAATTATATTAATTAATCATATAGTGAAAACGGCTTGCGTGGAAATATGGGCAACAAATAACCTTTCATTTTTGTTGGGGAAAATCGAATTTTCCATGTGTTATCCTCAGGAGCCACTCGTAGATTTACTTTCATTCTACTTAAAATCAATGTACTTTTCAACGCTCTTCGAGGCTTATGTGCGAAAATGGGGCACCTAAACCTGTCACTATCTGACGGTCTATATCTCTACAATTTTAAAAATCAAGGATTCTATTGCTGTTTGTTAAAACTTATAATGAGCAATATTTCATTAAGTATGAATCTGTCAGAGCAAAATGCAATATACCTCTTATTATCTCCAACATAATTTTGCGGATGTGATGGCATGTGAAATTCGGTAAGTTTTTAATGTATTTTTATTTAATATTTGAATATTTATTTCAGTAAAATAATGTTTATTTTATTAATTCATTTTTGGAGATACATGTAATTTAATGTTACACTTTTCTCCCATTATAGATATCTGTTTTTATGTTTTTACCAAAATGTTTTCTAGTAAATCGATTTGATGATTAAATTGTTTTTAAATATAGATCTTGATATTTCGTTTTAACAAATTATTAAAAGAATTTTAAAGTAACTACTTACAATATTTTTGTTTTTTCCTGGTTTATATACCTACCTACTTATTTAATGACATAACCATAATAGCGCAGATCGTATAGTGTTTAACTTGTTTTCAATTTTTCCCGTACACATTTTGTGAAGCAGGTCCGATGAATTGTCTTTTTTTTTGAAAAAATATTAACATTAGAAAAATACGACTATTGTTGTTAATTTATTTAAAAAACATTGTTTATCATATAACTCCTACAATTATGCTTTTCGCTATTTATTTTGTACTATTTTAATTACTGTTCAGAAAAAATAGAAAACTTAAAACTTACCAATACATAACATTTATTCGATGTCTTAAATCATTTGAAGTTGAAAGCAGTTCTTTCGCTGAATATTTTCTGTCCAGACACAAAAGGCGATTTCAAGGCGATTTCAAAACTAATTTAAAGGCAGTCCATCCGGTATGCTACCAAGAACTGTTAGGAAATAACACAAATATAATGGAAAACAAGCTTACAAAGCTCAACCATAGTATAGAGAACAATCAGTAGTGCAACTCTCGAGCGGTACCTTTTATATGATATGGGTAGCTATTCTTGAATTCGAGGGAATAGAAAACTGGTTTCTCCTATTTATCTGCGACCCAAAAAAATTTAATTTTTGTCTCATTCTTCCCTCAAAATTTCTACTCCCTGAGATTCAAGAATAGATTGTCCCCAGCACGAGTCACGATTTTCCACAAGGAGGAAGAGGTTTGTCAGGCGACACCATTTTGTTAGGATCATTGACAGATCCGGGTTCGCAGTTTAAAATAATTTTTATATATCTGTACGAAACTGTTTATATAAAATTATAATAGCACACTAAAAATTACAATATCTTCGATCTCTCATCTAAAATTGAGACTGCAATAAATTTCAAGTACAAAAGATGTGTGATAAATAATACTATGTGATATGATATATAATATTGAATAATATTTATCAATAACGCATGTGAGATCACCATTGATAAGAAAAATAATACTTGACAACACCACTAGCAGAAGACAGAAAAAAAAGGATAATTTCCTGACCGTAGCAGAATTTTATATAAATAAAAATTTCCTTGGTTTATTCGGTCATTGTTTTTATTTTCAGTCGTTTAGCATAGCACTACATATGTGTTTCGCAATTTTTTTTTCCATCTTCAGGTGCAGTCAAAATTTAAAAAATAAAAAAAAACAAGGCGACGATTACAAACAGTTTTAAAATTTTAACAGACCCCCCATCTTTCTCTTTCAGCATATGAAGATTTCGTATGAATATTTCGAATATATCTTCATACGCTGAAAGAGAAAGATGAGGTTCTGTTATTTAAAAATTTTTTAAACTGTTTGTAATCGTCTGCTTTTTTTTAAATTTTATAAATTTTGACTGCATCCGAAGATGGAAAAAAAATTCCGATACATATGTAGTGCTGTGCTCAACGATTGAAAATAAAAACAATGACCGAATAAACCAAGGAAATTTTTATTTATATAGAAAAAAGTTACTGTACAGAATGTCTTCACAATAAAATTATTCCAAAGAAAATGGCGACGCAAACGATGTAGATCTGATGCTTGGACCTTTTGAAAAATTTGAGTTGGAATACCGACTGTTCTCTATACTGTGGCTCAAATAAATAAATTGAAAATGAAAACACAACTAACTGCAACCAAGTTAACTATACAAATAAATTCACCTGTACCTGTAATCGTAATATTTCTTTTCGACCATGACAACCTGACAATAATCAATAATCCATCTGTCATTACCATCTTTCACCACATTCCACTATTGCAGCGACACTGAAATAGCGGACGTGGTTGATTTTACATGCCTAGACTAGAATGATCTCTACGCCAGTATCTCCCAAAGATTCCGCACAAGAATTCCTAGGTGCCATGGTGGTGGAATATTCATCTACTACTATGTCGCCTGGTACAGCTTTTCAAGTCGATGCGGCCACCACAGCTAAGGCAACAGACAAAATAGCGGCGTGGATGCATCAAATTCAATAAAGTTTCCTTAATTTCCTTATGTTGATTCATAACATTTTTGAGAATCAGGAACTGCTGAGTCGCCAGCTCTTGTAGTTTACCCTGTTGTTCAGGAAAAGACTCATAAATCCCGTAAGTAGTACCTCTCTCCAAATTTTTTCTTGTCTGCCGCTATTTCAACTTCGCCACTCGAAGATCGTATGCTGTTGCGTTCTAAATTGGCGGAAACGGCTACGAAAAAAATTACACGAGGCAGCTAACAAAATTTTAAAAATTACATTAATATATAGGAAAACACTGAATGGACACCAGAAACGAAAACAAAATACTAAGAAACTGCAGACAAGAATTCGAACGACATGAAAACGAAAACACAGAATGGACACCAGAAAAGAAATCAAATTACCAAGAACCCAAGGAGAAAGAATTCGAACGACATGAAACCGAAAACATTAAAATACCAAGTTTAGCCGGACAAATCACCAGAAAAAAAAAACAAAATACCAAGAACAGGCGAACAAAAAATAGAACGACATGAAAATGAAAACCCTGAATGGGCACTTGAATTAGCGTTAAAGGAATGGCTCTTAGACAGTTTTTCATAAACCAAAAACTCAGATACCTGGCTCCTTAGAGGTGCCAACTACTTTTTCAAGGCAGGATTACAAACACCAAGAGACAAGTATTTCCCCTCGTAAGAGTACTTGAAGTGTTTTTGAGATATGAAACTAAAGTCTACAGGCAATGCAACGAGGATTGGATTGCAAGGGTTGAAAAAGATGTCAATTGAGAAATCGGCTAAGGGATATTGTGAAGAAAAAATCATGAACAGAAATTGACTCAAGATGATAAACTATTGGAAGAAAAGAAACCAAAATACCAAAATCCTGCGGGAAAAGAATTCGTATGACATGAAAACGAAAACACAGAATGGACACCAGAAAAGAAATCAAAATACCAAGAACCGAAGGACAAAGAATTCGAACGATATGAAACCGAAAATACTAAATGGACACCAGAAAAGAAAGCAAAATACCAAGTGCATACAGAAAAAGAATTCGAACGACATATGAAAATAAAAACCCCAAATGGGCACTTGAATCAGCATTAAAGGAACGGCTCTTAGACAGTTTTTCATAAACCAAAAACTCAGATATCTGGCTCCTTAAAGGTGCCAACTACTTTTTCAAGGCAGGATTACAAACACCAAGAGACAAGTATTTCCCCTCGTAAGAGTACTTGCAGTGTTTTTGTGATATGAAACCAAAGTCTATAGGCAATGCAATGAGGATTGGAATGCAAGGGTAGAAAAGATTTCAATTGAGAAATCGGCTGTGGGATATTGTGAAGAAAAAACCATGAACAGAAATTGAATCAAGATGATAAACTTTTGAAAGAAAAGAAACCAAAATAACAAGATCCTGCGGGCAAAGAATTCGTACGACATGAAAACGAAAACACAGAATGGACACCAGAAAAGAAATCAAAATACCAAGAACCCAAGGACAAAGAATTCGAACGATATGAAACCGAAAAAACTAAATGGACACCAGAAAAGAAAGCAAAATACCAAGTGCATACAGAAAGGAATTCGAACGACATATGAAAATGAAAACCCCAAATGGGCACTTGAATCAGCATTAAAGAAACGGCTCTTAGACAGTTTTTCATAAACCAAAAACTCAGATACCTGGCTCCTTAGAGGTGCCAACTACTTTTTCAAGGCAGGATTACAAACACCAAGAGACAAGTATTTCCCCTCGTAAGAGTACTTGCAGTGTTTTTGAGACATGAAACCAAAGTCTATAGGCAATGCAATGAGGATTGGAATGCAAGGGTAGAAAAAGATTTCAATTCAGAAATCGGCTGTGGGATATTGTGAAGAAAAAAACATGAACAGAAATTGAATCAAGATGATAAACTTTTGAAAGAAAAATAACCAAAATACCAAAATCCTGCGGGAAAAGAATTCATACGACATGAAAACGCAAACACAGAATGGACACCAGAAAATAAATCCAAATACCAAGAACCCAAGGACAAAGCATTCAAACGATATGAAACCGAAAATACTTAATGGACACCAGAAAAGAAAGCAAAATACCAAGTGCATACAGAAAAAGAATTCGAACGACATATGAAAATGAAAACCTCAAATGGGCACTTGAATCAGCATTAAAGGAACGGCTCTTAGACAGTTTTTCATAAACCAAACTCAGATACCTGGCTCCTTAGAGGTGCCAACTACTTTTTCAAGGCAGGATTACAAACACCAAGAGACAAGTATTTCCCCTCGTAAGAGTACTTGCAGTGTTTTTGTGATATGAAACCAAAGTCTATAGGCAATGCAATGAGGATTGGAATGCAAGGGTAGAAAAAGATTTCAATTCAGAAATCGGCTGTGGGATATTGTGAAGAAAAAACCATGAACAGAAATTGAATCAAAGATGATAAACTTTTGAAAGAAAAGAAACCAAAATACCAAAATCCTGCGGGAAAAGAATTCATACGACATGAAAACGCAAACACAGAATGGACACCAGAAAATAAATCAAAATACCAGGAACCCAAGGATAAAGAATTCGAACGATATGAAACCGAAAATACTAAATGGACACCAGAAAAGAAAGCAAAATACCAAGTGCATACAGAAAAAGAATTCGAACGACATATGAAAATGAAAACCCCAAATGGGCACTTGAATCAGCATTATAGGAACGGCTCTTAGACAGTTTTTCATAAACCAAAAACTCAGATACCTGGCTCCTTAGAGGTGCCAACTACTTTTTCAGGGCAGGATTACAAACACCAAGAGACAAGTATTTCCCCTCGTAAGAGTACTTGCAGTGTTTTTGAGATATGAAACCAAAGTCTATAGGCAATGCAATGAGGATTGGAATGCAAGGGTAGAAAAAGATTTCAATTGAGAAATCGGCTATGGGACATTGTGAAGAAAAAACCATGAAAAGAAATTGACTCAATACGATAAACTTTTGAAAGAAAAGAAACAAAATAACAAGATCCTGCCGGCAAAGAATTCGTACGACATGAAAACGAAAACACAGAATGGACACCAGAAAAGAAATCAAAATACCAAGAACCCAAGGACAAAGAATTCGAACGATATGAAACCGAAAATACTAAATGGACATCAGAAAAGAAAGCAAAATACCAAGTGCATACAGAAAAAGAATTCGAACGACATATGAAAATGAAAACCCCAAATGGGCACTTGAATCAGCATTAAAGAAACGGCTCTTAGACAGTTTTTCATAAACCAAAAACTCAGATACCTGGCTCCTCAGAGGTGCCAACTACTTTTTCAAGGCAGGATTACAAACACCAAGAGACAAGTATTTCCCCTCGTAAGAGTACTTGCAGTGTTTTTGAGATATGAAACCAAAGTCTATAGGCAATGCAATGAGGATTGGAATGCAAGGGTAGAAAAAGATTTCAATTCAGAAATCGGCTGTGGGATATTGTGAAGAAAAAACCATGAACAGAAATTAAATCAAGATGATAAACTATTGAAAGAAAAATAACCAAAATACCAAAATCCTGCGGGAAAAGAATTCATACGACATGAAAACGCAAACACAGAATGGACACCAGAAAATAAATCAAAATACCAAGAACCCAAGGACAAAGCATTCAAACGATATGAAACCGAAAATACTTAATGGACACCAGAAAAGAAAGCAAAATACCAAGTGCATACAGAAAAAGAATTCGAACGACATATGAAAATGAAAACCTCAAATGGGCACTTGAATCAGCATTAAAGGAACGGCTCTTAGACAGTTTTTCATAAACCAAAAACTCAGATACCTGGCTCCTTATAGGTGCCAACTACTTTTTCAAGGCAGGATTACAAACACCAAGAGACAAGTATTTCCCCTCGTAAGAGTACTTGCAGTGTTTTTGTGATATGAAACCAAAGTCTATAGGCAATCCAATGAGGATTGGAATGCAAGGGTAGAAAAAGATTTCAATTCAGAAATCGGCTGTGGGATATTGTGAAGAAAAAACCATGAACAGAAATTGAATCAAAGATGATAAACTTTTGAAAGAAAAGAAACCGAAATACCAAAATCATGCGGGAAAAGAATTCATACCACATGAAAACGCAAACACAGAATGGACACCAGAAAATAAATCAAAATACCAGGAACCCAAGGATAAAGAATTCGAACGATATGAAACCGAAAATACTAAATGGACACCAGAAAAGAAAGCAAAATACCAAGTGCATACAGAAAAAGAATTCGAACGACATATGAAAATGAAAACCCCAAATGGGCACTTGAATCAGCATTATAGGAACGGCTCTTAGACAGTTTTTCATAAACCAAAAACTCAGATACCTGGCTCCTTAGAGGTGCCAACTACTTTTTCAAGGCAGGATTACAAACACCAAGAGACAAGTATTTCCCCTCGTAAGAGTACTTGCAGTGTTTTTGAGATATGAAACCAAAGTCTATAGGTAATGCAATGAGGATTGGAATGCAAGGGTAGAAAAAGATTTCAATTGAAAAATCGGCTATGGGATATTGTGAAGAAAAAACCATGAACAGAAATTTAATCAAGTTGATAAACTTTTGAAAGAAAAGAAACCAAAATACCAAAATCCTGCGGGAAAAGAATTCATACGACATGAAAACGCAAACACAGAATGGACACCAGAAAATAAATGAAAATACAAGGAACCCGAAAATACTAAATGGACACCAGAAAAGAAAGCAAAATACCAAGTGCATACAGAAAAAGAATTCGAACGACATATGAAAATGAAAACCCCAAATGGGCACTTGAATCAGCATTATAGGAACGGCTCTTAGACAGTTTTTCATAAACCAAAAACTCAGATACCTGGCTCCTTAGAGGTGCCAACTACTTTTTCAAGGCAGGATTACAAACACCAAGAGACAAGTATTTCCCCTCGTAAGAGTACTCGCAGTGTTTTTGAGATATGAAACCAAAGTCTATAGGCAATGCAATGAGGATTGGAATGCAAGGGTAGAAAAAGATTTCAATTGAAAAATCGGCTATGGGATATTGTGAAGAAAAAACCATGAACAGAAATTTAATCAAGTTGATAAACTTTTGAAAGAAAAGAAACCAAAATACCAAAATCCTGCGGGAAAAGAATTCATACCACATGAAAACGCAAACACAGAATGGACACCAGAAAATAAATCAAAATACCAGGAACCCAAGGATAAAGAATTCGAACGATATGAAACCGAAAATACTAAATGGACACCAGAAAAGAAAGCAAAATACCAAGTGCATACAGAAAAAGAATTCGAACGACATATGAAAATGAAAACCCCAAATGGGCACTTGAATCAGCATTATAGGAACGGCTCTTAGACAGTTTTTCATAAACCAAAAACTCAGATACCTGGCTCCTTAGAGGTGCCAACTACTTTTTCAAGGCAGGATTACAAACACCAAGAGACAAGTATTTCCCCTCGTAAGAGTACTTGCAGTGGTTTTGAGATATGAAACCAAAGTCTATAGGCAATGCAATGAGGATTGGAATGCAAGGGTAGAAAAAGATTTCAATTGAAAAATCGGCTATGGGATATTGTGAAGAAAAAACCATGAACAGAAATTTAATCAAGTTGATAAACTTTTGAAAGAAAAGAAACCAAAATACCAAAATCCTGCGGGAAAAGAATTCATATGACATGAAAACGCAAACACAGAATGGACACCAGAAAATAAATGAAAATACAAGGAACCCGAAAATACTAAATGGACACCAGAAAAGAAAGCAAAATACCAAGTGCATACAGAAAAAGAATTCGAACGACATATGAAAATGAAAACCCCAAATGGGCACTTGAATCAGCATTATAGGAACGGCTCTTAGACAGTTTTTCATAAACCAAAAACTCAGATACCTGGCTCCTTAGAGGTGCCAACTACTTTTTCAAGGCAGGATTACAAACACCAAGAGACAAGTATTTCCCCTCGTAAGAGTACTTGCAGTGTTTTTGAGATATGAAACCAAAGTCTATAGGCAATGCAATGAGGATTGGAATGCAAGGGTAGAAAAAGATTTCAATTGAAAAATCGGCTATGGGATATTGTGAAGAAAAAACCATGAACAGAAATTTAATCAAGTTGATAAACTTTTGAAAGAAAAGAAACCAAAATACCAAAATCCTGCGGGAAAAGAATTCATACGACATGAAAACGCAAACACAGAATGGACACCAGAAAATAAATGAAAATACAAGGAACCCGAAAATACTAAATGGACGCCAGAAAAGAAAGCAAAATACCAAGTGCATACAGAAAAAGAATTCGAACGACATATGAAAATGAAAACCTCAAATGGGCACTTGAATCAGCATTATAGGAACGGCTCTTAGACAGTTTTTCATAAACCAAAAACTCAGATACCTGGCTCCTTAGAGGTGCCAACTACTTTTTCAAGGCAGGATTACAAACACCAAGAGACAAATATTTCCCCTCGTAAGAGTACTTGCAGTGTTTTTGTGAAATAAAACCAAAGTCTATAGGCAATGCAATGAGGATTGGAATGCAAGGGTAGAAAAGATTTCAATTGAGAAATCGGCTGTGGGATATTGTGAAGAAAAAACCATGAACAGAAATTGAATCAAGATGATAAACTTTCGAAAGAAAAGAAACCAAAATACCAAAATCCTGCGGGAAAAGAATTCATACGACATGAAAACGCAAACACAGAATGGACACCAGAAAATAAATCAAAATACCAGGAACCCAAGGATAAAGAATTCGAACGATATGAAACCGAAAATACTAAATGGACACCAGAAAAGAAAGCAAAATACCAAGTGCATACAGAAAAAGAATTCGAACGACATAAGAAAATGAAAACCCCAAATGGGCACTTGAATCAGCATTATAGGAACGGCTCTTAGACAGTTTTTCATAAACCAAAAACTCAGATACCTGGCTCCTTAGAGGTGCCAACTACTTTTTCAAGGCAGGATTACAAACACCAAGAGACAAGTATTTCCCCTCGTAAGAGTACTTGCAGTGTTTTTGAGATATGAAACCAAAGTCTATAGGCAATGCAATGAGGATTGGAATGCAAGGGTAGAAAAAGATTTCAATTGAAAAATCGGCTATGGGATATTGTGAAGAAAAAACCATGAACAGAAATTTAATCAAGTTGATAAACTTTTGAAAGAAAAGAAACCAAAATACCAAAATCCTGCGGGAAAAGAATTCATACGACATGAAAACGCAAACACAGAATGGACACCAGAAAATAAATGAAAATACAAGGAACCCGAAAATACTAAATGGACACCAGAAAAGAAAGCAAAATACCAAGTGCATACAGAAAAAGAATTCGAACGACATATGAAAATGAAAACCCCAAATGGGCACTTGAATCAGCATTATAGGAACGGCTCTTAGACAGTTTTTCATAAACCAAAAACTCAGATACCTGGCTCCTTAGAGGTGCCAACTACTTTTTCAAGGCAGGATTACAAACACCAAGAGACAAGTATTTCCCCTCGTAAGAGTACTTGCAGTGTTTTTGAGATATGAAACCAAAGTCTATAGGCAATGCAATGAGGATTGGAATGCAAGGGTAGAAAAAGATTTCAATTGAAAAATCGGCTATGGGATATTGTGAAGAAAAAACCATGAACAGAAATTTAATCAAGTTGATAAACTTTTGAAAGAAAAGAAACCAAAATACCAAAATCCTGCGGGAAAAGAATTCATACGACATGAAAACGCAAACACAGAATGGACACCAGAAAATAAATGAAAATACAAGGAACCCGAAAATACTAAATGGACGCCAGAAAAGAAAGCAAAATACCAAGTGCATACAGAAAAAGAATTCGAACGACATATGAAAATGAAAACCTCAAATGGGCACTTGAATCAGCATTATAGGAACGGCTCTTAGACAGTTTTTCATAAACCAAAAACTCAGATACCTGGCTCCTTAGAGGTGCCAACTACTTTTTCAAGGCAGGATTACAAACACCAAGAGACAAGTATTTCCCCTCGTAAGAGTACTTGCAGTGTTTTTGTGAAATAAAACCAAAGTCTATAGGCAATGCAATGAGGATTGGAATGCAAGGGTAGAAAAGATTTCAATTGAGAAATCGGCTGTGGGATATTGTGAAGAAAAAACCATGAACAGAAATTGAATCAAGATGATAAACTTTCGAAAGAAAAGAAACCAAAATACCAAAATCCTGCGGGAAAAGAATTCATACGACATGAAAACGCAAACACAGAATGGACACCAGAAAATAAATCAAAATACCAGGAACCCAAGGATAAAGAATTCGAACGATATGAAACCGAAAATACTAAATGGACACCAGAAAAGAAAGCAAAATACCAAGTGCATACAGAAAAAGAATTCGAACGACATAAGAAAATGAAAACCCCAAATGGGCACTTGAATCAGCATTATAGGAACGGCTCTTAGACAGTTTTTCATAAACCAAAAACTCAGATACCTGGCTCCTTAGAGGTGCCAACTACTTTTTCAAGGCAGGATTACAAACACCAAGAGACAAGTATTTCCCCTCGTAAGAGTACTTGCAGTGTTTTTGAGATATGAAACTAAAGTCTATAGGCAAAGCAACGAGGATTGGAATGAAACAATAATACCAAGATCCTGCGGACGAAGAATTCGTACGACATGAAAACGAAAACACAGAATGGACACCAGAAAAGAAATCAAAATACCAGGAACCCAAGGACAAAGAATTCGAACGATATGAAACCGAAAATACTAAATGGACACCATAAGAGAAAGCAAAATACCAAGAAAGAAAAAAACAAGAACAGACGGATAAAAAAATCGAACGTCATGAAAACGAAAACAGGGAATGGACACCAGGAAAGAAAGCAAAATACCAAGAATAATAGGAACGTTCTCACCCGTATCTCCCGATGATTCCGTAGAATTGCTAGGTGCCATGGTGATGGAACATCTATCTCCTACGTTTCCTAGTAAAGTTTTTGACATCGATACGGCCACAGCAGGTAAGGGGACAAGCACAGAATTTCTGCGTGGATACATAAACTTCAATAAAGTTTCATTTGGTCCCTGTTGTTAACTCATAACACTTCGAAGCATCAAGGCCTAATATCGCCAGCTCTTGTAGTTGATCGACCGTTGTTTGACTCACAAACCCCGTAAGTCGTACCTCTGGCCAAATTGTTCCTCGTCACATCGTCACTTGAAGATCGTCTGCTGTTGTATTCTAAATTGGTAATGCTCAAAGAAAACTGGTTTTAGAAAATTTCAAAATCTGCGAACAAAATATTTAATGCTAACAAAATTCTAATAAATTACACTAATATAGTATATAGTAAAAATATGGAAATTTCTTCACTTCTCACTACGCTCTTACTTAACAATATGAATTAAAAATAAAAATTTGACACTAGCCTACTAGATTAAAATTTAGAAATATTTAGTCGTTATGTTATGTTGAAAATAAGTCAAGCGAGAAACATTTATACCACGAGGCCGTCAGGCCAAGTGGTATAAATTCTCAAGTGACTTAGGAAACATAACACACGAGTGGCATACAATGTTTTATCCAACAAACAAGTGGAAGAACTCGTTTTTTATGAGATAATAATTAATAAGTTTTCTGATCAACTCAAAGCTACTTGCGTCTCAGTACCCTATAAATGTCAAAATGACTTGACAGTGACTTTTTTACATTTTGGTCAAAGTAGGGTGTTTGTTTGGTTGCGACGGGCATGATACATTGTTATAAATAAATTTTGATATTTTTCAGTTTTCCCTGCAAAAAAGGAAAGTTTTTTTTGAAGAAAACAGCGTATATAAAATGTAGGAAACCGATGAAAATTACGTTCCCGAGATTTTTGCCAGAAAAGTCCCGAGATGCTTACGACAAGATCAAAATGTTTGAGTCTTGGATGAATTCACGGAAGATAAAAGGTATCGATGAAAATGTATATGATGAAAATGAAAATAAAATAGTAATAAATAAATAGAATACTACTTTAAATATGAACGTTATAATCCATAACTCACTAGTGAGTTATATAATCCATAACTCACTAGTGAGTTATATAATCCATAACTCACTAGTGAGTTACGGATTATAACACACTAGTGTGTTATTTGATAGTTTACCTGTCTAAAATGACATCAATAATGACAGTCATAACTGTCATGTGTTGGATAAAATAAATTATTTCTTAATTTAAATAGAGATTCTCTTAGATGTTTTCTCAAATCTGATCCGAATACTCTTAATCCAAAGGTAGATTCCAAAGTTCGTCCATATGACCTGAAGTTGTTACATCAAGTGACATATACTTTGTTATTGTCGTGGTAAAAATAGAATGGGGCTAGAATTACTAATATACAGTGTGACCCATTTAGATTGGAAACACCCCTGTAAAATTTTGAAGTTATTAACCAATTTGAACCATTTTTTTCTTTAAATTGTCAGGTAACCAAAGATCTACTTTGAGATAAAATTTAAAATGTTTATTTCAATTTTTAGAGTATAGTATATAATAATAAAAAATGAAGAATTTTTATTAGCGATTTTTTTATTAATACTACGCCACTGAATTTAGAGTGACTTCTAATAGCTGTGACTAAAATTTCATAAAAATATTGATAACGAAGTTATGACCACTTCGAAAACTTACTAAGGTAACGGTCACAAAAGAACACTCAGTATCAACAGATAGCCATGGAAATTATTTATTCTAATAAATCTAACAATAAACCACCATTGCATAAAAAAATGAAAAAAATGTTTAAAATAGCATAAACGTTTAATAAAACTTATAACAAAATTGAATAATGTAACAAACTTAACTAACAAATAATTAGATCCTAGTTGCCCCTACTACAAAAGTGTCAAACAGTAGTCACCTTCACAGCAACTAAGATTTAAATTGAAATAACATTAGGTTTTATTTATTAGTTTAATTTGGTGTAAAGTTAAATGTAATTTTAATTATAAGTGTTTATGCTTTTTTATTTTTTTTTATCCAGTGGTGATTTATTGGAAAAAATAATAATTTCCATGGATATCTGTTCTTTTGTAACTGTTATCTTAGTAAGTATTCGAATTTTAAGTGGTAATAGCTTCGTTATTAATAATTATATTTTTATGAAGTTTTGGTCACAGCTATTAGAAGACACTCTTAATCCAGTGGCGTAGTAATTTTTTAATTAAATAAATTGCTAATAAAAATTCTCCATTTTCGACTACGAAAAAGTATCGTATTATACTCTAAAAATTAAAATAAATTTTAATTTTTTTCCCAAAGTAGATCTTTTGTCACCTGATAATTCAAAAAAAAAATTGGTTCAAATTGGTTAATACCTTCAAATTTTACAGGGGTGTTTCCAATCTAAATGGGTCACACTGTATAAATATATTCGTTCAATTTTAATAGGGAAATTTATTCAAGTATTATGTGATAACCTTTTTATAACAGTGTACGATGCAATACATCAAAAATTATGTAAGTACCAACCAACATTTAGTATAATTTTATAGAAATGTTTTATCTAAACTGATTAGTATGTCAAAAAAAGGTGTTTGTCAAAAAATGCGTTATTGATCTAAAAACTTGATATTTTTTGACAAACCTTTTATTTGGCTTAATTGAATTTTAAGTTTTGGACCATTCAGAACTTTTTATCAAAAATAATTTTTTTTTTTCAGAGATTTTTTCACAATACCAATAATAAAAAAGTTTTCCATATGGTTCCAACTTGAGTACCTAGGTATATTATGTAAAACTATTTGAGTCCATTGACTGTTTTTTGCATGGAATTCTAATAGTTTTTTGTATTAAACATTTTATCTACGTTTTCCCGTTTAATTTAAGCGAGGTGTCATTTGATTTATATAGGTAGGTGCATTTCAAAGATACAAGTTTGTGTTTTTTACGCGCTCACTATATGTATTTAGTCAACTAATTATTTGTAGTACACAACTAATACCAAATTTCATGACAATTGATTGTTGCTTAGATTTGTATTTTAGCATTAATTAATTTAATCGTTTTAAATTTACAAACTAGGAATAAAGTTTTCAAATTTCTTCCTAAACGATACTAATGCCGGGCCTACTTATGTAAATTCGTTGTCGGCCGAAGCCTAGAAAACCGAAGATGAAAAGTATTCGACGATTATTAGCGGTTGTCTCTGTTAGCAGTTTTGTTTTAAAGTATTTTTATTTTTACTCACTTCCGGAGACCGCCCATCGCTGGGAGTTATACCCATCTCTTTCTTGCGCGAAAAGTGATTCCTTGTGTCTTGTGTGCCAGACGCAAACCTTAAAAGGCTTTAGATTAATAACAATAAAACTTAGTTCTAAACAGATAAATTAATTAGTAATAAACAAATAATGTCTTAGTCTAGTTACAAAAATTTTAATGTCATTAAAGTTCACTTTAGCATAAATTTGGGTAGGATTCTTTAAAATTTAATCATGTCAAGAATTATTTTCTTTGATCACCTTTTATTTTAAGTTCTGTATAATAATTAAAATTAACAGAATTTACTGTAGAATTCTTATTTATCTTTTTATTAATGATCTATTAATTATTTCTAGGCCTTTTAAAAGAAGATATTCATTGAGAGCTCAAAAGATTTACTTGGTTTTCAAATTTGTGCAGAGGTACCTTATAATCCTATTGGACGTGATGTTCAGCGATGTGATGTCTCAGCTTATTCTTATATTATTGTGGAAATAATACATAGAATAATATAATATATAATTCAGCACTTGAAGTTTTAAGCGGCGATTTTCAAAAATTAGACAGCAGATTTTCTACTGTCATCACAGCTCCATTGTCAAGAAGAAAAATAACAGGTAATACAGGAATCTTCCTTATCGGTTTTACGATAACACTTTTTTAATGTTTATTGTACAACAGATAATGAGAGACTGTCTTCTATTTTCGCGGAAATTGCTTTTAATAAAGTTTGATGTCACAGCCTACTTAGAAGTGAATTTCTCTGATTTTTCCTTCAAAATCCATGTACGAGGATGATTTATTATTTTTTTAAAAATGTTTTTTCACTCTATTTTAGTCATTTTCACTAAATAGTTTTAATTCTAATCATTATAATTTACATTATTTACAAAGATTACCTACCTTTTTATTAAATTAAAGCTTTTATATACAAATTTTTATAAAATATTTCATAAAATTATTGACCTATAAATTACTTTATTTTTTACTTTTTTTAATAATATTTAGTTATTTTGAGATTCTAAATATTTGAAGACTCTTCTACCAACCATATTTAATATTATGTATTCATTAAATCTCATCTATATGTTTTAAAATTAAATATTTTTTTAGGCTCGGAGGTAGAGTCTGCACTGACATCTTAATTTGTATCCAGCTATTAGGATTGGACTTCCCAAAGTGTGGATTGTATCAATAACTAATCATAAGACACCATTCTAAAAGTTTTCAGTAAAATTTTTCTCAAAAAATCTTTGTTAATGATATAAAATTGCATGTGAAGTCAAATTTGCCATGTTGATACTCCAAATCTGTATTATCAGTTCGTATTAATTTACAATTCATCGTAGGTACACTCTTATAAACTTATTGTGCTTTCTTAGCTTAAAATTAGATCTTTTTAACATTATTTCCCCAAGTTATTTATGAATAAATTATTGGAAACGTTAATTAAAAGTCTCAATTTACTAGTATTGTACCTTGTACATGTTTAGACTAAAATATTTCAACAAAAGTATTGTCCGTTACAATATATATTTATCTAAATTAGTGATGAATTCTTGTAAGATTAATAATACCGACTTAACAGATATTCAAAATACTACACATATTAGTTAATTTTTAAATTTTTAACGAAAATAAAATACGTTTTACCAACTGAAAATAATAGAGGTCCCAATTACTTGTTTAATTTAACCTAAGCCCGATGAAATATAAATTTTCAAAATTTAATTACCCAATTACCCAGACAGCACACCAAATCCTTTGTATATCTACTGGACATCCCAATATCCACTGAATGTCCAGTCCATGGTGGATATCTATTTTATATCCATGAGATGTAATTTATAGACATGCAAATGTCTATAAACAATAGTAATTATATAGCAAATTATTAAAAAATTACGCCATTGTGCTCGCCATTGTGGCTAATAGTACCGTTCAGATATTTAAAATTAATTTTTTTGTGTATTCAATATCCACTAAATATATCAAAGTCTAGGCGCGAACGCAAACCATCGTGGATATCCACTAGATGTAATTTTTGATTTTGCTTACTAAGTATAAATGGCGATACCACTTTCGCATCACAATCAGACTCCATTAGAGACGAGTCGAGAATTTCCATTTATGGCTGAAGAGTCCTAACAAGGATGACTTTCTCCTTAGTGGGCAAAATCGAAGGCAGAGTGTTGAAAATATTTTTTATCTCTGCTATTTTCTTTCGACGTTATTCAATAATCATTGGTTAGTTATGAACCTCTACTAAAGATACCTACCCATAAAAT
The DNA here is from genome assembly GCA_927349885.1 of Psylliodes chrysocephalus. Classification (NCBI taxonomy): domain Eukaryota; kingdom Metazoa; phylum Arthropoda; class Insecta; order Coleoptera; family Chrysomelidae; genus Psylliodes; species Psylliodes chrysocephalus. Next base: position 41,222,912 of record OV651813.1, read on the forward strand.
ATTTTGCTGAATATCCGAATTATTTTATATCCTGGGATATAGACGGACATTTGGTTGGATATCCATATTGGATATCCTCAAAATATATTCTGTGGATATCTCTGGGATTTCTTGTATTGTCTAGAAGAAGATACCCATTAGATATTTTGCTGGATATATCCATAGGATATCTTCTATATTCTGGATATAGACGAACATTTGGATATCCATATTAGATCCACGGAATATTTCTGATATCCTGTGGATATATTGGATATCCACAAAATATATTCTGTGGATATCTCTGGGATTTGGTGTGTTGTTTGGGTATACTTTTTTAAATAATATTATTGTCCATTCAGAAGATAACATTTTACCCAGTATTATTCAACAAAATATTAGTATGCTTAAAATATTTACCATTCCTTATGGAACACCCTGTATATGCACATTATTTATATATCTTAGTTCCATTCCTTGCCGCGGTATGAAGTCTAGCGCTGGCCATAAAGAGACAAATACACCGCTTCGAGAAGCCTCTGGAGTGATCCCTTTGGAAAGCCGAGTGTTCTGGTACACAGCTGGCTTTATATAAATAGCCCAAGTTTGTAGACGGACGATAAGATTCAATGTAAGTGTTGGACAGAAAAGATAAATTGTAATAAATAAATTAGAATTGTGAGTTATAATAGTGCCTAAATATTATATAAATTAATTAGTATGTTATAAATAAATTGTAATAAAGTGTTTTAAATAAATAAACTATAAATAAATTAAACAAACGTCTTACACTGTTACCAAGTCGCACAAAAGTTTACTTTTACAATTATTTAGTATCAAAAGTAAAGCAATTCATTTGTAATAAATATCTTTGCCCCGACAATATTTTATACTATTATAATTATTGACGTTATTTTACCCACAAAGCATCCCTATTCGTAAAATTGATCAAATTAATGGAATAAAATGGCATATTTTCTTTTAAAAATATTATTTGTGTCTTTAGTATTCATTTACCCAAGATATGGAACTTTTTGTTAACAATAGCAATACCTATAAGTACCTACATGCTTAGTTTTTGTGTAATCGAAATGAGCTCAAACTAGACATTTACCAAATTTATCACAATGTGAGCATACAATTATTGGTACAAGTTTTATATATTTTTTTGTTTCTGTGTTTTCTACTTAAACGTCTGCTTTTCTTGTTTACCATAATCGACTAAAACATAGCTTTTTTAATTTCTAATTTAACGAATGCAAATGCTAACTTTACCCTTGTGTAATATTCGGCGAGATATGCGTCAGTTAGCAAAATAGATAATAAAATGTTCTACTTACGGTCTGTCTTTCATTTTATATATTATTGGCTCTAACAAAGTTTTCACATAAAGCCAAAAAAATCTTCAGTAAAGTTACAACTCGCCACACCCAAATAAACGTGAAGTGAAAACTATACAACGCTTCCCAGCAAACACACTTACGTACATAAGACGTACTATGTACGTACTGATAGGACGTAAAGTACGTACCATGTACGTACTTTACTGTACGAAGTACGTACATAGTACGTACATAATACGTACATTTTCCAAACGACGGTACGTACCTAGTACGTACTTAAAGTACGTACTCTGTACGTACCTAATGTACGTACTCTGTACGTACATAATGTACGTACTCTGTACGTACCTCATGTACGTACTGTGTATGTACTTAATGTACGTACTATGTTTGTACTTATTCCAACAGAGTATATATTTTAGACGTACTTTACATCCTTATTGGTACTTACTTATGATGTATAATTTACGTATTAGTGCAATAAAAAGAAAAGTAAACAAGTTAATTTGTATTTATTTAATTTTTTACATTATAAGAATAATTTAAAATGTTTTGCTATCTTTTTGAAAGTTTTTAGGCTATCATCAGCTCCTCTTAGCCATCTCACAATTTCCTGTTCTACAAACTTCTTCTTTTTATATTTGTTATTTTTTATAGCACCTTCTGCAAAGAAATAATATCAAATTAGAAACTTAACTTTGGTACTTTTTATAATAAACAATATAATAAAAACAATACAACAAAAAGATGTAGAGTAAAGTAAGCGATAGTTTCTACAGCTCAAAATTATCATTGTCAATATACTCCTGGATCCAAACCTCTCTTATTTGTATCCACCTGTTTTGGCCTTATGCCTTTGAAATCCAATTCGTTCCTGCCACTGTTCTATAATATCGGAACTCCTATATTTCTTTTTGTTAAGCTAGATCTCCATCAGTTTTGAAGTCCAATGGTTGGAAGTACACAATTTCATTAGATACAAAAATAATTGTGACTAGATAGATGGGTTTTAATGCAACGACTTTATGAAAACTGGCATGCAAAAATAAAAAATTAAAACATCTTACCCACTTCAACTGCAGCCAATTATAATTTGTTGCCAGCTTATTAGTTATTAAGGCACCAGCAATAGTCCTTTTGACAAAATCCAAAATTAAATTATTAGGGTCTGTAAAATATCACTTCTTTTGTCTAAAATATTAGATAAAATTTATTCATTTCCTTAAACTTTTTTAATTGTTTTGTAGCATTTTTGTAATGTTTACTATGGGATGGGATGACATATATCTATAAATTATATTTATTACACATAATTTTTTAAAATTAAAATGAACCAACTCACCAGAATAAAATGACGAAACTACGTACTTATAACACGCACTAAAAAGTCTAAATAATTGTCTTGTTCAATTATAATAAATTATACACAACTATTTATTTAATGAAACACTTAATAGTTAAATCCTAAACATGAAAAACGAGCGTGTTTAGTTTAGAGTTTAGGTTAGGTTAAATAAATTGGGTTTTGTCTTTTTTTTGCATTTTTTGGCCTACGGTCAACAGAAATTTGGTAAAAACATAGGTTTTTTAATAAAATAGGTATGCAACCAGGATTACGTACCCTTAGGTACGTACTTAGTACGTACTTTTCTGTACGTACTGGTACGTACTGTTGTGTACGTACTTAAAACGTACATTTTACGTCCTGTACGTACAGTACCAAAACTGTACGTACTTAAGACGTACTGTGCTGTTTGGGTTATGACAAGACACGACCCACGCATGTTGTGTAACATTTATATATATATATTTATTATTATTGAAAATGTATTGTAATGTGATATAATGGTGGTGATTAATTTTAATTTTAAATTTTGTATATTGTGATGTTTGTTTATTTTAAACAACAGTTTATTATTAATAATTTATTTAAACACTTATTTATTTTATAACACTACTATTATAATTTATTTATATTTCGAATGTCTTTAAACTGTTCACTATTTATCTTCACTGTCCATATATCTAATGACTTTTTGTTGATCCTCCACCAATATTTATATACAAATTGGTGATCTAGACACCAAAATAACCGGAATATACCAGAAACGTTATCACGATGACTCAGGAATGTTCGCGAAAGTGCCTCAGTCGTCAAATATGTTTGGTCTTAAGAGGTTTAATTATGTATAATAATCGGACAAGTTGATCCTCAAAGGCCAAAATAAGACAGAGAGGGACTTGGAGGATTAGAACATGACTGAATAATGAAATGGCTCACATTACAATATGTTTTAAGGGTAACTTCCCATTATAGTACATACCACAAATTTAACAGAAATCATAATATTTTTAAATAAATTAAAGAAAGATTTCATCAAAAAGTATTCAGACACTTACCTATATCCCTCGTATACTGTTAACTCCCTTATACAAAATAACCAAATAAAAGATCAGAGACTCCATCTGTAATTATAGTTTTATTTCTAAGTATATGGGCTCTCAGGGTTAAATGTAGGTCCCAAAAAGCTCTCTAGAGTAATATTACAAATTATGAAAGAAACAGCATAACTAAAATTATAAAATTGGTTTCATATCTATGAAACAACAAGGAAAAATATTATATCTAGAAATGGAAATAATGGATAAAAAATGGTGCATTCGTACGCACTTTCACACATTATATAGATATTTACGATATAAGTGCGGTATGAACATTCTTAATATATGCATGTGAAAATCACATAAGTATATTAATAATGTGTTAGCGGCACGAATATTTTACAATATTTTATCTACAACTGTCATGTAACAACAACTCCGAATATTCAAAATTATATTGAATAAAATTATGTCGGCATATCGTTAAAATTGACTATTTGCGAATACAAGTAACCTGTAAGAATTTTGTAACCATAGCAGCGGAATAAATAATCAACTTCTGTCAAAGTGGCGTTTAAAATCGTAAAAATTCTGACTTAATGTCGCTCAAATAACCATTACAAGTACATATATTACCAATTATGTCTTCAAGTGAAGATGATCTTCCACAAGATATTGAAAATGCAGCAACCGACGTAATAGAAAATTTAGTACCACAGAAATCACGTGAGAGATATCATTTATCTTATGACAAATATGAGAAATGGTGTAAAGATAAGAAAATTTTAAATATTACAAATGAAAAAGCATTACTGGTATATTTTGATTAACTATTAGTTCCGCATCATCACCGCACTAGTGCGGCAATGATTTCATTGCCGCACTAGTGCGGTAATATACGTCATTACAAAATTTAAATAAGTGTCAAATCAGTGTCATTACATGACAGTTGTAGATAAAAGATATTAGGAGATGGCGCAGCGAATATATCACTATCCCAGACAGCACACCAAATCCTTTGGATATCTACTGAACATCCCAATATCCACTGAATGTCCAGTCCATGGTAGATATCTATTTTATATCCATGAAATGTAATTTATAGACATGCAAATGTCCATAAATAATAGTAATTATGTAGCAAATTATTAAAAAATTACGCCATTGTGGCTAATAGTACCATTCAGATATTTAAAATTAATTTTTTTAAGGTGTATTCAATATCCCATGGACATCCACTAAATATATCAAAGTCTAGGCGCAAACGCAAACCATCGTGGATATCCACTAGATGTTATTTGATACTGCTTACTAAGTATAGATGGCGATACCACTATCGCATCTACTCATGCTCGACCCGCCGTAATTGAGTTCGATCGAAATGTGTGTCCTAATACTCCTAATCACTCCATTAGAGACTGGAGTCGAGAATTTTCATTTATTGCTGAAGAGTCTTAATAAGGATGACTTTCTCCTTAGTGGGCAAAATCAAAGGCAGAGTCACGCAGAGTGTTGAAAATATTTTGAGTGTTGAAAATATTTTTTATCTCTGCTATTTTCTTTCGACGTTATTCAATAATCATTGGTTACTTATGAACCTCTACTAAAGATACCCATAAAATATTTTGCTGAATATCCGAATATCTTCTATATCCTGGGATATAGACGGACATTTGGTTGTATATCCATATTGGATATATTGAATATCCTCAAAATATATTCTGTGGATATCTCTGTGATTTCTTGTATTTTCTGGAAGATACCCATTAGATATTTTGCTGAATATCCATTAGGATATCTTCTATATCCTGGATATAGACGGACATTTGGATATCCATATTAGATCCACGGAATATTTCTGATATCCTGTGGATATATTGGATATCCACAAAAGATATTCTGCGGATATCTCTGGGATTTGGTGTGTTGTCTATATATAGACTATACGTTAGTACTTGTGGAAGATTTATCTGTCGAATGAATAATTGTGCTTTTGTGATGTTTTGCTTTCTATTTGAAAGTTTATGTATTAATAATTATAGGTGAGTAACCTCTACAATTCGTCACTTGTTAGTTTGTAAATTAAATACCTTTATTTCACTGAAAGAATGAAAGTCCTGTCGTCTAACGCATATTTTCTTCAACAGTGTACAAATCATGAACACAGAAAGGCACCTGGAGAAGCAACGAAATGCATGCCGACGTTGCGTACCAGCCTGTAGATGTCCTCTTGGAGTCAATCCGCCTTCGTGTCGGAATCACATACTTTCCAACGGTGAGTAAACATTTTTATTATACATAACATAATTTTACCTCATAGAATTTTCACATACAAATATACATGATTTAATTTTCCTGTTTCTTTATATTTTAGGATTTAATTAGGAAGGATTTCAAAGGCAAAAGGAAGGAAATCGAAAAAAACTCATCCCCCTTTTCCATCTTTTTTAATACTGCCTTTTGATTCATCAACAAACTCCAATTTTTCAGATTACAATCTAGATGGAAGAAAATGAACCTGCCCAATCAAAATTTTGACAGTTTGGTTATATTATTAAAATTTAGTTATTGTATTTATACAGTTTATTTGAACGGTTTATTGTACACTTTTAATAATAATTTATCTCTTATTAATTCAAAACTTATTTTAAAATTCATGTTGTAGATATTTTATAAATTTACTTTTTAAAATTCATAATTTGCGTGGTTATTTTTAAACTTGTCAGAATTAGCATTATACTAGGTGCAGTCTAAAAGTCGTGATGAAAACTTTTTAGTTTTTTAATTTTATAAATGCCTAATAATTATCTTGATTTCTTGTTATTTCGTAATCTATTATAGTATATTAAATAAGGACAAGTTGACTTATAAAAATAGAATTTAAATAAACTTACAACCTAGTAATAATGTTGATTTCGTTTGGTCCTTATTTTCCATTCTAAATCAGTACAAAATAATTACAATAATATAATACACGTCAAATAACCCACTTTATTGAAATATAAATACTTAACTTTAACTAGCAATATAAACACACTACAATGTCGTTGAGAATATGAAAATGATTTTCTATTTTTCAATAAAAGAAAGAAGTTAATCATATGGAATTAACAATACCAGAAAGTAGTAATATTGGTTGCCTATATGTCATCAGTAATATTTTACCAAAACACAATTTTATAAATAATCTAGTCAAAATTAGAAAAAATATTGTATGTAACACATTACGAAATAAAGCATTTCGTAACTGTTTTCATAAATAGCTATTATGTGCAATCCAAATAATACCTTCTGTGTCCCTACTTTGAAAATTATTATTGTACAATATACTACTATTCTACTTATGTCCATGAAAAATAGACAAATTCATCGTTAATAAGAAAAAGCTTAGATTTTTAGTAAAAATGCTCTATTATTTGAGAAGTAACATATACCTAATTTGAAAACAACAAGAGGTGAGCTTTCATAAGGTTTTTTATTCTTGTAAAAATACTTATGCAGTGTCGGCCACTGAAAATTTTCCAATATGCATGTGAAAACTAAGGAGAGTTAACATTGGAGTCCGGCAGGAAACGAATAATATCAGCGTTGCCAGATTATACACAGTTCGACAGCGTTCTAACGTTGGCAGGGCCGTATAAAATAGCACCGCTGATATTATTAATTTCCTGTTCGCTCTAATGCTAATTCTCTGTAGTTTTCACATTTGTGCAAAACGTATTGGAATGTGTTGGATAGCCGATTGTCTTGACACCATATATTGGATATTAAATAAGAAAAATAATTTATTACCGGCCTTAAAATTTGTATACTTAAATAGTAGGTACAGTATATAACATTAAAATATGACTATTTAGATAATATAGTCCGGCATCCTTGTGGGATTTCAAATTAAAATTATGCCTACTACTGATGTAATCTTATCCGCACCAGTATTTTTCCGGTGGCGATATATTAAGCATAATGACATTTTACTGCATTGGGCATTCCAAACAAATGAATTGCCATTGGGAAGGTTTGGTATATCTAAGGGTGGCGACATACGGTGTATTCTATCTACTTTACGTAAAATCATGAATAATGGATAACATTTAAATATTTTATGTCAAACACAATAAAAATAATATTTAAAAAACCCACGTATACATTTCTTCATAAATTGACAGGCTTGGCGAATACTACTTCGAATAAAAATGGCTCTATCAAGCTAGCGGGCACTCTGTGGCGGCACCATACAAGACCTGCAGGGTTATTCTACTAAATTTATAGCCCGGCTAAAAGTTTATAGCCCGGCTACAAGTTGGATTTTGAAGTTAGGAACATATAAAGTTCAAGCCAAAATCCAACTTGTAGCCGGGCTAAAAATTTAGTAGAATAACCCTGCTGGTGGGTTTTTTGTAGCTTTTTTGTAGCTTTTTTGTTACGCTATTTGCGAATTTGTAGCTTTGCCCAGGTCCGAAAAAACAGCGGATCCGCTAGCTTGAATTTCCATAAATTCCATAGTAGCGGCACAGATTCAGACCCAGCTGGTTTTTCGTAACTTTTTTGTAGCTTTTTTGTTACGCTAGTCTCCCTTTTGTAGCTTGTACTGAACCTGAGAAAAGCGCGAATCCGCTAGCTTAGCGGATATTTGTAGCGGCACCAGCTCGGACCAGGCTCATTTTTTGTAACTTTTTTGTAGCTTTTTTGTTACGCCTGTCTCCATTTCGTTGCGAGGCCTGAACGTGAGTAATAATCGTTTCTCCATGAGCGTGAGAGAAAAGTTCGTTAATTTAAAATCAAGTTTCGGCCACTACAAATATTAGGTCTTTTCCTTTGCATCGACAGTTGCCGCGTTTGAGAATCCACATCGGATGCATCTGAGATGTAGTAAATCTTTGATCACGTGATTCAGTATACGTAAATGTAATGGGACAGATGTGTCCGATGTGGATAAAAAAACGCTCGAGATGTAAAAAATGCATCCGATGTGGATTCTCAAACGCAGCAATAGTAGCACTGAGCTACGTTACTTCTGAAAATGTCGTTCCATCCATACAATTTGTATAAATGGAACGATATTTTCAGAAGTGGTGTAGCTCAGTGCTACACTTTCGATGCAAAGGAAAAGACCTAATATGTGCAACTCGATAGTGTGACTATCTGTTGATAGATGGCACCAGTATTGCATTTCACGAATTATGGCCATCTTCCATCCAATATATTTTTGAGAAATTTAGATATAATCTCAAAATCGGACATTTGTTTTTAAATGTTTTTTAGTGTTGTTTATGTACGTATTTATACTTTTGTTGAATCCAGAATATTCTTACATATTTTTTGAATGATTTCCTTAACCAATCGTTTTGCAGTATTTATGGACCAGTGTTTAATTCTGTCGGATCACAACTATACAGTGTGTTCCATCTCAGACGAGCCACCCCGTATTTCTTATCCCATATAGTAATTGGAAAAATTTCCCAAAACACGTCGGATGATTTTCTTTGGGAGACATCGATCTTTTGACGTATATTTGAGGCTTGAACCAGCAACCCCCTATGAGGGGGCGCTTCAACCCCTCAAAATGGAATGGGGAAGCGAAGGGTTGAGTGATACATCATTTGTAAGGTCTTGAAAGCCTCTTTACAACGGAGTATGAAAAAAATCACATTCTTAAAAAAAATTAATTGTTTTATCACGCATGAAATGATCGAAGAACAAAAAAAATGAAGGCAAGATAAGAAAATGTTTTGATTTTTTTTTATTTATTAGTTCGAGAGAATTTATTATTGCATGGAAGTCAATGTCAATTGTAAGCATGATAAAACAATTGATTTTTTTTAAGAATGTGATTTTTTTCATACACCGTTGTAAAGAGGCTTCCAAGACCTTATAAATGAAGTATCACCCAACCCCTCTTCCCTAATCAATTTTGAGGGGTTGAAACGCCCCCATATAGGGGGTTGCTCGTTCAAGCCTCAAATATATACCTCAACAGATGTCCCCCAAAGAAAATCATCAGACGTGTTTCGGAAAATTTTTCCAATTACTATGGGATAAGAACTATACGGGGTGGCTCGTCTGAGATGGAACACCCTGTATATAGTGAGAATAGGTAATTGCTTGGTAGCTATATTACCACCGGTGTGAAGTTAGCAGTAAGTTTTTAGCAGTAAGTATTAGAAATTATAAATTTAAAAAAACCGACTTCAAAAACGTTTCAAATTTATATATGGGACCACCCCGAGGTCCCCCTTTTACTAACAAAAAAAGAATCATATAAATCGGACAAGGTGGTAAAGCATTATCGCTAAACATACATAAAAAATGAAGAGTTTGAGGATTTTCTCATGGACCCAATTATTAGATTTTGACCAAATAAATATGGGACCACCCCTGAAGTACCCCTTTTCTAACAAAAAAATAATCATTGAAATCGGACACCGTGTTAAAGAATTATCGCTGAACATACACAAAAAAAAATATCGCGACGAATTGAGAACCTCCTCCTTTTTTGAAGTCGGTTAAAAATAACCGAAAACACCCGATCGGCAAAATAGTGGCGTCCGGCATACAACTATTTTAATAATCTTGCCAATATTTATTTTACATTAATATCGGACAAATAATTAATATACATACCGTTGAAAATGTCCGATTTTGAGATTATATCTAAATTTCTCAAAAATATATTAGGTGGAAGATGTCCATAATTCGTGAAATGCAATACTAGTGCCATCTATCAACAGATAGTCACACTATCGAGTTGCACATATTACTTGTAGAGGCCGAAACTTGATTTTAAATTAATGCATTTTTCTCTCACCTCATGGAGAAACGATTATTACTCACGTTCAGGCCTCGCAACGAAATGGAGACAGGCGTAACAAAAAAGCTACAAAAAAGTTACAAAAAATTAGCCGGGTCCGGGCTGGTGCCGCTACAAATATCCGCTAAGCTAGCGGATCCGCGCTTTTCTCAGGTTCAGTACAAGCTACAAAAGGGAGACTAGCGTAACAAAAAAGCTACAAAAAAGTTACGAAAAACCAGCTGGGTCTGAATCTGTGCCGCTACTATGGAATTTATGGAAATTCAAGCTAGCGGATCCGCTGTTTTTTCGGACCTGGGCATGGCTACAAATTTGCAAATAGTGTAACAAAAAAGCTACAAAAAACCCGCCAGGTCTTGAATGGTGCCGCCACAGAGTGCCCGCCACAGTGCCCGCCACAGTGCCCGCTAGCTTGATATAGCTAATAAAAAATAGCGTCCAAGTTGCAAGATTATGTCGCTACCCCCTTAGATATACAAGAATTTTCCAGTGGCACCTAATGCTGCGTTTGAGAATCCACATCGGATGCATTTTTTACATCTCGAGCGTTTTTTTATCCACATCGGACACATCTGTCCCATTACATTTACGTATACTGAATCACGTGATCAAAGATTTTTTACATTTCAGATGCATCCGATGTGGATTCTCAAACGCGGCATAATTAGGTCTTTTCCTTTGCATTGAAAGTGTAGCACTGGGCTACACCAATTCTGAAAATATCGTTCCATATATCCAAATTGTATGGATGGAACGATATTTTCAGAAGTGACGTAGCTCAGTGCTACACTTTCGATGCAAAAGGCGAGTTCGGTCAGTCAGGGGCTGGAGCGGGACAAATTTTAGGGTGCTTTTAAATGACATTTAAGCGTGTTAAACTGTCACTAATCTGACTAAACCGAACGCTAAAAGAGTCGTTTGGAGTTAAAAGTGTTAAAGGAGTTAAAGGAACGTGGCAAACCGAACGCAATGAAAGGAAAAGACCTATTGTTTGACAGGTCGTTGGAATGCCTAATTATTTTTAACCTCACTTTTTTGTTATTGTTTTTGCTTATATACCGTCAATGGCTTTTTTGGTTGAAAATAAATTCTAAAAGGACACGTAAATATTTGTTGAAATGACATTTTATATGAAGCCACCAAGGGGAATTTTACATTTACATAAGCTAGAAGAATGTGTAAAAGAAAGACTGCTGTGCTATAAAAACTTAAAAAATTCTAACACAGAACTCACAGAAGTATCTAATTTCCAGTATTTGGTAGAAGACAGCTCTTTAGATCGAACGGGTCATTTTATTTTAAGGTTATTAGCTTATTCTAGTAGTTCCTATCAATACGATTTTATTAAAAATGAAATAAACCTACTAGAAGTAAGACTGAAATCCTATGATAGACAAGATATGAAACAATTCTTAAAAAGGCTGCTTAAACATTCCAGAGAAATTTTTAATATGAACGAGAACGAGTCTTTGCGAGAAATATATTTAGTTTTTATAAGAATTTTTTCTACCATGCTAAGAAATAATTATCTAAAGCATATTTTTAAAACTGAACACACTCAAGGCTGTGAAACATTTACGATAAAAGGTTTGTTACTTATTGTTATTCTACAATAAATTAAAGATCTAGGGTTGCCACCTGTCCTTTTTTCAAGCAAAATGTCCTTGTGACTTTTTAAAGCTTAAAATGTCCTTTTTAAAGCAAATGAACTCTATTTCTAGGACATATGAGTTTGACTAACAGCGCATTTAAGTTGAGGACTTTTTTTTTTAGAAGCTCGGTAAGACGAAGAGTTCGTTCAGCCTGACAACCTTTTTTTTTAGAAGCTTAGTAGGATTTGTTTCATTCAGCTCGATGACCTTTTTTTAGAAGTTCACTAGAAGGATGAGGACTTTTTGTATACCAGAGCCCCTGTCAGTGTCATTGTCCTTTTTCCACTTTTTAAAAAGGTGGCAACCCTAGTTAGATCTGCCCTTGAGACTTCAATGGTGTCTATTCTTCATGATTTTCCTCCATTATTGTGCCACTATCCAGACTAGCCCTAAGCCCTACAGCTCATACCCACGAACTATTATTATAATTGGTAGAGATCAAGTTGTAAGTTTATCTCCAAATGTTTAATTTTTCTACTCCATTTGTCAATGTTGTAAGCAACAAAAACAACAATTAGACTAATTTTGTTTAAAAAATTGCAAGCATTCATTGTGTTATCCACGTAGTTGCCAAATTACTTTGGGATAGTCATGTTTCAAAGGATTTTTTATGGTTATAATTCAGAATTGACCTAACCTAATGCTCTAAAAGCACAAAAGGCTTTCAAAATTATATTAAGGAAGTTGTACATTTGCATCCTCGATATCAGATATTATCTGTTTAATGTCTTTTTCTGGTTGCAACAGGGAATAAATTACGCTTACTATACTCATTAGGGTGTGTCATTTTTAAGCAACTTTTTTTTTTCAACTAAAAAACAGGCTAAAAACTTTCAGGAAGGTGAAAAAAGAAGCCTCTAAAAATTTGAGCTCTTAATAATAACATTTAGTGGTGCATGTTCCTAACTTTCCATTTTCCATTTAAATAACATGGAAAAAAAAATTCTTTTTTTTTATTTTGGTATCTTGACACTTTAGCATTGTAAAAATGAACTGAAAAATTATTTTGGTAGGAAATTGAACGCTCTACAAAAAAAGTTAAAATTAATTTTTTCCTAGAGTGAGCCGTTCTATTCAAACTTAAAGTTGCAAATGTATGAAATTGTGACTTTTATTTTATTAAACTAATACTGAAGACTTTTTTTATGTCTTAAAAATTATTCTATCTGGTTTTTTTGCGTTAATATTTTTATAAATTGTAATAAAAAAACTTCAACAAATATAGTTACATTATTTAATTCTAATAAGACATTATAATTTCCATTAAGTTTCAAAATTTTAGTATTCCAATTGTTAAAAAGTTTTTTAATCTATAAAATAATAATTTTACTGAACCTAATTCATAATTACTTTTGTTTAACAGTTAATCAAATAATAAAATAATTTTTTATTTTAGCTTTCTAAAAATATGAACGCAAAAAAAGCAGTTATCTGATTAAAAATAATTTTTAAGACATAAAAAAAGTCACAATTTTATACATTTGCAACTTTAAGTTATAATATCTTCAGAACGGCTCATTCTATGAAAAAATAAATTAAAACTTTTTTGTAGAGCATTCAATTTCCTACCAAAATAATTTTTCAGTTCATTTTTACAATGCTCAAATGTCAAGCTACAAAAATAAGAAAAACATTTTTTTCCATGTTATTTAAATGGAAAATGGAAAGTTAGGAACATGCACCACTAAATGTTAATATTAAGAGCTCAAATTTTTAGAAGCTTCTTTTTTCACCTTCCTGAAAGTTTTTAGCTTGTTTTTTAGTTGAAATAAAAAAGTTGTTAAAAAATGACACACCCTAATACTCATGTCTGGCAGAACTCTGCAATCTACCAGATAATAGAAAAGGTAAATGTGCTTAAAAATCCATTTTACTCGATTACAGAAATTCTTAATTTAGGGAATTAAAATTGTGTAATCTCACTTAATACACAGAAATTGACAGGTTTGCGGCGGATCTAACCAAAGTGGACGCGATACATTGGCATACAAAATTATTTTATAGATGTTAATAACAATTTCGAGTAAATAGTTTAATAAATTGTAAATAGCTGTTAAAATTTTATAGAATTATGATTTGGATATTATAATACATGTTTAATAATTATTTATAGTCCATAAATATATGAGATTGTCCATAAATACATGAGATTGTCCATAAATACATGAGATTGTCCAGTTCCGCCAGTAATAATTTATTCTATGAAACGACACTGGCAGGTAAACATTACTGCGAAATTCTTGAAGCCGTCTGACGTGGTTTGACGTTTACCCCCTCTCTACCTACCAAAGGCCTTTCCAACTTCTGCCCCTGCGATACTTAGTTCATTTATAATACTTGTACCTTGGATAAACAAGCTCTCTCAAACTATCCCCACTCAATTTAGCGGGTGTCTCGATCTTTCTAATGCGTCTGCCTAACATAAAATATAAAATTTGAATACTTGCAAGAAATAAGGGCTTATTTATGAATGAATGGATTAGTTTAGTAGTTTTTTTCCTTGGTTGTAAGCTTGATTATTAATGTACCTAATTAATTGATTTTTTTATTTTAGTGCATTTTCATTTTTGTTTATCATTGGTAGCTAAAAGAGAAGTCGAATTAATTGGTGGTATTGTTCAAATCCCTTGCACTATGTGGTTACAATTTTTGTTGTGTTTATTTGAAACTTACCTTAATACTGTATTGAAAACAATGAGAAATAGTAATTATGTTAATGATGCCTTAGAAGATATAAGAATAATGAACATCTTAAATTCTGTTAGAAATGGACACTTTCAGAAAAATCAGAACATTTCTTCAAACATTAATTCAACTTTAACACTGTTAAACATGTTTGAGGAATCAAAATTATTTCCTTTATGTATGATGAATTTATTTAACGTATTAGAAAGAACTAATAGGCTGGCTCATAATGAAAGGTAATATTATTAACATTTATTTCTAATAATAATCAAATGTCTTTTAGGTTTGAATTCAGTTTGTATTTGAAAGGTGTGGGTATGTCTATGTCAGATTCTCTCAAATTTTGGGAACACTTGTACTCAAAAGAACATAGTACTTGTTCAAGATGTACACATAGCTGGCAAAAAAATGAAAAACGTTATATTTATGGAATTAGACACTTGTATGGATTAGAAGGCTCTAGAAGAGATTACAAGTCCAAAAACTGTTCATATTTGCAGGTAAAAAACTTATTTAAAATAATTTGAAAAGGTTTTTCTATTTTCAATCATAATTATTTCACACGGCCCTTAGGGTTCGGTTCTTGGGGCTGGAGCAGTCTATTTCACCATCAATATGAAAATCATAAAAAAATTGTTACAAAGTCGGTCATGCAAAAAATCACTTTTCCCCTTTAAATGTCCAGTAATAATAGTATTATAATAATAAAAGAACGGTAATTTTGAGCAAAATAACTGGTAGGGGCGATTAGCAACCTTAATAAATTATAATTAAATTATAATAGTTTTATTAAAATAAAACTATTATAACTACGGTGTCGTTTATCAGATTTTGAAAAACTTAGTATCGATTAAAAGCAAATTGATTTTTTAGTGAAATATTTCAATACAGCTGTGATTCAGTTGTTTAAACGAGCATTAGGTGGCGTTGTTTAAACAGTAACCATTTTTTCAAAGTTTTCTTGAAAATTTTAAATGGAATGTTATAATTTTTATAAGTTATTTAGAAAGAGAATGTAATTCTGACAAGAAACAGTAAAAATCGCGTCTTATTATTTTTTCCCCAACAGAATATAAGCAAAAATCTATAATGGTAAATAGTCCACCCACATATTAATATATAAAATTCTTTATATATTAATCTTGAGGCTTTGAAACATCAGCAATTTTTCGATAGCTTAGCTGCACTGATTAACACAAAAAAATATTAAAATCTGATTTTAATTAGGTACTTGTTTAGTTTTAATTTACCGGTTTAATGAAACTAATTGCGAAATAAAAATTGAATATATTAATACAACAAAACAAACAACTAAAAACAGAACAAAATAGAAAAGAAAATAGTAATAGAGTAAGTAGAGAAGATCAAATTCAGCGAAAACCAAATTGCAATAGGGGAAGGTGTTGTATGCAGGGACAGTATTTTTTAATTGACTATAAAAAATTAGTCTGACATTGTTCCTTTTTTTTATTATTGCAATGCATTGTAAACGTAAAAGCCTTTCTTAAAATAAATTAAAATTTGTCAAAATATGATCATGGCGGTTACAAAACGCAAGTCCCTCTATGCAACAGAATCACACTATACACCAGCCCCCCTGTGTATAGTAGGATTTTGGTACGTCCATAGTGGGACAAATTAAATAGGAAGCTATATGATCGAAAAAGGAGGAAACAATATAGTTACGTAAGTATAAAAAGTTTTATTTCAGGTAAGTACAGGTTTACAAATTTAGGTACCTACTCTATTTTGTAAGACTAGAAGTCAAAATTGAAACGCCACTGCTTTGAAACTCTTTCAGTGCCGCCGATCATAAATGGCTCAGGAAGTTTAGTGACGATGTTTTCTTCTTGAATTAAATCTTCGTCTTTTTTTTCCGGAAAAACAAATTTTTCATTATTGATTCTTTTCAAAAAATTAACATTATATTCAATAGCCTGAAATTCATTGGTTTCCATTTCCTCTACTTGCCCAACGAAATATTTAATTCTTGTTTTTAAAGGATACTTGACAAAAGAATAAAATCTTTTTCCTTTATTTCAGGACCTGTATCTTCAGGGAATTCGTCTGACATTTCAGATTCGTCATCGCATAGTTCTTCCATTGATACATCGGTGTCACTGGAATCTGCAAATAGACTCTTCGTAAAAGCCTGTACGGCCTTCACTTTTGCAGCTTTATGCGCTTTTTTGGCCTCTTTCATTCGTTTTTCTTCCCCAAGTCGCTTCTTTTCTAGAATTACTGGCGACTCGGTTAATATCGTAGACACAACCTTTTTCCTTTTAGAAATATTTTTTCTAGTAGGAGCCTTTAAATGTGGCCTTATAGATTCTGGAATCACGATAGCCATTTTGGAGGTTAGTTGAGAAGGTACTGAATAATTTTTTTGTGGCATCTGTATCTCCTGACTTGTTATAATTCCAGAGCAGCCTGGTTGAGTAATGTCTACTGGTTGGGTATTGTCTAAAGTCCTTGACAAACCACCTTTTTCAGACTGATTTTCGTCATGTTCTCCATTAGGATGTTCTCGATCTGTTACATATGCATAAAGAAAATCAGATTCCTTAAATATTTCTGAGTTTAGAGGGAATATTCCTGTACATTCGAATCCTTTTGTTATATTGCTTGGTGTAAAGGTACTTGGAAAATATTTGCCCACTATTTCTGCAATGTTATACAATGAAATGGGAACACCGGGATGGTTTGACATCCAGTCGTCCATAGCCCTTATTGTAGTAACCCTTAAATGGTCCAAAACAAGTTACATCAAGAGGTTGGAGTTTGTGACTACAATGAGGAGGCAGCGTAAGCAATACAATACCATTAAGCTTACAATACTCTAACACTCTCACATCAGTGTGGCTTTCATGGTTATCTAAAATCATCAAGATTTTATTATCTTCATTACAACGTACTGTAGCGGTAAAATGCTTCAGAAACTCTAAAAAGTTTGTTTGAGCCAGGTGGTGCGCCATTAAGCATATGCGGAAAAAAACGAAAAACGGCGGTACAAATGTACCGTTTGCACAGATAGTAGCTCACATGGTCACTAAAATTCCTCTTTCAGCACTTGTTACTTTTCCTACTTGTTTTTGGCCACATGGAGCTATTATTTTAGGAGGTCTGTGCACAGTTGTAACTGCAGTTTCGTCGCAGTTATATATTTGGCTTGCAGTAAAACCATGTTTTTCAATAACTGTGCGCAGGTTGTTAAAAAATAATCCAACATTATGTTCGTTGAAACTGGTAGCAATGCTCAAGCTTGTTGCTTCGGTGTACGTAGATTTATTTAATATCTGGCTTTAAATAATATTAACCATTCTTCTCCTGCACGTTTATTTACAATCCATGATTCTGGAATCTCTTTTTGATTGGCGATTGCAAACCTGTAGCCGAATGATCGTGTTTCTTTTGCTGATAGACCGTAACACATATGCGACGCAGTAATTAGGTACTTAGAGAGCAAATTTTCTTCCTCTTCTGAAAATATTTGAGAAAACCCATGTTTTCTTTCAAAGCAAAAGTTTTGTCTAAGATCCTCTTCGGTATCTTGATATTTCTTAACAAATCTATGAAAAGCCGATTTGCTAATCTCATATTGACGAGAGGCTTCTCTCATTTTCATTTCTTCATTAACAACTGCTAAAACAGCTCTCTTCATTTTTTCAGCGTATTGCTTGTGATTTAGTTTACTTCGTTGAAAAAGTTTGCCATCATTTCGTGGTCTTTTTTGTTAGCCATGATCTATAACCAAAAAGAGACACTGTAACCTACCTTTTTTCATTTATTTAATACAATTTATGTGGCAAATAAATAGACTGTTGCATAGTGGGACGTCCCTTTATACAACATCCCACTATACAACACTGTACGCATTTTAGGTTATAACCAACTATTTGCGACATAACTCGAAATAATATTGATAAATCCCTCTACTTACCTTTAAACACACCTTCCGACAGTTGATTATAATTTTCACAGCTTTAATACTAATTTTTATTGTTTAAAATTCACTCGTTTTGTAGCGTCACTCAAAAATTTTGCACTAACAAAACCACTTCTCGCATCCAATGAGGATTGTGGTTACCAGTAATGCATATTTTGCCTGTTTACAGATCCGTTACAGAAAAATGTGGATTCGTCGGACCACATATGTGATAAAAATTGTGGATCTTCTTAGGCCAATTATTTATGATTTTTAACTTATTACAATATATTTTTACACATATTCATTTGACATAAGAAAACTAGATTAATATGAATAAATTTATACTATTTGATGTTTAAATTTAATATTATGTGTCAGAATTCTATGACTATATTGGTGCCTCCTTTTCTATTTTGTTCTGTTTTTAGGTACTTGTTTGGTATTTTACTAATATATTCAATTTTTATTTCACATTTTTAGTTTTATTAAATCAGTAAACTTACACTAGAGAGTTAATTAAAATCGAATTTTAATAATTTTGTGTGTTCATCACTACAGCTAAGCTATCAAAAAATTACTGACTAGATTAATATATAAAGACTTTTATTTATTAATATCTAGGTGGACCACGAATATGGATTAGAGGAGATAGAAAATGTAATTTTCAAGAGGCACAAGAATTGATGGCGGCCATCTTTTAAAAAGAATTGACCCACTCGCTTGCGCATTGATTGTATATTGGAGTGTACAGGATAGGATTAACATATTTAAACATAATTCGAAAATTTTAAGGATTTAATTACACAATAGAACTTAATAACCATAAAAATTCGTAATAGAATTTTAATTTTCGTTTTTATGGATTTAAAAGGATTTCTAAAAATAAACATCATAGTCTTGTTTGAAACTTTATTTAAAATTAAATAAATATAAAAAAATATATTGAAAATACCATTTCATATGAAATGAGTACAACAATCCAATGCTGTAATATATTTTATAGCAAATAAATCTAATCACGTGATTTAAACAGAACTTTCATATTCAAAAATATATATTTTGCATGTAAATTATTACATGGGAATATTGATTGCTCAGATCTTAAAAGTATTTTATTTCATATAAAAACTACAATACAAAGGAATTCAAATGTATTTGAAATATCGTTCAACAGTACTATGGCATGCATAATTTAGAGATTACGGGCATATTCTTTAGTAAAGTTAAAACCATTATCAGAAACATCTAGTCATCCAAACTTAAATGTGACCAAAACGTAAAATAAATGAACAAAAGAAATTCTCTATGCCACTTTTTTGGCTAATTCCGCAACAGATATTGAATTATATCCAAAGAAAAACAACAAAGATAAAAATTAATATTTGGACATTCAAACTTTGATCTTGCTTACGAAAGAACGTTATTCTTGGACCGGTTTTGTCCTTATTGGGACTCATCAGCAAGGAATAAACATTCTCGATTTCGGTCACTAAAGGAATCTGCAAAGGCGGTAAATTCACCCGCTTACATGGACGGAGGTTGTGAGATAATAAGTAGTAACAAAGCTTCGATTTTGCCAAGTGCGAGGGTTTTAATTTTTTACCTTGTGTAATTATAATACTACAGTAAATGTATGTTAACATCCTGTTATTAAACCTAAAACATTTAAATTTAGTTTTTTAAATTTTCATTGGTGTTTGAACAGTATCATCTTTGTTAAGGTTTTTATTAATCTTGATATGTGATTTTCCTCCAAGGTTAGATACTCATAATATTATAATTATTGATTTCTCGAACCAAATTTTTATTTTAAACAAATTGAGAATGAACATTTTTTAGTAGGTAATTGATTATCTGTGATTAAAAATACTTTTTTAAAGTTAATTTGAGAGTTTTACACTGGTACTTACAGCCGAAACTTTTAAATTACCCCATTTCTTCCTAAAAATAATTTTCATTAGCTATTGCGCTAGATAGTGAATCTTGGCAAGTGCAAGTAGAACATTTTATCAATTTTTTTGCAATATAAGAAACAATGTTCTCCGAAATATCTAACAATTTAATTACATTGTATAATTATTTTCTAACTTACAATAATTTAACTTTTCCATCCTGACTCCAGGAAAACGGTATCTATCTATCTATCTATCTATCTATCTATCTATCTATCTATCTATCTATCTATCTATCTATCTATCTATCTATCTATCTATCTTTTTTTTTTTTTTTTTTTTTTTTTTTTTTTTTTGTCGGGTGAGGAACATTTTATATGCCGGCCCCTGCGCTTGGGATCTGATGTTAAATCTATCGCGACAGGGAGTGTGGGACTCCAGGGCTCTCTGGGTGCAAGTCCCTGTTTACCCACTAAACCTCACCTCTTATCCCTACCTTCCTTTTCTGGAATCGCTCTCGCATTACTTCGGAAAAGGAGATTGTCTTTGCATGCCTATCTTTTGTTATCACATGGTTACATGGTTATCGTTAGCAGTCGTTCGTCTAATGCCTTCTGCTTCATTATCCCTTGTATCATTTCTGCTATTGCATTCCAGTTTTCTTCAGTGCGAAGCAGAAGTTCCGCCACGTTGTCTGTTGTAATCTCCGTTCCGCATTTTACGGTTGCAATTCTTCTTAATTCTGTCCATCTGGCACACTCAAAGATTGTATGCATTGCTGTATCATTCATATTCTCGCAGTACCAGCAGTTACTGTTTTGGGCTTTTTTTATTCTTAGTAGGTATTTTCCAAATATGCCGTGACCAGTTAATGCCTGGGTCAGGTAGTAATCTACCTCGCCCCATTTTCTTTCATGCCATCTTCTTACATCTCGTATAAAGGTTTTTGTCCAGTTGTCGGTATTGTCCCAGATATTCTGCCATTTTCTCATGACTAGTATTCTTGCTTCCATTTTGTAGGCGCTTCCCCTTTCATATACGTCTATTCTTTCTTCAACACTCAGTTTAATTGGTAGAATTCCCACTATGACCAGTATTGCTTGCGTAGGTACTGTTCTATAGGCTGATGTTATTCGTATTGCCATTTTCCTGTTGATTCTTTCTAGTATATTTTCGTATTTTTTGTATTTAAGCGCTATGCTCCATATAGGTGCACCGTATAGAATTATTGACGTCGTTGCTGTCATCAAAACCTTCCTCTTGCTAGATCTAGGTCCCCCTACATTAGCTGTAATTCTTGTCAAATCATTTAAGACTTTGTTGGCTTTTTCGCAGGTCTTTATAATGTGGGTTTTCATTGTCATTCCAGCATCTATGTGTACGCCCATATACTTTATGTCCTGCTTGATACCGATTTCTTTTCCATCTACATTAAGTTGCAGATCTGAGATTCTTCTTTCTCCTGCCAACGCTACCGATTCCGTTTTTGTCACCTCTACTTTGAGTCCTAGCTCCGTTAGTTCATCAATGATTTGTTCAACAGCATATTGTGCAGTCGTCTCCAATAGGTATCTAGTTTTTGTTTTTATAATAATTACAAGGTCATCTGCATAG